>CM076268.1:34694828-35207854 GCA_038380795.1 Pyrocephalus nanus
AAGAGCCTTTTGATATTAGCATGATTAAAAACATAATGCAATTAAGCAATCCCATAATATTTCTGTATGTTATACAAGTGGGACCTCAAGTGACCATTTCATTGAACCCTCTCACAAATGAACACCTCTAGAGGAGAAGGCTGTTATTCTGCAAGATGCCTCAGATAGTGGTACAACACCAAGGAATTAAAAATCTTCTCACCCCTGAGACATTCTGGCTCACCAAAATCCATCTGTTCAGCTTTGGTGTTGGGTCAAGCCTATGTGTCTCAAACCTTCCAAAATCAGCCAAGAAAGATGCATCTCCTCAAGAGCCACTCTGCCCACTTCAACACCGATGTCTAAAATCACTGGCAATATGTGCCCTCTAGATGCATCTTTCTCTCTTTATTGTCTGTCCAGACACCTATCTGGATGTCTGTCACTTTGTCCTGTTGCTCCTGTCACATGTTGGTATTTAGGCACATACCAAACTTGTTGCACACCCCTCCACATCGATTTCCCATACCTAGAGCACACTGTGATGCAACCACGCACAACTTTGCACTCATACATGACACAGCATTAGAAAAGCCTTCAACGAGATGGAGAGAAAAAAAAAAAAAAGGTCCTTCCAAAGTGTCCAGCTGTCCCCACATTCCTACCTGCTGGGCAGTTGCATCGCTGGTGTGTGTCTCGAACTTCTCGATGTCTCGGCAAGTGAAACTTCAATTTCTGTCAAGAGAGGAAAAACAGAAAAAAGGATTAATTTATACCATTGAAACCAAAGCCTCAAATTCTTGGAAAAGTGGGACTAGGGGGGGTATGCTGCCCACGAGATGGGAAAGAAAGGGCAGAACAGTTTGGAAATGAAGAAAGGCATTAAAGTGCACACTAGAAATGTGGGGTTTGATTGAAAGCAGGCCGAGGGAGTTTCGTAACGGCCTCCAAATGTGGTCCTTACAGGCATTACAAAACCAAGAGCCAGCAGTGGCAAATAAATTTGTGACTGTGTCCTTGTGAAAAAGCCTCATTTCTCAGCAGACTCACTCAGCAGACAAAACCCAAAGATCTGAAGCAGGTTCTCTTCCCCCCTGTGGCTCCTTATGCTCACAGAAACACCTGGATGGACAGGAGGGTCCCACCAAAAAATTGTGGTTGAAGGTGAACTGAGAACAGCAACAGCATCTCCTGAAACCTTCAGAGGCTGTGAAACTTAACTTTTCTCCAAGCGCAGAACACAACAAAACCTATCAAGAGCTTCCACAGTGTGGAATTGTGTCAAAACATTCATTTCCCATGAGTTTGGATTTCTAATAGTGCCAGCACATCAGTTTTCTGCTCTCTGGGCCCACCTGTGTCTCTCTTAAAAGGCCAGTAGAGTCCACCTGAGGTCACCGAATCTTCCCTCGCTGGAAATGTCATTAAACTTAACCCATGTCCCGAGCCAAATGTGCTTTAGGGACAGCATCCTCACCACCCCTCACAGACTCTATTAAAATGTCTGTAATTTATTAAAGAGAATGCAAATCAACCCAAAGAAGTTATTCATTAATGCCTGCGAACCACACTTGGTTAATGATCTGAGATGATGTGAGAAGGCTGAGCTGCCCTGTGCTAACGAGTCACTCCCTGTTCCCTTCTAACCCTCAAGCCCAGCTTCCCATCCCGGTTACAGCTTCCTATTGTTTGACCTACTTCATAATTGGGCCAACATTCCAAAAGAAATAGCCTTATGCTGGGTGCCACAGAAGCCCATGCCCAAGATCATACAGAAATCACTTTATTTTCACAAGCAATCCTGAAAGAAGGCATCAGTTTGGGGGAAATTCCCTTTAGAAAGGAAAAAAGTAAAACAACTTGGTTCTGCCTGGATGAGGGAAGGCAGAACTGGCTGGAACACTTCCATTTTTTCCACTTTGAAATGACTGGCTTACTTACTGCAAGTCAAAAGCAGTAAGGGTTGTTGTGACTGACTAGAAATTGAATTATTTTCAGTGCTCTATTTTGCATGGTAGACCAAAATGTTTTGATAGAGAGTTGATCTGATATCAGGGTGAGGAGCTGGTTTCAGGAGAGAATCGCCAGTTCCCATAGAGCATTTTTATCTGTGTTTAAAAGCACTGATATGTGAATCTTTGCTTTTGGGCACATTCCCATCTATCTGCCACATCCCCGATGGCACAGCTCTGCAGCACAGAATCACTTCGTGCTAATGGTCAAACATGGGCACAAACAGGACAGAGGAGCCTTTATTTGGCTACCCACACTGGTATGCAGGCATACACATTCCCATTTCCATCTACACACGTGCCAACCAAAATGTCTCAACATCAGACTGCCACATTGGGGTGGCTTTCCCATGTTTGGGAATCGGCCTCAGCACAAGGGAGGGATGATGGGTTGGAAAGGCAGGAGCAGAAAGCCATTTCCTAACCAGTAGGGGTCCCAACACCCTGGCTGCAGCAGGACCCTTTGTAGGACAAAAATCTGCCCCACAGAGTGCAGAGGCACTGGAGGGGCTAAGGGGGAAGGGCTAAGTTTGGGCAGGCTGCAAGAAGCCTTGGCTGGGTTGCTGTGCCAGCACAGAAGGAGAGGAGCAGCAACTGGACTTATCACGGAAGTGATGACCCAGCAGGACTTCAGCACAACCGGGAACGGAACCGGAGCAATAACATTTCCCCAAGACTTTATCTGCAGGGTCAGGGTCCTGGAAAGACCTGGGACTCCTGAAATAGCCTTCTCAAGAATGGGGGGCCCCTCAGGAGGGAGCTGCAGGAGCTGCTGGGCAGGGCTGGGAGCACAGCCCTGTGCACCATGACCATCAGCCATCAGGCACTCAAATGCAAGTGGCATTTTCCCCATCCTTGGTGCCTCCCTCAAGCCCAAGAGCTCTGCACATCCCTAGGGAGCGCAAAGGGCAGTGGTGCCGTGGGATTGCTCCCCTTCAGTGGAAGGCAAACGCTACCAGGAATTTAGGAGAGCCTGGAGTTCAGTTTCCTGCAAGTTCAGTTTCCTTCAGCCTATTAAACAAACACTGACTGCCACAGAAAAAAATCCTTGGCTTCTGAAGACCTCAATTCAACCTTGGGTTGAGATGGTGAAACAAAACAATTTTCTGGCCTTTTCTGCTTCCCTCATGCCACTGTGCAAAATATTGCCTGGTCCAACACAAGAAGCTGGCTTTGCTCAGGACAGCAAAACAAATGGGCTTCCCTCTAAAAATGGCATTTTAAAGGGAAAACTTTCATTCCCAGGAAACACAAAACCATTCAATTCTAGGGCAAGGCTGATTTCTGTAAGCAAAATTAAAAGAAGGTGAAGCTCTGGAAATCTAGGAAATCTCCTTCCTGGGAACTGGGATTTGCTTTTTCACCTGGGGGTTAACCTGGAGCACCTAATACCAAGAGCAGCAACTGGCTCCCTCTTGCCTTGGCATAAACGCTGAAAACACTTCCTCTGGAGAGGACTGCCTTGTCAGCAGAGCCAGCTTGCTCTTGCCTGTCATGTTTTCCAGTGACATAACAGCTGCACCTTCCCCCTGCACGTAGGAACGTGGCTGAAAAAGCCTTTGCCAGCACTGGAGCCAGAGCTGAGCAGCTCCGACTGGGCACCCCTGAGTGTTTAGGGAGCCATCACACATCACTGAGCGTCCAGGGAAGGGGAAAACCCTCTGTCTGCAAGAGGGCAAGGCCAGGAGGGCTGGGCTGAGACACGTGCTGGGAATGGCAGCAAAGCCAGCATGGGGTTTTCCCGTGGGTGCACTCACTGCAAGCGCGACAGGACAGGGCTAACACGGGTGGACAGAGCAGAGAAAGCGAGACCTCTTCTGACATTAAAGGACCACGGCTGTGGTCTCCTAAACCTTCTAAGTGCCTGTCTGTTTTGGAGGGACACTTGAGATTAGGGGAGAGGGAGGGCACTTCTTCAAAGGGGGCAGATTAATAGCTCTTTAGCATTCCTAGTTGTTTGCAGTCAGCCGGGGAAGGTGAAATCATTTCCCACCACTATCTCCAACAGCTAAAAGAAACACATCTTAAATAGATAATCTATTACAACCATCAAGGGGATTTCAAGGGTGGGTGGTTTTGTTAACTCTTATTGTTTTATCTCCAATTTCACTGTTTTTTCTTAAAGGCCCAGCTCCAGGAATCACAGGACCACGTGGCACAGAGCAAAAGCAAGCAGGGAGTCCTCCCAGATAGAGCAAAAAGCTTGAAAATAACACTATCTAGGTACAGGGACTGCAAGCAGCTGAAAAGAAACAGGACTTAGCTACCAGAAAAGTTGGAAGGAAAAAAACCAGATCTGATATTTTGGGATAGAAAACACTAAGCTGAAGATGGAGGCCGGGTTGAGAGCAAGCTTGCAGATGCTGGGAAGCAGAACTGAGCAGTGTACTTTGAGATACTGAATAAAAGCAGAAGAAAAAAAAGCTCCAAGTTGAGAGGGAAAGGGAGTTTCCAGCTGTCCCTCCTCTGCTTGCACAAGTAAGGAAAGAGTCCCAGCAAAATGAGACTATTGGGAAAGCAGTGAGGATCGATGCTCCCTCCCCAGTCACGGGCACAGTCCGTGAATGCCTTCAGCATCACTAAAGCCACAACAAATACCTTCAGCACAACTCCCAGAGAGGCTGAGCATGCTCACCACGGTGCAGAGGGGCAGCTGATCTTCCCCCAGGCTGCACAGGATACCTGCTGTTGTGTTACACATACACACTTCTATCTCTACAAACTCACAAATTCGGGGATTGTTCTTCCTAGCAGCAGCACTGAATCCCATCCTGTTCTCCACCCTGATGAGCTTTTGGCAAATGAAACAGTACCAAGTGTTACCCAGCATGGGAAAGGACCTTGTTTTCTTCTCTGGAAAGCTTTGCCTCTCCTGCGAATTTGTGCTCTTTGTATGATTTTATGACGTCTCATAAATGCAGAGGAATTCCTAGGTGAAGGTAACGTTCCCCCTGAATGACCTGTTTCTGGCCCATTCTGCACAGATGTTTTTATAGGAAAACCCGGTCAGTTTGTGTCTGGTAGAAATTCCCTTCCCGTATTCGCCTACACCAGCCCAGAGGTTTACACAGTAGCGAGTGAAGTGCTGGTCAGGCTGCCTCTGGGAAAGCATCTGCCGCCCTCTCCTTGCTCCTCCCGAACTGCGATGGAAACACTGACACAACCAGCCAGGGGTGCTCAAAAACCAGGCTCCCAAGATTAAGAAAACACCCCCACCAGCTGCCTTAAAATTAACATCTTAAGCAAACCAACCCAGCTCCTCTCCCTGCCAGCTTCCTTTATTTTTGCACGTCTAGAAGAAAGGCACCTAACAGAGCTTTGGCATTTTGCACTTTTCACTGCAGTCTGTACAGTGTCCCTCACAGGAACTTGGGAACATCCCAGGGCACACCTGGGCACAGAATGCAGAGCATTACACACTCCAGCTTGGAGCACAGAGCAGTACAGGTTTTGAGCATAACCTTAGAGCTCTTCAATCAGCCCTCACAGACTTGGCTTCTTCATTTTTCTCCAGCTGATCTTCACAGGCCATCAGAGCTAGGAATGTGCTCCTGTGCCGTGGCTCCCCGTACCTCCCACCTCCCTGCCTGCCTCAGACCAGGTTTTTCCAAAGCTGGCGTTCCTTTAAAGCTTTGCTGTTTTATTTCGTGATGGATAACACTGAGCTGGCAGCTGTGAAACCCATTAAGGTCGAAACACCAGGAAACCCTGTGAGGATGTGGCAACGAGAGGCAGCGAGGGTCTGAGCAGGGGGGAATGAATTTCACGTCCATCACAGCAGCCTGCTCACAGCCCCTCTTCCCTAGTCATGCTCAGAACTGTCTTTTGCTTTTCTTATTTTTTTTTTCTCCCATCCTTTTCCTGCTCCCCTTTATCTTTCCTGTTTTTCTCCATCCTTGCCCCATGCCAGCCAGTCCAGGGGACCTATCCCACTTAGCCCCGCTTCAGACATAATGAAAAAGGAGGTCCGGGGGGATTTGTTTTTCTTTCCTAAGCAAAAGCCCCATATGCCATCTCACCATCTGTCCACCAGCAGACCCCCACCCTGGACCTTGAGCCACTTGGCCCATGACAGCGCTTCTGGCTGAGTGTGGAGACCTGAGGTTTGGGAGCCCAGGGGAAGTGGGCAGAGGAGCTGAGGAGGTTCTCCTGCCCAGGGGACACGAGCTCTCCTCCCTCCATGGACAGCAGATCTGCCCAGGTGCAAAGGGACAGGAGATCTGGATCAGGCATCCCTGCTCCTCCACAGGCTCCGGCACTTTTCTTCAAGCTCTTTTTGAAGCTGTGACCCAGCACGGAGCTGGTGACCCTGGTGGTACCCGGGAGCAAGTGCTGGCCCCTCAACCCGTCGTTCCTGTTCCACGGCTGCTCCCCACACTGGCTGCGAGGGGGATTGGGACCAGCCCCAGGAGCACAGGAGGGGCTGCTCAGAAAACAGGGGCGCTGCCTGGCACACGGGCACCGTGAGAGCCCCGTTTCCTCGCTAAGCCGAGCTATAAAAAGGCAGAAAGGTGCCGTGACCAGCAGAGCCCGCAGGACACAGGGGGCCATCCGGCCCCGGGCACTGCTCCCGGCAGGCATCCTGTAGCACTTCTCAAATCACTTGGTAGAGATAAACTGCGACTTCCCAGCAGACTAATGCCAGCAGGAACAGGGGGATCGCTGCACGTTATCCCCTGCCCGGGGGTGGGGAAGGAGTCCCTGCGCAAGAGTGCAGCTCTTCCAGCCACTTGCAAATGCTTCTGCGTCCCCAAAAACCTTCGTTTAAATGGGGTACTACCCCATGGACTCTATGTCCCTGTTATTCCTCATCCAAAGAGACAAGTCAAAATCAAATCCTTCAGTCCCTGCGGTGTTTGCTAACTCGAGGTTCACAGCTTTTGGCTGTGAAGCCCAGCCGATCCAGGGACTGCTCTCACAAGACCCATAAACAGAAGCCGAGCCTGTCAGCTGTAGGTTTAAACTCCTCACCACAGACCTTTGCTGCTCCTGGAAAGCAGGAGGGGGGCCCAGGTCACCCCAGGTGCCAGGCAGCACTGCCCAAGGCAAGTCCCTATAGCCGCCTCTCTGGTCATCCCATTCCTCGCCTCATTTGGCAGCAGCAGCACCACACGAGGGGGTTTTTTCAGACACAAACAGTTTTTGGGCTAGCCCCAGGGATCTCTCCAGCATGACTCAAGCCAAAGCTGGAGTAAACAGAGAAAAGGAGAGGTGGGTGGAAACAGCTCCAGCCCTGAATTTCAGCCCCAAGCTTCCCCCAGAGCTGTGGGAACAGGTCATGTAGACCTGTCTGAAGAGTTCAGAGACATGAACCACCATCTGCTCCCTGACATATCAACACTGCTTCAAAGCCCAACAAGGCAAGGAATACTGTAGGATACTCATCCCGCCCAGGGTAGAGGAGCCCAGACAGCCCCCACCAGCACCAACACAGTGAAGGGTGCCACCAACAAAAATCTGCACTTTTGAGCCTTCTTTATTGACCTGCTGAAGCCAGCACCAGCATTCCCCCATCCTCAGAGGAGAACCCGCAGGGTCCAGTGGAGCTTGGATGGGGCTCAAGCAGGCATAACACAGCCATATGCTCTGCGCTGATGCTCTGGCAGCACCAGAAGCCATCCTGGCAATGCCAGTGTGTCTCATTTCCCTGAGCCAGGAGCTGTGGAAGGGGTCAGGGCTGGAACAGCAGCAAAGCCAGCCCATCACAACACTGGGGTGTTTGCAATTGCCTCCTCCCATAGCAGCACTGGCTGCGATATGCCTTGCCTGTCCCTCTCCTGGGGCTCACACACACTATGAATCCCCCGGTTTAACCTCTACCTCTAATTCTTTCAGCAGGCAACACTACCGGACGGAGAAGGCTGGAGGTTCTTCCCTCCCTGCTAGGACCAGGCATGAGGTTTTTCCCCTTTGCAAAGAGCAGGGTTCAGCCACAGTGTGGGCTGGGGGAAAGGAGAAGCAAACACCAGGTGAGTCTGAGAGGTGGGAGGGACCTGGAGAAACAGGGAATTAATTCAACCTAGCAGCAGCATCACTTGTGCAGAGATGGGTTTTTAAGACAGGGAAAAAAACAAACGGGTAACACAAGTATGCTGGCACGCACATGCCTAAAATCTATAGAACTCCAAACTATCCATGCAAAATGAAAGGACACCGACCTCATCAAGCAGTTGGTCAACTCTTCCCAAAATAGCTGTCTCCATTTGGTCTGCTGAGAGCCAGGCAGGGAGCTGTGTGGGTCTGTCCGCTTCCAAGTGGGACACCCGGGACTGCAGATCGGAGGTCCGAAAGTACAGCAGGAGGCTCAGCACCAGAGAAAGCAGGGAGACGCCGGGCAGCCCCGAGCCCAGCAGGAGAGGGAGGCGGCAGCATCTCTCCCCATCGCCGGTCCTGGGGGGAGTCACACACCCCCTGTCAAAAGCTGCTTCGTCGACGCCTTTCCAGCTCTTCTCCTCCAACATTCCCTCCCTGTCCTGAGAAACAATAAATAAATAAATAGAGGAAAGAAAGCCTCACTCCTACTCCAAGAAGCACAATCCAGAAGGCACAGAAAAAGAGCATCCAAGAGGATCCCAGTGCCAGCAAATGACAAATGACAGCAATAAAGACAAAAGTGGGTGAGTGGTGGGGGGGTCTTTAAAAAATAAAAACAAACCACACACACATAAAAGAGGTGCAGAAAAAAGAGTTCCAACTGCAGCAAAGAGTGCGAGGGGGGAAAATAATCTGATCGAGATTTTTTTTTTTTTTTCCTCCTGTATTTCAGTCTTTTGGTTCGCTGGGAGGTTTTTGATTCCTTCTAAGCTGCCCGTTTCAGTTCCTTCGCAGACTGGCTAGGAGCTTGCACATGAAAGTCCCCATTAGAGAGAGGTAATTCTCAGCTGCTCCGGCGACGTTGCGCTCTGGCTGATCGTGGCTCCCCTGTAACATGACACACTCCCTTCGAACTACGGGGCTGGGATGAGCGAGCTGCGCGGCTTCCCAAAGTAACCTCCTCTGCTCTCCCTCTCTCTCCACCTCTCCCTTGCTGCATGATTTATTTATTTATGCAAAGCGCCGGGGTGGGATCGGGCAGTGGGACGCCCCTGTCCCGCTCGGTCCCCAAAGCACCTCTCCGCCGCCAGCCCTTCCTTTGAAGTAACTCTCGCCGAGGTTATTTATAGTGGCAGGAAAGAGATTGTAAAGCAGAGGCTGGGCTCACACCAGCCTGCGTCTTCCTTTCCTCCCCGCAGCCGAGAGCACTTTATGGGATGGTGCAAACGCCTTGTCGCGTCCCCCACGCAGATCCTGGGGCATCCCTGAGGCACCAGCGGCGGGGCATTTTGACCCTGATATTTTGAGGAGAGCAGCCAGGCAGGGTGAGAAACAGAGGGAAACATTTGGAAACAAGAGCTTGGCAGCTGAGGGCTCTGCAAGAAACAAGCGAAGGGCCGCAGGGAGAAACATCCCAGGCGGGCAAGCTGCAGTGCAAGGGGGGAACTTTTGGGGCTTGATTTGGGGGTACAGCCTGCCAAGGGCGTTCAGAGGAACTAATCTGCTGAGGCCCTCTAGTGAAGCGGAGCTTCTCATCATCTCCTCTCCGTGTCCTGCCAGGCACAGGGCACCAGACAGGCAGCCCTCTTTGGCAGGGAGCAGTCTCCCCAAAACGTGCTGTAGGGCAGCTCCGAGCCACGCGTCTGGGAAACAAAGTCTCTTTCTGTTCTTCAGGAGGCAAGGGAGGCCCACCTCTCCCAATTTTTCTGAGCATAACATACAATATTTTATCCTCCGGGGTGACATGCAGGCTCTGCTGAGCCCCTGCTTGTCTGTCTGTCCATTCTTTAATCCCCTCCTTGAGCACGCTCAGCAGCGAAGCAGCGCAGGGCTCACCATGGTGCACAGTCATTAAAACCTAGGCAGCAAATTGGTCTCTTAAAATCTGGCTCCCTTGTGGCTCTTTTGCTGTCATTTACACGTTTTAAATGAAGATTTTGCGTGCAGTCTGTGCTGGAAATTACTGGCAGAGAAAACTCATATTCATCTCTGGCCCGGTCTCTGTTTCAGAGGGCTGGAAGAAATAGACCTTCTGGGAGCAGGTTAATGCGAGCACGAGCTGTTTCTCCTCCACCAGACAAACCCTTGGAGGACCCAGTAGCACACAGCCCCAGTTCTTTGAATGGCCTCATGCCTTTCGCAGCCACTTGCTTCCCAAAACGGGGGTTTAGTGTCTGCAAGGCAGGAAATCCTTTCTTTATTTCTTTTAGCAGGTTTCTTGTCATCTCGCTGCTCCAATTCGCGCTGCTGTTCCGGCACGCATGGAAAACACCCCTCTGATGGCTGCAGCCTTTCAACAGTTTCTCATATGAGCAGGGCAGAGAAGTGTTACCCACAGACCTGGCGCACACTGGGTGTCTGTTCATTTGGAAGGCGCAGCCACCCCCACCTCCTACCCCCTGCTCGGTCTCTTCTCTGTATTAGCAGCCTATTTCCTTGAGAAAGGAAAAGGAGTCCCTGAGGCTTTGCTAGAGATAAACCACGGTCCGTGGAGTTACCCAAGGTACCATCTGCAATCCCAGCAAATGAGCAGACAGCAAGAAATGGAGATGTTTCGAGGCTGATGATGCAGTGTTTGGGAAGCAGAGATCTACTCAGAGAAGTATCAGTTGGCAACTGGGATGCTGAGCTTCCTAGAGAGTGCTGAAGTATGCTACTTCAGACTGGGGCTGAACTACTGATAACTGCAGCTACCCACCTGTGTTATACATAGTTTCACCTCTCTCTATCTCCCCTTTATACAAGCCTAGGCACTAAAATCACAAAAACCCACCCTCGAAGCTGAAAACGGAAATCTGCTGGGTGTCTACATCTCATTTCCCCACACTGGCTGGGGAGAGGTCTCTGGTCTTTCACTCTCATTTGGGATAGAGACCCTGCTGTCCAGACACGAGCATCACCTGAATGACTCTCTAAGTGCCTCTTCCTGCCTCCCCGCCAGCCCCTCTCCAGCTAATCAGCTCATTTAGGGGGTTTGTCACAGCTGATGCAGGCTGGGGAGCCACACTCAGCCGGGTTCCATGCAGAAGCCATAGCTGCAGATGTGCAGGAGGGTAATTTTTCTATCCATGAGGCATAAAGGAGCCCCTGTCATCCCATGCCAATACAAATGGACTAATTTAGCTACAAACCTGAGCCGACTGCGCATGCCGCGTCTGCAGCGCTGCTCCACAAATGAGCTGCCTCCAGGGACGGGCCCCAGCACGTGGAGTCATCTCATCGTTCTGTGGGGTGAGCACGGCCCAGCCTTCAGCTCTCTACACAGCCTCTGAGGAGGTGGGTGCCGGCCTGAAACCTCCTGCAAGTTTGTGTCTCTTGAGGCTTGCTGAGTAGAAGCAGATGCTCACTTGCAATCAGGAGTGATTTCACTGGCCGGTGACTCTTAGACCGCCCTTGATACGCTGAGCTTGAGGCTGTATCCCCCTCTCCTCGGGGAGGTTGATGCAATTCTGTACAAGGACAGTAACCACACATTTCTGCCACTTCTAGCAGGTCCTCTGGGGTGGTTATGGACCTCAGCACAAACATACAATGAAACCTGGAACAAATATAGCACAGGTATAATACCTCCCAAAGCAGCTGAATTCCTCTCCAAAGCGAAAGAGTTTCCCATCTAGCACACGGCACTGGGGCAATTGATCAGTGACAAGGAGTTTGGCGAACCTCCAGCTTGCTCAGTCTGTAGCTGGAACTGTCAGTTCAGCTTTCTCAGGGGCATTGGTGTGTGGGCAAATTTTGCCCAGCACTGCTCTGCAGCAGACACTCAGTGCTCATAAAGGGCACGATATGTAGGGCAGGGCACAATGTGGTATCATTGCAACAGACCCTCCTTGACCCAAGGTAGGCACTGTGGATGTGAACCACTCCATGCCACAGGCCGGAAATGGAAGAGCTGGGCACGGAGGAGGTTCTTGCTTCTATGAGCACAGTTCAAGCCTGCCAGGTATCTACAGCACGTCTTCACTTGGCCTGGAAAGGGGTGGATAATAGCAGCAGGCTCTCCTCACCTTCCTTCGCTTTAAGCACAACCTTTCGTTAAAAAAAACAAGGTGCCCTTCCTGTCACTAACTGGAATTTGAAGCCAACTGCATGGAGATGGCTGTGTGCTCAATCCCACCAGCAACCTCCAAAACTGTCTGAGGAGAACTTCCCCTTTTCAGGTCATTTTCTAGGGAGAAAATCCTCACCCCAGTTCTCTTTTTTTTCTGTTCTTGTCCTCCCCACCCTCCCAGGAAACATGGGGGTCTTAGTGTGCTCGATGAGCCATTAACTAGCAGCCAACATCTCCAGCTATTGTAAATATATTAACTCGAGGCCTTTTGCTGCGTTTATTAAGACTCAAGAACAACATCTGGAAACAGATGTTTTCTGAGCGCAGAGAAGAGGAGGGAGCAAAGTAAAAAAAAAAAACAAGGCCAGGGGAGGACTCTTGCAAGTGGAAGTGCATGGTCTGCAGACCATCCCTTTGCACAATGCTGCTCAGATGGAGCACTGCAAGGGGCCGAGGCGAGCGCAGCCATGTCCCTCCCAGGCAAGGCAGTGAGAGTAGGATGTCTGAGAGGGGCTGCTTGAGAGAAACAGCAGTGGGGGAGTAGAAAAACTCACATCAGATTTCAGGGCCCTTGTGAGGAACAGCTATAGTGCTCTCACACAAATGGGATACTGAGGCAGAGAGATTTGGGTTTTTTTTTTCTTTCCTTGTCCTGAGTTGCTCTATATCCCAGAGACTTCCAGGCTTATGGTGGGGTAATGTCACCTCCACAACAGTTTGGCAGCATCTGCCACTGAGACCCATGGTCTAGGGTCCCCATGGGGCACCACCCCAGTGTCCTGTCTGCCCCCAGTAGCCCTTTCTGAAAGGGCAAGCAGAGTGGAAACCTCTCATCCCAAGGATTGCGAAGGACCAAGGGGTCCTGCTCTGATGAAGAGTCTCGATGTCAAGGCTCAAGTTTAGACAATATTTAGAGAATTACACAGCGTTAATTAGGGACAAAAACCAAGCAGGCAAATGCAAGATTAAAAATACATCCTACAGCATTATTGTGAAACTCAATTAGATGGACTTTAACTTAGGTAGCAGAGATGCCTAAGTTACAATGGAGGTCTGAGATCAAAGCTTCCATGCATTTCTTTTGTGGGAAATGCAGCTGAACACACACCCTTGCTTTTTATAAAAATAAAATAAAAAAAAAAACAAAACCAGCCAACAAGCAACTAAAAAAACCCCACCAAAAAAAAAAAAAAAAAAAAAAACCACTAAAAAAACCACAACCAACCAAAATAACCCCCAACAACAACAACAACAAAGAAACACCCACAACCAGTATTTTGTCATCTTTAGACCTAGGTTCACAACAGGTATCTCCAACCCTTTCCCTCTAATGGGCAGCTGTTACACATACTTTGCTAGTAAGGTCGGTAATATTGAGTATTACCTACCCAATTTGGCATTTGTTTATAGAAAGTTTTAAGTAGCCTATGGAGCAGAACAATTCCCGCCCGAGGAGCTCCTCTAACCCATTGTAGACTTATAGAATAAAGACACATTTGATCCTTTGGGAAAAGGGTTATGAAAATACATGGAAAAAATGTACTGTCCACGCATAGTTAATATCATGGCTGTTTTCAATCACTTGGTTTCCTACAAAACAAAGGGACTCACTGCACAATGTGAGCTCCGAGCATTGGTAGCAGCGAGCGAAGTAAGGAAGAAGCAGAGTTAGTGGTATCTGGTTGGGGGTTTATATTTTCATAACCCTAAAACGCCTGAGCTCGTTGTTGCCTCCCTCCCATCAGAGCCAAACTGGCTTGGTGCAGCCGCAGGGGTGGGAACCTGTCCCCGGAGCCGTGTGAGAACAGCCGAGCGGAGCTGGGCTGCGGCAGGGGTGGGATCCCAGCCACCAACAGCTCCTGCAGAGGCGGGGTCAGAGCCTTCGAGGGAGGATGAAGCAAACCCGCGTTTTGCACAGTTTGGGGCCACCCCTTCTCCCCCACCCCCTGCAGAGGGAAGGCTTTGCAGGAGGACAGTGAGGCAGCAAGTGGCGGACACACAGTTAAAGCTGCCCACGCTTCTCCCTGTGTTTTCAACTAACCTCTCACCTTTTGTTCAGATGAGGAGGGGAATGGCTCCGAGCAAACCAGGCTCTGCACCCTTCTTCGAAGAGGAAGAAACTTCTTTCTCACAGCAGAAGCGTTTCACAGCCAAGAAGCATTTCACAGGGAGATGTTTTACTTCTTTTCAGCAGTGTTTTTGTTAGTTGCTGGGTCCTTTCCTCCATGTTTGGTGCTCATTTTTACTGAGTTGTGTTCAGTGCCGCTGCAGTCTGTTGAGACAGTCATCTCTACTACTGTTTTTTGCTGTTATCTTGGTTCCTGCAGAGCCTGGGTGGGAAAGAGATGGTAAATTAAAAGGAACAACATTGCTACAAATAAGAAAAAGCCTCCACCCTTGCAGCACTATTCTCCAGTAACTGGAAAGCCCAAAAATTCCCAGAGCAGCCTGTGGCAGATGCATTTTGCTCAGGACTGAGATGTGCCTGCACTGGGAAAGCTGCTTTGGAAATTTGGTGAACCTGGGAAACCCCTAGTGCAGAGCATCACTACGGGCTCTCAGCACAGCTAGAGCAGTACAAAGCGTTAGCTGTAGCAAAGAGGTTCTCAGACTGAACATTCAAAACCTGCTCAGCCGGGTGGAAAAACAGAGGTGAGATTTGCAGGTGTGAAATCAGCAGGCCACAATGTTCTCCAGCACAAGGCTGGGGCTCTGGGGAAGAGCTCCCCTGTTTCCAACATCACCTGCCCCTCAGCCCCTCGCTGAGCAGAAAATCTCCCTCTGATAATTATGGCCAAGCTCAAGCATTGTGTGCTCAGTGAGTTACTTGAGCAGGAGGTGCTCGCCACGGTGCATTGGCACGCGAGGGACTGATAAGCCAGAGCAGTGATTTGCATTTGGATTGGGCATTAAACAGTGTGGTGTGAAGCTACTGCTGGATGCCTCCAGCCTCACTGCACAGCTGGGCTATCCTGCCTCCCCCTCACCTCTGCCAAGTACAGAGTTCCCACTAATCCTCCACCGCCCGTTTCCACACACATCGCTAAAATAACCCTTCACCTTTGACAGATGCAGATTAGGCTCAAGCTACCACCCACCTGGGACAACCGCTCCACATGTGGGGTGAACGCTTTGTAGGGTGAGCTGGAAACCCCAAAATCCTGCCTAGGGCAGACCAGATGCCACGTGCATATGCAGAGGCGGGCAGAGCTGTGTCACAGCTCTGTCTAGGAAACCCAAACCCTACAGTGCCGGGGCAGGCGGGAATCCCTGTGCAAACAGCCAGGGAACCCACAGCAGCTTTGTACGGACTTTGAAGTTAATGAATCAGAGCTGGGAGGACTGGGAAACCCAGACTAAGTGTCAACTGCACTGGGGGAAGAAAAATAATGAAGCGAGGCTCCCCTAGAAGACTGATTGTTTTGGAGTCCAGAAGTGAAGGAGAATGGATACAGCGAGCTCAGGAAATTGAAAACAACTTTGGGTAAATACTTCCTCTCACTCCAGCACTTGGTCTTTTATCAAAGCTGATTCAGACTCTGACAGCAGTGCACAAAGCAGTTCTGCTCCATCGTAATGCAAAAGACAGGCTCAGCAGACAGGAGGTTAGCAGCTAATGGAGCGGAGTCGGGTTCAATTTCCCTGGAAATTGCTCGCAGAGGAAAGCCAGGAGACAAGGAGCACTGCTAATGTCCTTCTGCAACACCACTGCTTCCCCTGCACGGGGCAAAGCCCTCACTTGTGCCTTCTGCCTCCCACGCCACAGCTCCCTGCGGGTCCCCCCTGCACTCCAGTGAGAGGGAGAGCAAAGCCAAAGCAAAGCAGAAAGGGCACGAGCTGCCATCCCTGGGAGCAGATTGATGGTGTCAGGGAGCAGCGTGGCTCCCACCACAGCTGCTTTCATAGCACCTGATGTAAATCCTCCTGGCAGGGTAGTTAACCTGCTTTATTCAAAGCAGCTCTATCAGTAAACCTTCAGCCACCTCTGGAGTCTCTTCCAGCTTGTTGGGATTTTACCTGCCACCAGGGGCTTGTCTCCTCTTAGCAGCATTGCAAGGGGACTATGGAAAGATGCTTTTCCATCCCAAAGGCAAGCTTGGCAAGACCAGTTCACACGATGGCTGCAGTACTCCAGGATGTGCAGTGTCAGTGAACTGCATCCCCATCAGCCTGGGGACGCAAGGGACATGTCTGAAGCTGAGTGCCAATAAATGAACTTGTTTTAAGAGAAAGGGTCCAGTTCTTCTCGCTTGGGACTCGTTAAAGTCAATGGAAAAAAGCTCTTTTTAGCCTCCTTAGTCTTTGGCACTTGGGTCTCACGGCAGCTTGACGTCAGTGTAGTCACTCCAGATTTATGCCAGTCCAGAAAAAGGGACTCCATTGTGACAGGTCCCAGTGAGAAGAGGGGAGAGCTGGGTCCTCTGGCCACAAAACTCAGTATCTACAGGGCAAAGCCAAGCCCCTGTTTTCACCACAAGCATCTGAAACTGCATCATGATGCACTGTAACATTCTTCCTCTTTCTCCTTGATAAACCACTTTGCGTGAGTGCTTCATACCTGCTTCAAATTTGAGAGGCCTGTTGCTGATTACAAACAGCAGGGAATAAAGCATATATACTTAGTAGACCAATATTAAGTAGTAAACACATCTTGCAATGGCCCTTGAAGGACATTTGCCTGAAACAGTGGTTCACTTCCTTCAGGATCAAAATATTTTTTTTTTTTTTTAATTTGGCCATATGCTGCTACCAATGCAGTGAATAAAATACACTTCTCTGTTTAAAAGGGGTCAGCAGGGAGAGAGCATGAAACCCCTTCTCTGCAGGCATTGCTGCCCACCACCCACCTTGCAAATTACAGAATCATTTGGGTTGGAAAAGAATTCCAGGATCACTGAGTCCAGCCTATGACCCATCATCAACTTGTCCAGCTAAACCACATCACTAAGTGCAGTTCCAGTTGTCTCTTGAACACCTCCAGGAATGGGAGCACGAGCTCCCTGGGCAGCCCGTTCCAGTGCTTGACAACCCTTTCGGTGAAGCCGTTCTTCCCGAAACGCCCATCCCGCCCGTGTCAGTGGATGCTGCAATGGATCAGGGCAAAGCCACCACAGCCCGTGTGATCCGCAGAGAGCTTTGCCTTTCCTGAGGGCTCTGCTGCGCATCAGCAAGGAGAGAGCTGCCTCTCACAGGCACGCCGGGGAACGCTGCTGGGCTGAGCACACAACTGTGCCTGCTCATTCGGAGCACGGGGGGTTAGCGCAGAGGCTGAAATATCACGCCTATCAGCAGAGCCCCGCGGACAGAAAATAGCCGAGGATCTGGTGGCAGTTTCCTTTCAAGACGTACAGGAATAGCAGCACACATCTCTGCCGGATCATATGGACTGAATTCCTCAGCCCAGCTCTTTCGGCTTTGAATTCTTCTGCAAACCATTTTTTTCCCCCCCTTGGTTTGTTTGTTGTTTCGGGACTACTGAATTACCAAGAATGGTTTATGTTGTATAACCACCCTGTCCTTATTGCATTTCGGGGAGGAGACAGATCTAATTTGTACTTTAAATTGGCTTCTGGGTCAGACAGTCGTGCCTTCCAGATGGAAAATCCAGTTGCACTCACCAGCAGATATCCCAGTGCATTCAGGTCCCAAATCAGCTTTGTCCAAAGCATGCCCTGGCATACAATTTGTTTTTTTACAGCTAATGATCACTTCAGTTCCTGGTGAGGCAGCATCGCTTTCCGTCACCTGTACCAGTTCAGCTTTCAGCCCTGCCTCGCTGTCCTGTTGTTTTTCCTAGAAGCCTATCCAACAGCTGCAGCAGCTTTGTAACTGCCAGATTTGGGATTGGTCTCCCTGGGAAAGTCCTTTCAGGTTGCCTTTTCCAAGAGTGACTCTCTCTGCTAGGCTTGCTCAACCTGTGTTAACACCACCCCAAATCAAAAACAATTTTAAGAAAGCAAACACCGTGCTGCTTTTGGATTTGAATGGCATAAAGATCCTCTTGTCTCCTGCCAAGGCAGAATCAAGGATAGGTTCAACCCCGGTTTAGGTTACAGTCAGGGTCTGGCCAGTGGCACGTTACACACGGGACACTCGCACTGCTGACAGCCACAGGGTGTTAAAATGTTGCCTTTGACAGCGACAAGGCTGAGCTGTCATTTGCTTCGTTGGGGACTAGTGAGGTGAGGCGGCAAGTGCCTTGAGGCAGCCCCCAAACGTGGCTGGGAGCAGGTGTCTGAGCTGCCCTGTTCCACGTGTCCAATTTGGGGAGCTGCTGGGAACAGCAGCTCAGGCTGAGATGAACAAGCTTTATCTCCCAGGCAGTGCAATGCCAAGGGCTGATCACTCGCAGGGAAGCAGTGTTGGAAGATACCCATCATCTGCAGCAGTGGCTGGTGTAAGCTCACATAAGGGCTCAGACAGACAGTCTGGGGCTTCCTCTCAGTCCCTGTGACATTTTTTGTCCTTTTAGCCTTTCTGCTGCAAGGCTGTGTGGCCTGATGGATTGACAATGAGGTGGTTTTCCCATCTGTGCCACTCTGCTGCTTGGTGGCCTTTGGTGAACAATAAATGCCTTTCACTGAGTCTTCCTTCTTTCCTCTGCAGGGAAACAAGGCTACTATAAATTGCTTTAAGATAAACTGCTGACCAGGGTCAAGAAAAAAAAAAAAAAAAAGGATGAATAAACCATCAACCACAAAGAGTTTCAAGCCAGAGTTATCAAACCCTTTCCATGCAAGTCCTGAACCTCATGGTACCCACAAACACATCCTCCTCACCATCTAAAAAGGCTCCTGTCACCAGGCCAGTATTCAAAAGCCTGCTCATGTTCAACTCAAGCTGATAGAAGAACAACCATCCCATTGCAATGCCTCTGTGCCCTTCCTAAGTATCTTCATGTTTTCAGGGTCTCTGTCAGCCTAGCAACGTGCACGGGACTGAAATTAGCTTTTTGGGGAAAAGCTGAGAACAAGCTTTCTTGGGGCCATCACCTCTGGGAGACCAGAGCTGCAAAGATCAGGTGAATGTCAGTCATGCTGCAGATGGGCAAGATCACTCCTGGAAGGCTTAGTGAAGCCCATGCCTAAAAGCCAGGGCTGAACTAAGAGCATTTGGGTGGACTCGTCCCTGATGGGCCTCACAGCAAGCAGTGCGTTACACAAGAACACGACCACAGTGGCTGGCCTGGATGGAGAGGCTCAGCCAGGCACATTTCTTGTGTGGGAGAGCCAAGGTGTTGAGCAACACCCAGCAGATCTGCTGCCAGGTCTCCACTACACAGCCTAACAGTGCCCACGCATCTCCCCCGAGTCTCCATTTCCCAGTACCTCTTGTAGGGACGCACATTTAGCAAAGAAGTGTAAACCACCATCAAATCTGAGTGGTTGCACTTTACAGCCACTTCAGCTCCGGCCCAAACAATTACACAGAGTCCACAGTAGCAAAGACCAGGGCCAGTATACTACTTTAAAGGAGTAGTTTGTTTTGGTTTCACTCCCCTGCCCAAATCTCTCTGAAACTGCCCTCTGTTTGTTTGGGATATTTGCAGGCAATGCAATATTTCCCTGGCTGACTTCACATGGGACACTGTGGTCCTAACAGGCTCTGCCTTGGACTCCTGTGCTGCTGTGGCCAAGTCCTTGGACTCCTCTGCATAGTAAATCAAATAATGTGTGCGAAACCAGATATGAAAAAAGTAACACGTGCAGAAGGACTGACATGTTAAACTATGAGCAATCACTGCAGGTGTGCAAGAGAGTTCCAGGGCTGATACTCAATTGCTGCACTGGATTAAATTTAAAAAAAAAAAAAAAAAAAAAAAAAGAAAACTCTGAAGGACCAGGCGGCTACACAGTAAGATCCAAGTCAAACTCAAGCAATTCCCCCCAAAAATTCGCATTTTGGAAAGTGTGCAAACTGCGGCACAGTGAACCCGAAACCGGTCCTGAAAACTCCCAGATTGTAAACAGCTCCTCCCAAGCCCTGTGTCCCCTTTGATGCTCCCCTGACACAGGCCTGGGAGGCCTAGCAGCAGGGACTAGCAAGAACTGGTTTCTGAAAATATGGAAAACAAGTTTCCTGAGGGAAAAGAAAACTCAGGCTTGTTTCACTTTAAAGGCTTGTTTGTTTGGCGCCTTTGGAAAAAATGAAAGAAAACAGTGATGGTTTTGATAAAAAAAAAAAAAAGGCAAAAAAAAAAAAAAAGCCCAAATGCAGAAAGAAATAATGAAAAATAAAGTATGATTTTTGACAAAAACTTATTGGCCAGCCATGCTGCTGCATCTACATCAGATGTGCCTCAGCACCAGCAAGAGTCCTCACAGACCATTGCTGGCAACAGTCACTGAAAAATCCCAGCCTGGCTTGGAGGTCCCACCTCCACTATTTATATTAATTGCCTGCAATTTCTGTCAATGGTATGACCTCAGTAGCAGGCATATTTATCCATCTGTCAACGCTGAGCTATTGTCTGCCACACACCAGCTCTCTCTTCTTGCTCTGCCTTCATATAGACAGCAGCAGTCTGATACCTTTTTCCACTCCTGCCCTACCACGTCAAGAAGCATCCACTGGGGATCAAAACCTCCTTCTTTCAGGGAATTTATTTCATAAATACCCTCATCTGACTGATTTCTTGGGGCTACCCTTCCAAAGAGCCATGCAAGGGTTGTTGTGTGGAGCAGTGTTTGGAAGTGCATAGAATCACAGAATGGATCCTACAATTGTTTGGATTGGAAGGAACCTTAAAGATCATCTCATTCCACCTCCTGCCATGGGCAGGGACACCTTCCACTAGCCCAGGTTGCTCCAAGCCCTGTCCAGCCTGGCCTTGGACACTTCCAGGGATGGGGCAGCCACAGTTTCTCTTGGCAACCTGTGCCACGGCCTCCCCACCCTCACAGGGAAGAATTTGTTCCTCATACCTAATCTAAATCTCTTTTAGTTTGAAGCCAGCCAGTAAGCAGTTAAGTATTGTTTCTGGTGAAAAGCCATGGCTGTGCTAACAAAATCAGTCCATCAAGCTGCCTCATTCTCTCAGCCTCACAAGGACAAAACCACAATGAATGATCCAAAGAGGTAGTCTTCAGTATTCCCTTTTAGCCCTAAACCAGCTAATCTGCACATTCATAAACTATATGTGAGTCTACAATATACCAGAGGGAGGGATACCTTTCTTGGCAGAGCTGCGTCTCAGTTTACATCACGATAGCAATAAAATTATGTTATCTTCATTTAACTTTGCACAAATCTATCAAATCTAGGCTATAGTCAAAACCAGTTGTCTCACAAAATACATTATCAGTTGCAAGTGCCAAAGCAACTTTTCTTCCTCCTTACTTAGACAAAACACATTCTTGCCCCAGAAAAGGAACACATTGTGAGGGTTTTTTTACATAAAAAGAGAAATTTGTGAGCTTCAGCGCTAAACCCGTGTTGTCACCAGAGCATCTAGTGCCCTGAAACCTGAAAACCCATCCACACACTTCCCTTAACACTCTTTCAGTGAGGAAACCAAACTAAAAGCTTTGTGTGGACTCAGCAACGCGAACCAGGGTCCACAGGGCTCGAGCTGACACCTTGGGGTCTGTCACTTGAACCCAACAGCCACACAGATGAAACTCACGGTTCTAGGGTTGTTTTCCTCCTTTTCCTCGCATAAATGGCGTGACCCAAGCTCAGGCCGTGCGGCGCCGGCGGTGCCGAGCTGTCGCCCACACGTCGCCTCAGCGGGACAGGGACAAAATGGCGGGCACAGACCTGCCCCTTCATGGCATCTCCACAGGCGGCAGGGGAGGACCCCCCCACCTTCTCCGCAATCCGCCGCTGCTCACAGGGCTGTTCCTCACTTTTCCCCCCCCCCCTCGTTCCTCTTCATTTTCCAGCATTTTTCCCCTTTTTTTATCTCAGTTTCTCCAAGGCACTGCACCAACAGGCTGTGAGGGCTGCACATCTGCCACAGTTGGCTGGAACCCGCCATGCCTGAGGCGGTTCCCGCCATCCCCCACAGAGACAACGCTGTTGCCATCCCTGGGCATTCCTGCTGCCCCTCACAGAGACCCCTTAACCCATTACTCTGCCATCCCCGAGCAGTTTCCACATCTCCTCACAGAGACCCCTCAACCCCTCTGCCACCACCCGGCAGTTCCCGCCTCTCTTCACGGAGACCCCTCAGCCATCCCCAGGCAGTTCCTGCCTCTCTTCACAAAGACCCCTCAGCCTAACCGACAACCCCGGGCAGAGGACACCTGCTCACCCTTGGTGCTCTGGATATTTGGGATAAACTGGCTCCTGTGCTCAAGAGGCAGCCCCAGTTCTTCACAGGGACTACTGAGGGCTGCGGCGCGTCGCCTCAGACAAAGCCGCCATCTTCTGAGGGTCTCGCCCTGTGCCCACGAACACCCCTGTGCTCGATATACCCACTCTCCCCGCCTCGACCCGAGTTTCCCCGAAATGACAGAAATTAAGCTGTAAAGGCCGCCCTTCATTTGGCTGCCCCCTCCAAACTTCCATGTGTTTTCACTTCAGCCAAACAGCAAAAATACTTCCTGGCAGCTGTCTTCAATTGAGGGGCAAGGAGGGAGGTGAGCTATGGAGAGGAGACCCGTGGAAGAGACCCGCACTCTTTGAGCCTCTTCAGAAGGAATAAAAGGGGAAGGGGGGAGGAAAGGTGTCATTGCTCTGTTTTTGATGTTGATGATGCCCAGGACAGCCACGGGGAAGGCAGGCAGTGAGTGCCTGCACTGTTACCTCAGGTTCCGATGGCAAAGTCCGGGCATCCAGCGTCCCCTGCACGTGGCTTCTCCTGCTCCAGCCGCACCAAGGAGGGTCCCTGTGGCTGGGGTCCAAGAACCTACGTTAAGAGGTAGAGAAACTTTTCAGAAACCTGTCTGGAATAGCAACCCACTGACAAATTTCTCCAAGGTGCCTGACTGCAAGAAATGGTACGATGGTAAACGTGGTTTTCTGCCTCGGGGGTGAGGAGGTGCTTTCACACACTGCTTCCCAAGCCTCGGAAACCGCGAGTGTCCCTCAAAATGCCTCTTCCCTATTGGCAGTCTCCTGTATTAGGTCTGTAGACCCTGCTGGCAGCAAGAAGCGTAAGGTGATCCCATCTTGGCTTTATTCATGTTTTTCTGCAATGAGCTCTCACCTCTCCCAGGGATCTTTACTCATTTCTGCACACTAAGATGAGGGTACCTATCTGCACTTGCACGCTTCCTTGCCTGAAATCAAACAAGGAGAATCCCTCCCACAATTAGCACAATGGATATCAGTGCAGAAGCCAAACCTGGAACAGTAACCTTAGCAAACACCATGCTGGCCTCATCACAACACTGCTGCCTGGAAAAAGCACAGAGGCAACACACACATCCCCACTGCTGTGTACTCACATGCAAGCTGGAGAGCCAAGGATTAACCTCCCTGGCCAAAACCAGGAACAGGAGGCAGGAGTTGCAAGCTGAAGATCAGAGCTAGAAAAATCGGAGACCTCAGCAAGGTGGAGACCAGGATCCAGACCTGCTGCACGTCAAGGAGCACTTAGAGCTGGGTTTAGAAACTGAGCCCTGGACAAAAACTCAACAGCTCCTCTCTGCTGGCAAGGGCTCACGCCATCACACTCCTGTGCAGAGTTGGCCTGAACCACGAGAGTGATATAAGATGGGGTGGTGAAGGATCGCCTATAAGCAACCCTTGCTCTTAGAAGCTAATTTCACCTCACCCCTGTTCTCCACATGCACATATAGAACTTATTTTCTTCTCTTTCCATCTGCAGGATGTGAGGTTTTCTCTTCAATATTACAACCCTTTCAGCAGATCCAGTTGTACCTTTTTTCATAACCTCGCTGAGACATATTTAAAAAAAAAAAAAAAAGGCAAAACAAAACCAAAACAAAACAAAAAAATAAAATAGCCAACACCAAAACCCCCCAAGCCTCAGCACAAAGCTGTTTTCCATGGCATATCCTCCTGGCTTCCCTGTTCCTATCTACAAGAACAGCTTTTCTGCCAAACTCACCCTGTACCAAAAGCTGAGATTTATTTACACTTGAAGCACACTCCTGCTGTGTTCCAGCCTCTGTGTTTAAGTACAATGGCATCGTGAAAAGTGCCTGACATTTCCAGAGGGAAAGCCCAGTAATTAACAACCATTAGAGCGCCAGTTAATTGCTCTGCATGAGTTAACTTTGCACTTACAATTCCACAAAACCTTATCTCTCTTTTATGGGCAGTCCCCACCCCCCCCAGCCCCCTCTAGGCCACTCCAACATTTGTTTTCCTGCACCATGGGCTTGAAGGGCAAGTGTCCTCACACATTTCACTGTGCCATAGGAAACAAAATATCTCAACTGGGCACCTGCTTCACTTCAGTTCCCAGAAGAAACCCCCAAAACCACTAAAACATTCATCACAGTCGAAAACAGATACAGCCAGTGTGGGGACATCCAGAAAATCCCAATTTTACAATATCCTCTTCACCTTTCAACTTACTCCATGTCCCCAGTCCCATGATGGGAGAAGCTGAGCCCCACCTTTCCACACACACTCTCCTCCTTGGCTCTTACACCCAGATGCAATCAGGAAGGTTGCTCTCGCTGCCACGCTTCCCGGTGGTCCCAATTAATCCCACGGAGTCAGAACACAGCACGTAATCAGGAGCACAGTCGGCAACTGGGAGCCCCAGACACACTGTATTTATCTGTAAATCAAAGTGAAGCTAAGCAGCTCCCCAGCCCTGACAGCATTGGTGTGTCTCCCAGAACGTTTTACAAATTGTTTTTATGACATGCTTTGTGTCTTTCCACGTTGGGCATGTTTACTCAAGGGTTTCTTCTGAAAAAAATGCCAAGGACTGCCCGTTGGGACCAGAATAAATTCAAGAGGATATGCCATCCTATTTTTTTTTTTTTTAATCCATCAATAGCTATTGTGCTGTTAAAAGGACTGAGAAGAGTTTTGTTACTGGAAAGCTTTTCAATGCTTTGATTTCTACTTTTTTCTTTCCTCTCTTCTTTCTCTGCAAAATGCCACTTGCAATTCCCGCCCTTTTTCTGCTGGGTGATTATGCCAAAACTTCTACTGAAAGGCTTTTGGCAAAATTTTGCCCTCAGATATGCACATTCAACTGCCAGTGAAATTAGTGGCCTGTTTGCACGCAAGTCAGAGGAAGGAATTTGGCTCCATCGGCAGCATTTTCTGAGCGGCCACAGAGTGCACGCACACCAATTTTCTGGACCCCTGCTTCGGACACCATGGCCCAGAGGCAGCCAAATTCCCAGACCACTTCAAGTTGCATACCAAAATGTTCACAGTGGTGAGTGGTGCAGGACGCATACCACGGCCCCCAGTGCTGGAGGGGGTGAAACACATCCCCATGACACATCCCACATCAGCATGGGAGCTGCGTGCTGGCTTTGCTCTCCAGGACCTCACCACCACCTTGGACACAACCCAGCTCAGCTGCAGGTAGGGTCAGCGTGGGTGAAAGCTGCTGTTACACATCAAAAAATGTGAGTTATCCACATACTGAGGATCTCCCTGAGGTTCTGGTGGGCTCCTGAGTGATTCACCTCATGCAAGAGCAGCTCTCTTGCTTGCTCCCTCTGCTTGATGGCACAACCTCATAGGCTCAGATGTCACATCCCATCTGCCACCCCACTCAAAGGCAGAATTGCTCCCTGCCAGCAGACACCAATGGAACTCTGACATGGGTTTAACACCTACAGGACAGCAAGTGGGATGCTCAGGACAGGCTGGATCCTCTGTAGCACTTGCAAGGAGATTAAGCTGCTTTCTGGTGGAAGGAGGTTTGGTTTCATCCTTCCTGGCATCTGGAAATGTGCAGCTACTCTTCCATTCAGCTCTCATTCAGGCTGGCACCTCCAATGCGTGGTGGCAGGACAGGGGACCCTCAAGGGTGGCTCCTCCAACTGACTCTGGCAAGAAAGAGAACAGATCCCAGGAAGGTTGTTTTCAGGACTGCAGCAGACTCTGGTAACAACTCAACTGACGTTGTGCCCAAAAGTGGGACAAGGCCAAGCTCAAACCTTTCCCACAGACATATGTGCATTTTAGTGTGTGCAAACATTTAAATGCACACAGGCAAACATAAAACTAACATCCCTCAGCCCTCACTGATTCTAGTAAAAAGGAATTAGGACGGATGCTAGCCTTGTGCTTTGGGATCCTGGCGTGACCAAGCTGTTTTGGGGAAGTCTGACTCCTCCTTTCCCTTGCGTGCCTGGTGGTCTCCAAGGACAAGCCTGCTGCTCTGGGGAAATTGGGACGGAGGAAGCAGCGCCGTGCACGGCTGGTCCCCATGTTATTTCTGTTAGTGGCAATGAATGGTAATGAATTCCAAGATGGGTGGAGGGTGGAGGAATGAATCAGCCCAGCATTAATCCCTTTTGTTCGTTCAGCTAACAGCATAATCTCCAAATGTCCACAGACAGTTCTTAAAAAAAAAAAAAAAACAAAAACAAAAACAAAACAAAAAAAAAAAAAAAAAAAAACAAACAACCAAAAACACAAAAAAAAACACCACGGAGAAAGAGCAAACGATGTAACATGTACGACTCATTTCCAGGCTGAAGGCCTTCCTCGTATTTCTGTCTGTGTTCCAAACTCATCAACCCCTCCTCCATGCTGAGACACAGGGAGAAAACAGCATCCCTGACCCAGGACCCAGCCAACATCCTTTTCAAACCTGATTTTTCCCTCTCTTAGGTTTTGAGAAACAACCTGAACATGCCCTGAACTGAGCTGTTAGTAGAGATCTCCCAGGTTAGCTGCTGAACTATGAATAAAGCATTTCCAGCCTACAGAAGTTACCTTTTCATCAATAGGGTTTCTTAACACCTCTGGGCCAGCACGTTCTTCCAGAAAAACCCAAACAACTCAACAGTTAAAGGCTGCTAAATCTTTCAGTCACTCAGTTGACTTTCTTGGCCCTTACCCTGCAGTTCCTGTTCTGCCATCTCCATGAAGCTGATCATTCAACAAACACTCCATGCCATCAACGAGAGCATCAGAAGGTGACTTTGTAGGAACACAAAGGACTTACAGACCTATTTTAATAGTGCAAGAGTTTCAGACCTTTTGCCCAGGCAGTGCCCACAAGTGAACCTCAACAGCTTACCTTGATTCTTGACCTGGAAATAATTCTGTCCTCCAGAAGTCTCTGTACCTCAGTAAATGTGAGTGGGTTTTTTTGTTTGTTACTGAACCTGTTCTCTGGCATCCAAGTAGTCCCAGTGGAGCTGGACCAAAAAAACCTCACTAAGCTGCTCAAATAAAAGAAACAAATAATTGCCCCCAAAGGAAGAACCTCTCCAGTGTCATGGCTACACAACACAATGATAAAAATGAGTAAAACTGGTCTCAGTCTCTGTTGACTCTTGAGACCTGGATGGATTTTGTTGCCATCACTTTGAACTGAAGGACACAAAAGACCTCATTTATTCTTCCTTCTTCGTTCCCTGCCATAAAAGCCAGGAAATGCAGTAATATGGCATTTCCAGTGCCATTTCATTCTCTTTGTGCCTGAATTATTTTTATTTCCCAAGGCAAATGGAGAAGCATGAGACAAGCGTCCGTCCTTAATTCCAAATTTCCTGTCGTTGCCCAATTTAAACCATAGATTTAATGTTGTTAGGACAACGTTTTCTTCTATATGTCTTACTGTTGATGTTAACCACTTGCTGTTTATTTCCTACAGCAGCTGGGAACCTGGAAACTTGTACCAAAAGGACTGAGTCACCTCCCTGATGTCTGATGTTAGCCTTGAAACCTGGACACGGCTCAGTAAGGACACTCTTGCCTCCAAAACCAGAAGCCCCTCACCACGGCAGAACGTGGACCTTCAAAGAGGAGAAACAAGTAGCAAGGAGCCCTGCCAAACTGGGGAGGGCCAGGCAGTCAGACCTTAATCCCACTAAATGGAAAGTGGATAGCCCTGGAGGGAGGGGAGCTCCTGCTACTCAGGATTTCAGCCCTTTGCGGAGAACAAGAGCTGGCAAGGATGGGGGAGAGCCACTGCCTTTATCTCCTCCCCAGTTTACACTGCCAGCTGGAGGTGAGCCCCCCCAGCAGCAGCCCCTGGCACCAGCCTGGGGACCCCTCCATGGACTCAGCTTGGGTTAATGACATCCATCTTCCCTGGGAGCTAGGGATTTGTTGTGGAAATGCTGCCAAAAGAGCCTAACTTTGGCTTCTCTTCCCAAACATTTGTGGAAAGGCTGCAAAGCATCTGCTAGGACTCGATGCTGAAGAGAAGCCCAAGGCAAGCAGGGAGCCCTAACCCTGTTAGGACTGTGGTTCCTGCCAGAGATGCGGTGCAGCTTCAGACCCTGGGATGGGTAGAAGGTCCTCTCCTTCATTCCCTCCTTTTTTTCCTCCCCAAAATCTTCCTCCCAAAAAAAAGGGGGAAAGGCTAAGATCTAAGGGGGGCCCATAGGCAGGAGGGGTGAGAGCTCGAGGATTTCTTGCTGCCCATTCCACTTTTGCACCTCTCCCTTGGTAAGGAGAGATAAGCAAGGCTACAGGAAAAAAAAAATAATTACCTTCCTATTTTTTTTAGGGAAATAAAAGAAAACAAAGATGGAGGATACGAGGCTGCCAGCAGGAAACCAGGTCTTGGCAAAGTGAGGTGTAATGAACAGAAAACACCAGTCCATAGGGCTCTCCACGGGGGATGGTCACAACCCTAATGGAGCCATCAAAAAATTATTGTTTTCCTTACAGTAACACCTCAAGCCCAATTTACTACAAAGAAGAGAGAGCTGTAAAAGACTGGGAAGTCTCTTCATCCACTGCTGCTTCCCAGGGACTGCATGAGGCCAGTTCAATTTGCACCTTTTATCACCCCCGCCTGCGTTTCACTTGTTTGCAGGAATCCTCTCCCTGAGGCAATAAAACCAAAATTACTGCAGAAAGCAGAACGTGGAAACGGCTTGCTTGGAATCCAGAGGGGCTTTACTGAGGCAAAAGCCGCCAAAAAGCACTGTTGGACCCCTCTGCCCCACGCACCCAGCAGCCCCTGATGCCACTAGCACCCTTCACACAGCTCTGGGCGTCCATTCCCTGCACTGGAGTACTACAAGTTGAGCTCCCCCATTTCCATAAGTGCCCTCCAACCCATACATTTCCTTGTACCTCCACCTGAAAGCCCCTGCCCGACAGGAACCTGGAGGCTGAGCCCACTGACACAGAAAACTTACCAGTTCTACTTGATTTTTCAGCTTGCAAGCTTTTTCCCAGCTTTGCTGCTTGCTCTTGTCCTGGAATTATAGACCAGCCTACCAAATTACAGCCCATTTTAGGGCCCAGCTGCTAACCCAGAGAGCAGCAAGCTCCTCTGTAAACCTTTTCCATCACTTTTCTTCTCCATTTCTGGGAGATAAGGGTCCACACACTCCCTGCCTCTCTCCCACCGCAGCGCTGCCGACGATGAGAACTGCCTCAAGGTGCAGTCACCAGCCAGGACACATAGCACCTGCATGGAAAGGCAGCAATAGGGGGGAAAAAAAAAAATCAAGATTTTCCCAGGTGGGTTGATCAGGGAGGATTTTTAGGTGTTTGTGTTGAGATCCACAGGCAGCCAGAAGCTACCCCCAGCTCACTCCAGCACGCCAAGGGCATCTTTGCCCATCATCTGCATGGTTCCGTACGGGCAAGAAATTTGACATTACAGGCAGCCCTGCTTCTGTGGGCTGATCATTGCTGTGAGCTGATAAACTGCAGCTCTTCGGGCTGCTGTGACCTGCCAAGCACCCCCTCCCCTGACCCAGCACTCCTCTCCCACTCTGCTTTCAGGAGAAATTAGGCTGAGTTTCAAGCAAACCTGGGCTGAGCTTCAAGTGAGCCTGAGCCAACTCCTGATTTATGCCGTCAGCGCATTGTTTGGGGTCAAAGCCATAAGACACATGGAGGCTTTGCCTTGTTTCTGCTCCAACCTGCAAGCACATCTGAGACACCCTGGCTGTGGTTCTCTGCTGGCCTGGATCACAGCACAGGGCAGGACTCAGCTGGGAGCAAGAGGCAGGGGGTTCTCAGGGGCCAGGCTGGAGCAAAGGGTTAATGCACAGGATCCCAAGTCCGGCCTGGGCAGTTATTTCAGGGTCATGGTCCAGAATGATGCATTCTCAAAAAAAAAAATAAATCTCACTGCAGGGAAAGATGCTGTTAGTCTTAATTAATCAGAGCTGCATCTTAGCAAGTAACCCTTTTTTGCCTGCAAGGGCACTGCACGAGTTTAGGTGGGAAAGGGGTTTCTGGAAGCTGTAAAGGCAGCGAGGCTGGATGTCACTCCTGGTTAGTGGGGTGCTGGGCCAGGGCATGAAAAGTAAAGCTCAGCTAGGAGAATGCTTCTTCATTTAGGGCCACTTTTGAGAATAACTGTATTTTACAGGTGCTGGAGTATCAGAGGGCCATCATACACGTCTGTCACTCCACAGGTATAAGACACTCATGATATTTAGCTTTGCCCCTTTCTGTCTCCTCCCAGCCCCTTCTGAAACCCCTTTCTCCACGTCACTTCTCGCAAGGCAGGACAGAAGAGGCTTGCCCTGGGCACAAGGGCCCAGAAAAGCCTCTGACATGGTTCCAGAGCGAGGAAAGGGGTGCACATCCAGAGCTCCCTCTGTTCCTCACACGCTGACTGAGATTACTTGTACCACATCACTGCTGCCAGAGAGGCAGTTCATAAGGCAGGAAAAGATGTCTCACCTCATAGCAGATCTCCCAGGTGAACTGAAGAGTAAGAAGACAGACTTTCTCCTCTGGAAACCTCTATTCCTCTCCTATAAAATTCACAGAGAAGAAAGGATTTGGCAACACAAACCCCCCAAACCAGCTTGAATTAGCAATGGGAATGGTAAATTAAACAAGTACCAGGGCACTGAGATGGGAACTCCCCCCATTCTCATGAATTTTAGCAGCAGCACAGGTGGGAAAATTGGCCAAGCTTCACAAAGAGCATGAGCTCCATGCCAAAATTCCCATATACAGGTGACATATTGGTGTGACAAACAAAGTGCATACAAGCCACAGCATCAACACAAAAGGCAAACCGTTGTCTGCAGGGGCAAGCAAGGGGTCTGTACCTGCTTCCATGGCAAACACTGGCCTGAAAGTGGCCACCAAGAAGATGCCATGGAGGCTGCCACCTCAGTGGAGGAGGACAGAGAAGAACAGCTCTTTCTCCTCTGAGAATTTCTCTCATTTCTGTGAGAAAGTTTAGCTTGCTGGGAGGTTGCATTTATATTGTGGCTGAAGGACTTGCTCCAAACTGGAGACCAGTAAGTTAAACAATCTCCCCAGCTTGTCTTTGTGCTACAAACATGTCCCACAGCGCTTCAGTAGTTTGGGCAACAGTGGGGCTGCGTGTCATGTATCATTTCTGTCCATCTGGAACACGCATTAACCACAAATAAGCAAATTTGCTTGTTCTTTACTGCAAAGAAAGAAGAGCCTTGCCAGAACAATGCTCATTCCCACCGATGACAGATGTTTTGGGCATGCTTGGGTACGGACAGCTGCGTGTGAACCAAGAGTCACCCTTCCCTTCCTCCGTCCTGAGGAACCAACGAGTCTTATGGGCTGAGATTCTGAAAAATTAGAGCGGGGGGGAAATATTTTTTTTTTTAAAATCGACCTTTATGATGACTCAGGCTTGCTGGGTTTCTGACCCAGTATCCCCTGTGGAGTGGAGCTTACCCAGTGGCTCTCTGTTCCTCCTTCCCCTGCCAGTTTTTGCAGCTCTGGGCAGCTTGCAGGCGAGGTGGAACACGTGCATGGTTGAGAATGGAGGCACAGGCACATAGAGGCCAGGCCCCCTGCAGACCATCTGAACTGGTGCTTGGAAAAATCCCCAAATCTGGGGAATTGCAGACTTCCTCAGGTGCCAGCACTACATTCTCTGTATCCATACTCACTTTATCCCCCTCCTTCTCACACACACACAGGCGGCTGCTCTCTCACTTCCAACCTCCCACACAGGCCAAGGGGGCCAAAATGAAATCAATAAATAACCACTGCTAGCTCCTGCATTTTCAAAGTGGTGCAGGGGGATTTGAGTACATGCAACTTTCATTAACCTCATTTAGAGTCAAAAACGTAACACCTTGGCCACCGCTCTGCAAACCCCGAGACTTTGCTGCAAGCCACTGATGCTGGCAAGCCCTTGCTGTTTCTTTGCCCAGATCAAGGCTGGGGGTTTGGGACTTTTTCCTGTTGATTCGGGGTTTGGTTTTGGTTGCGTTTTTTGGTTTGTTTTTTTTTTTTTAAAGAGGAGCAGTTGCCTTCCTGAATTTCTCGTTCCCTCCCCGTATTGTTTTTGATGGCTGGCTTTATTCCGAGGGGATAAATCTGCAATCCAGGACCATCACAGCCCCATATGTCAAGGCTTCAGCACCAGGCTGACAAAGTGCTCTGTGCTTTACTGCTAACCCCATGTCTGCTTGGAAGGGGCACCCAGACAGCCCTGTTTCTTACAGAAGTTGCCTCAAAAACTCATGAGCCAGGAGCTCCTGGCTCAATGCAGGAGAGATTTTAGGCACAGACCCTGCTTCCTCTACCCAGGCTTGTACATATGGATATGTTTATTCCAGGACAGGGGCAGAAGTCAGTAAGAAAATAAAACTGACAGGAGGTTGAGGCTTTGGAGCCTCTGAGACGCTGCCCCATTGGAGAGAACATCCTCTCCATCATTCCACAAATCCAGGGGATTCCCACAAGGAGCTGTAACGCAGCAAGTGCTGCCACCAGAACAGGAGAGCAGGGAGCTGCATCCCACCAGGGTCTGGCAAACACTGCTGCATCCCAGCACGACAGGCATTTGTCATTCCTGTTATAAACAAACCCTTGCACCAGGTAAAAACCCAGGCCTCGCTTGCTGCAGCAATTCCTGCAGTCCAAGAGCAGAGGATTTCTTATTTTTGTATTTTTTCCAGCCTTGATAAGCAATGGAGGCAATTAGCAAATTAAAGCAACCCTAGTCTTCCTTGCCAGCTGCAGCTGGCACCAAGCACCTCTCCAAGCCCCACCTCAATGGAATGCTGCTGGACATTTACACCCTGATCACACCAGTCCTTTGATTGTGTATTTTTAGAGAAGCTTTAGATGATATGACAATTGTCTTCCTTTTTAGGAAGTCCTTTTCAAGAACACTAATTTCTAATCGGGGCTGGGTGCAGAAGAAAGGATCCTTCGACAGGAAAGTGCCTTCAAAAAGGCATCCAAAATGTTGAGCAACAAGCTTAGCAGGCAGGTGAATTGTTCATAGAATCCTACGATGGTTTGGGTTGGAAGGGACCTTAAAGCCCATCTCATTCCACTCCCCTGTCACAGGCAGGGACATTTTCCACTGCACCAGGTCGCTCCAAGCCCTGTCCAACCTGCTTTGAACACTTCCAGGGATGGGGAAGCCACAGCTTCTCTGGGCAACCTGTGCCAGTGCCTCACACTAAAGAATTTCTTCCTAATATCTAATCTACACCTATACTCCTTCAACTTAAAACCATTCCCTTCTCTCTGGGGAACTGTTGCAGGGTATTCCTTAGTACTTATTTTGTCTTATTATCTACTAGGAAGAAGACAAAAAAAAAAAAACACCATAAAACAAACAAACAAAAAACAAAACCCAAAGAAAATATTTCTTTCTTTAAAATAACAAAACAAACCTAAACGTTTTTGTAAAAAAAAATAACAAAGAAAGGAACATGAAACTGAAAACGACACTTCAGGTAAAGACACTTCCATAAGCGTTCACTTCCTATGGAAAAAAAAAAAAAAAAAACAACACAAAACCTTTGTAACACTTTTGTCAAAGTGTTTTTAAACAAATGCCTATTGTTTAGAGAAATTCAGCTGCACCTCGAGCAGTTTAGCACATGTGAAGAAAGTGTGCAGGCTGCTGGCAGAGCGGTTTCTCTGTCAGAGCACTTGCAAGGATTTAATATTAAAAAGAGCAGCTATGGGCTCTTTTCCCTCTCCCTCAGCATCACCAGTGTGGATGATGAATCCATGGGGCGAGCCAGTGGAAAAAGCTTTGCTATGCTATATGTTAGATTTAAAAAAAAAAAAAAATTACACATAGACTAGTTTTGTTCAGTGAATGACTTGCCCTCGGCTGAAAGCAAAGCTTTAAGGTCATGCCTGGAGACATGAGTGAACAAACCCCCAAAATCTGTGTTTGTACACATGGATGCAGTTCCATACACCTGGAGATAAAAGAACAAGTCCATCTACGCAGAACGGAGCAACTGGCACAGGAAGATACACGGTGTTGTACACAGCTGGGGAGCAGTGGAGTTTATGAAACCCCATTTACTACATCCTCAGACACCTGGCTTAGCCTCTCTGGTGTCTGATACAAGTTGTACTCACACAGTGTTCCCCTCAAGCACAACATGGAAAGGTTGCCCTTTTTTTTTTTTTTTTGTAAACTTTTTCTGAGGTCACCCATTTTCCCCAAACCCTGAGAGAAGTGAAAAGGCCCAGAGATTTCTCCCTCCCTGCCCTTAGCTCAGGCTGAAGCCAGCCAGTGGGGAAGACACATCAGACACCTGCACACAGAAGGGCTGCTGTCATATCCCACTTCATTTCTGCAAGCAGACCAAACCCATCACCAGACACAACTGTGTGTAAATACAGTCTCTGCTCAATTATGCACCTCCAAAGTGAGATAAATGACGCTCTTTGTGGTGCAGGAGCGCAGGTGAGGTTCTGCCTGGAGGCACCAGCATCCCCACACACCTCTCTCGTCATCAGCCTTCCCCTCGCATAGCACGGGATCTGCCGTCCTAAAAATAGGCAGTCGTCCGACAGCTGATCCCCACACAAAGGACCCTCCGTATCCCAGGAATTTCACATGGCTGACAGACAGGGGAGCAGCCCTGCTTTGTGCCCCGAGTGCCGCTGTCAGCCCGCCTGTCCCTGCCCAGCATCCCCACAGCTGAGCTCGCTGCAAGCCCCGGCAGCCCCACACGCCCCCGCAGACGCCTCTGCCCCTGCCCTGCTGCCGAGAAAGCCGGCGTGGATTTACACCGGCACGCACAGACCTGGGCTCTTCTTCCGTCACACAGGTCTTTCCATCCGTTTTCCTTCTTCAGCCTAAATCTGTTCTTCTCACCGAGTCACTTCACGGTGGTGCTTCACAACTTTACACCCGTGCAAAGTACTCAGGGCAAGGTGGGCTGATCACGGGAGCCGAAACCTGCCGGGTGCAACGGCAAACTAGGACACAAACCCAGACCCCAAAAGGCACAAAGCTGCCTGAAAGGCATCAAAGGGTTGACTCGGGCAATGCTATGAAAATTATGGTGGTTTTGAAAAGGACTTGCTGCCTTCTGCTGCACCACTCTCACTATTTTAGCATTTTAAGCACCCCTGCACTGCTGGTGCTGCTACGACAAAATATTCTTGCAACACCTCATCATGGCCACAGCATCTTTAGGCTGGTGGTTTTGTTCCTGCCCTGAGACAAGGCAGGAAACAGGGTAGAAACTGAGCATCTGGGCACAGCAGCACCTGAGGGGGAAGCACAGCCCAGCCAGGGAGGGAAACAGGGCACGAAAAGCCTAGGAGAGGCTGACCAGAGGGCAGGGGGACAAGCCAGGACCTCACACAGAGCCCAATCCCCCTGCAGGAGTAGTGGATAGGGCTGGATAAGCCTCGACCTGGGGCAGCACTTGGCAGGTATCACCATAAATTACCAGGGATAGAGCTGGGACAAGCAGGACACCATTTTAGGACAGCGAGAGCCTCGTGTAAGAGCTGTCTGGGCAGGCAAAGCAGGAGCCAGCAGCTCCAGGCTCTGGCTGAGGGGTGAGCAGATACCAGGTCCATCCAAGTGCCACCTGCTATGACCAGTCAGCACCGCAGAGCAAGCCCACTGCAGATGGACAGAGGTCCCATAACAGGCTGATAAATGCCTTATCTCATCATTACGTTATCCATATGCACTTAAATCCCAGGGCACATTTCACCGGCTCCCCAGCTGCAATTCCCCGCTCTCGCCTGCCAGGCTGGGCAGCAGAAAGGTGCGAGAGCTGCTCTGACACCAAATTCTCCCTTTGTTGTCTATTTATACCCTGCCCTCTGGAAGCAGCTCACTGGCGGCTGTCACTTGGCGTCTTATCTCCCCTCGCTTTGCAAACTGTCTCCTGGCAGCCCCACCACACCCCTGCCGCCGCCGGGGAGGCTGCTCCCTTCCCACTCACTGGGGTTTTGTTAAAAAAAAAAAAAAAAAAAAAGGCATCATAAGGCACACAGATTGCACTGTTTGGTTAAAAAGGCAGGGCTCGACTCTTCTTTATCAAAGGCACAAGGATTTGCCAGCAATCCCGAGATCCAAGCCGTGGCCTTCGTTTCGTTCCCGGCACGCAGCAGTTGATGCCCCCTGCTGCAAAAGTGGCAGGGCACTGATTAAAACTCATCACAGCGAACTCTGGCAGTCCCTGCTTGCATAGCCTTAGATCTCAAAGCCCTTTTAAAAGCATTTCCATAGAATTATCCTCATTTTGTCAGAGGGAAAACAAAGCACCCATGTACACTCAAAAGCCACGATCCCAAAGCCTTTGAGCCTGTAAGACATGAAGAGCACCAGGACAGCAGTGACTAACCCAAGGATGCACATAGCACCTGCCCCCCTTCGTGTCCCTCTCTGTCAGCATTTGAGGCCTGTTCTATTCTGCAGGGACTTCCAACAAAACCAAACCCTGTTCCCCAAGCGTGAGACAGAATTTGACTCAGTCCAGAGAGATTTCCCATAAAACCACCTCACCAGCATTGGCTGGTGATACGATGTGCCCACAGTGGTACTGGAGCCCAGCACCACACGGGGACCTGTCCCAGGGAAGGGCTGTGGTGCACTCTGCTGGGAACCAGCCCTCTGTTAATCCCAGTTCAGGCAGTAGACAGGCACCGAGGCACCAGGACTGAGAGACAAGGGGTTTTATGAGCAGCCCATGTCTCTGCACCCCAGGGAGCCTCCACAGCTGTCTCTGGAGCCACTTGCAAAGCCACAAGGCCAGAAAGTGTCAGCTGGGGCTGGGGGGAGCCCTCCCTCCACGGGTCTTGTTGCACAGTCAACTGGTGGGGACAGAGGAGGGTGAGGAGAGCAGCCACGGGAAGCAACAGGGCTGCTGGCAGCTGTTTGTCACAGAAAAGCAAAATGGCCAAGGCAGGGAATGGGCAGGAGCAAAGCAAAACTGGGTGCTCTGGTCCAGGTGACGGCATGGCAATGGGGTGCCAGGGACAAATGACCCCCCCACAGCAGCAGGGATGAGTGCAGGAAGAGTGGCCACCTCCCAGGAACAGAGAATCATCATAGAATGGTTTGTGTTGGCAGAGACCTTGAGTATCACCCGTTTCCACCCTTCTGCCATGGACAGGGACACCTTTCACTAGACCAGCCTCATCCAGCCTGGCCTTGAACACTGCCTGGGATGGGGCAGCCTGTGCCAGGGCCTCACCATCCTCACAGGGAAGAATTTTTTTGTAACATCTAATCTATGTCTCTCCTCTTTCAATTTAAAACTGTTCCCCCCTTGTTCTATCACTATTTGCCCATGTAAAAAGTCACTCTTCCCTCTTTTTTATAAGCCCCTTTAAGTACTGAGAGGCAGCACTGAGCATCACTGGGGACAGGCCACGACAGCCACTCCTGCAGCTCCCCCAGCATCCTCTTCCTTTCACCCAGCTGGGTCTTCTCTCCCCACCATTCCTTCCTCCTGCCTCCCAGCTGCCTGTCCTCAGAAACAGACTGGAAATGTGGTCCCAGCTCCGAAAAGCTGCTGCCATCTCCTGGAAAGAGGCTCCTTCCCTAGAGAGCAGTGGGAGCGTGCTGGGGCTACCGGGACACTTGCCAGAGGGGGCCTGTGGCCATCAGCACCTGCTGCTCTGGGGATGGGCTGATCCCCCCATGCAGTGTCACACCTCTCACCCCAGTGACCGAGGGTGATGGCAGAGAACAGGATTGCAGGATTGTGCTGCAGAGAGAGCAGGGGACAAGGGCGGGGGCCACCCTTTTTTTCAGCATAGGCTTCAGGAGCAGGAACACACTCCTTCCCAGTACCTTTTAACCAGCACAGCCAACACTTGGGCACCAGGGTTTCCTTCTCCACCTCCCAACTGCAAAATCAGAGACTTTGAGGGAAGGAAACAGTGCAGGATGGTTTCTCCCACACCAGGCACCAGGACCCCATCACCATCAGGAGGCTGAGGGGGAAATCATTGCAAGTCCCTGGGTCTCCTGTCCTCTGCAGCACCCCTATGCACAGCTACCCAGACTTCAACCTGCCACTTCCACAACTCCACACAGAGATAACTGGCAGCCCCAGAAGCCTCTCTCTGGCACTGATATACATTTTCATAAACACATCTGTCAAACAGGGTTGGGATGGCTTTTCTTTTTTCCCCTAAAAAACACAAACAAACAAACAAAAACCCCAAAACAAAAAACCAACCAACCAACCAAAAAAAAAAAACCAAACCAAACAAAACAAAAATCTAAACCATTCCTTCCTGAAGCCACCAGTCCGAGGGGTTCAAATTGCCCTCCCCGAAGAGCGGCGCCTGCCGCAGCACAGCTGAAGGCCCAGGAGCTCCAAGCTGGCCCCAGCCAGCGTCACCAAAGTATTTATATCCTTTTATTGTGCTTTAAACCAGTGGGGAGAAACAGGTGCAGAGTTGTCTGTGAAACAGTGGACAGCAACACTCCCCCCAAACCTCAAGCTGTTATGTACACCAGCACAGAGGGAGGACAGAGCCAGGCCTTTTAAATCCCCTATCATGGATAAAATCAGGGAGGAGGACACACACCAACACACAGGAAAGATCTGATGGATAGATTAAACTCTTCACAGGCAATACCTATGACAAAGACACCCTGTTTCAGTCCATGCAGCCATTCAGAGGGGTCACAGCCAGCTGGGGACACCCCCACATGCCCAAGGGGGTCCTTCCTGGCTACTTCAGCAAATAAATCACTGCTGCCCTTCTACTGCCACCCCAGGAATGCAACCTTAGGGGGACCTGCTCTCTCAGAGATGCTCAGGACAGGATGGAAAGGCCATTTGTGGTGTACAAGGGGCTTGGACAGCATCTCTTAACTTGTTTCTCAGCCTGCAGTCCCATGGGGGTCTGCTGGGGTGCATCTGTCGTTCCTCTGCAGAGAGGTGGGGATGTCTCCTTCAGAATAGAACAACTCTTCTGGACACAGATCAGCTCTGCCCCCTTGAGATGCTCTGAAAAGTCCCCATTTTTTTACCTTAGGAGGTGGTTGGTTGGCACCTATCCTTAGGGTATCCCCAAAGAAATCTCCTTTTAAAAAAATTGTGGAGCTGCAGCATCCTCCAGGAAAACTGGAAGAGAAGCATGGGTGTGTAGTTTATTGCCCTCACCCCAGGCAGGGTGTCACCATCTAACCCGATATGAATCTGACCCAGACTTTTCCAAGGCAAAATTCAGGGACAACTGGAAGACAACAGTAGCTTTTCAGCCTGAAGTTGGCTTGAACAAGAGTCAAGTGCCCTCACTGAGCAGATCAGCAGTGCCACTGCTCAGGCTGTGTTTGGGGACACCTCCTAGCCCCGTCCACCCAAAAACACGTCAAGGGGAGCCCCAGGTGACATCTTCGGGTTCACAGCTGCCTGGCCACCCCTCACTTTTCCTTAGCACAGGTGGAGGGTGATATTAAGATTATCAGTGTAATAGCCCAGTGCCTCGAGCCTGCCTGGCCTGGGGCAGCAGAGTTCAGTGGAAGCACGTGGATGCAGCTTGCCTGGTTTTCATGGCAAGCACACAGGAAGCCCTGGATTAATCGATCCAGCTTCAATACTTCACTGCTAGAAATCAAAGCTGAGCTTTGAGCTTTGAAACCCACCTTTTATGGGCAGAGACATTACCCAGTGCTGCACCGTTCTGTGTGACTCCAGAGCAGGATAAAGCCAGGTGCCACTGTGACAAATGCTATTCAGCCTTTCCTGAAAACGAGCCCTTTTCCTCCCCTTTCTTCTCGAGCAGGGGGGATCAGTGTCGGTGTCCCCTGCAGGCGAGCACCTCATAAATCTCCCCTTTGGAAAGCAGGGCAGCCCCGCTCAGCTCCCGGGGAAGAAAGCAGGTATTGTTCAGGCCAGGCTCAGGTGCACCACGGGGAGCGTCTGCGCCGAACCCGGCCGTGTGTGCCGCGGGACAGGCTGCTGGGACAGCCGGGGCTGACACAGGGCTGCAGGTTCCCTCCTCAACCCCCCCGGGCTCCAGAGAATAGCGCTTCCAGTTTGCACATCGTTTCCAAGAATCAGGACGCACTTTGTAACGTGTGAAATGGAAATACCGGGATCGGGTTCGCCTCCACCGCTCCTCCTGCGCACACGGCAGGGGTACACACGGCTGGGAGAAGACAGGGGAGTTCCATTTCCCCCACTGCCATCCCCCCCAGCAGGACAGAGCAAAGCTTTCATAGCCCACTTGGCAGCATCCTTCTCCTAGACTTCAAGGCAAAGCTCTGGGCACCCTTCTGCCCGGGTCTGCAGATCTGTATAACATCTGGCTCAGCAAGGGGAGATCCCGCTCCCCTGTGTCACTGCCATGGGGAAAATGCTTCCTCTCCCACCACACACCTCCCCTGGGAAACAAAAAGGTCGGGGGAACCAGAGGGAAATTTATGGGCTTCCCCTCCTAAAAGACTTCTCCAGATGGGTCTCCAGTGGTGGATTTTTTTTCCAGGTGAAGGGAGAGGGAAGGAGAGGAGGGGAGATGGATAAGGGCAAGACAGCAGGTCACATTTTTTCTGCTCACAGCAAGCGCATCAGGCAGAGGGGCCAGGGAGTGGCCAGGCTGCTACTCCACTCAAGCCATGATGGCATCAGTTGTTGAGCTCTACAGGGTGCACGAGGCCTGCTCAGGCTCTGCAGTCTCAGCTCACACCAGACCAAGAGCAGAAATCCCCAACACAGCAGCCAGCAGCTAGAGCTGCCCCCTGGAAAAGCCCCTTGTGCGACCAGCAATATTTTTTGGTGATTTGAAGCAATAACCCAACCGGGAATAAGCAGTTGTCTTAAGGGGAAGAGGTACAGCCCTGCAGAACACTCCAGTTCGGCCAGACCCACAAGCACCAGCCTTGCCAAACCCCAGCGCCTCCCTGGGCAGCAGGGTCAGGGGTGACATTATTTCAGCGCCCCTGCTTTTCATACCAGTCACCTGCAGGCAGCCGGCACAGCAGGACTTCAGGCATCGTCCAGCCTCCCCCGGATCGCCTGTCAGGAAGAGGAAATGCCGCGCATTTTGCAGCTGCTTGTACCTGCGCCAAGTCTAAATGCCACCCCTAAAAATACCCGCGGGGAAGGAGAGCCGTGCCCCCGGCCGCTCACCCCTCCAGCCGGGCCACGCGGTCGCTTTCAAATGAGGCAGCAAATTGAAGCGGCTCAGTGAGACCCACCCTGGGCTTTCGCTCCTCCCCAGAAGGTGACAGCCCAGCGTCACCCACCACAAGGCAGCAGCAGAGCCACGGTAACACACTCACTCTGGCCGTGGGCAGGAGTCAGCATCCCAGGAGCTGCTCTCGGCATCCACTGGACACCCCTGGGGCTTTGACTGGTGTTCCTAATGAAAATAAGCCCCTGCCATGCTTCTGTCTGATCAGTGGCCAGCCCTGTTTTGTTTTAGCCCAAACAACTTTGACTCCTCTGGCAAAAGACCCCAGGCACCCAGCTGGCTTCCTCGAGAAACCACAGCCTCCACTCCTCACTAGAGACGGGGCAGCAGCACCTCCCACGGGAGCATTTCTCCCATGCAGAGCAAAGCTGCTCAGTTTGCATCAACATCCAGGCACAAGAAGCATCCCTCAGCCCCCAGACAAGTGCACCCAGCAAACCACAGCCTGACCAGAGCAGCTCTCCTGATTTTTTTTTAACTGAACAGTGCCTTATTTCCAGTTCTGACTTATTCTGGATAAATCAGGATGAAAACATCCAGTCACGAAGAATTACACCTTCCCATTTCTGGCTGCTTTTCTGCCCCCTAAGAGGGGCAAGGAAGAGGTGGTTGGGACAGTTCAGGGAGGCATCAGACACCCCAAAGCCCCATGACCCTGGGGGAACAAATGGAAGGGCTGAGCTGGGTGTCCATCTCCCTGCAGCCTGAAGCATTCCTCAGGGGGATTTGCACCTCTCAAAAACTGGCACAGTCAGAGGGCTGTTGTGCTGCTGGAACTGGGCAGGGAGAGCTCAGCAGTGTCTCTCACCTTCCCTCCAAAACACATCCCTGCAGCTGGTGGTACCCACACAGCTCTCCCTGACATCCTGCTGAAACCAGGGGGAAGTTCTGCCATTTGCTGTTGAAGCACTGCCACCTCCCACCCCAGCTCCTCACACGTGTCAGGGTGCTACGCTTCAAGACAAAAAACACCCTGGGAGTCTTGCCAGGGGCAAGAAAGGCAAAGTTTTGGCTCCGCAGCCCCTTCGAGGGCATCATCTGCAAAGGCAGCAAACCCCACCTCTGCCTGCACCCAAGGCACAGAACATGAACAACTTTCCTGCACAATTAGCGTAGGGAATTGAAGGGTTTAAATGTCAGGCTGGCTAAGCAGGACTCCACAGTGCTTATTTAGAGCAAAATAATGTACTTCCTTCTGTGCAGTGCGCTCCTGTCACCTCCTTGAAGCCACCCCAAGCCCTGCTTGGACATCTGGACTGGGCAGGCCCACCTGATGCCTGTGAGCAGCCCAGGACAAAAAGGCTTCTGTGAGGAGGAAGCGGGTGCCCAGGGGTGGGAGTGCAGAGGCCTCCCGGAGCACATGTACAGCTGCCCCAGATCCAAAGGGATGCACCAGCACGACGGGGAAAATTGATGATGATGAGGGAAGTCCATCAGGCTGCGTGCTGGCCCCGCAGATTGATGGCCTCTGCAACGAGCCACACATAATGGCCAAGCTCAGGCTGCAGTAGCCGGGAGCTGAAAGGCAACAGCCATAAATAAGCTGGGAAAAAGAGGGAAGACAGAAAGCTGGCAGGGATAAATAAATACTCATGCTGCAGCGGGGCTGGGGGTAGGTGTGAGGGGAAGGGCTGAAGCACCAGGATGGGATCCAGCCCACATTAGGATGGAGATGCTGTCACAGAAGTAGTTGCTTTGGGGTGAGATCTCCCAACTCAATAACAGAGTTACTTCCTCCCAAGACCATCTTTCCATCTAAAATCACAGCCAGCTGCCAAGGGGGCCATGTCACACATCCTCCCCCAAAATCGACTGTGGGGGACAAGAGGAACCAAAGTGGCTCGGGACAGGGGATTTGAGGGTTATAATCCCACCATTACCTAAGCTCCAACTCAGTCTGATGCTTCCCCCCAAGACCTTTACATCTCAGCAAGTTTCTCCATGACTGACCTGACCAGCTTGGCTTCCCCCTTCACCTTCCCCAGCCAAAAGTACCTCAGACTTTTTCCCCCTTTCAGTTATAGCCCACTAATGAATAGGGGAGGTGGGGGGGAGTGGAGGCAACGGAGATGGAGTTTTCCCTCATTGTCCCCCATCTGCTTCGTTCAGGACAGTTACTCTTCTCCGGCATAAATAAGCCCTTTGCATTTTGTTGTTGCTCTCTCTTCTCCCTTTCTCCCGTCTCCGCTGTTTTGTCAGGAAAAACCTTGCCCAAAGAGCCGCTGTGATTTACTGCTGCGTTAACAAATGTCAGAGCTCGGGAGCCTTGTAGGAACCGCTCGCTGGCAGCCTGCCTGGACAAACATACTAAAAGTCAACCCTGGCGTGGATACTTGAGGAATTAGTGTCCATACAAAGATGCATTAAAATACAGGGAGAAAGATGGGGGATTTTTACAACGGAGGCTTGAAAGCTTCCTCCGGGCTGTTTAACATATGGTGCTTCTCCGCTGCACCTGCCCCTCACAAGAGCGGCTCCAGGATTCCCATCCTTGTCACCGGACCCCAATGCCACTCGAGGGACAGTTCCCAGTGGGTGCTGCTGGTCTGGCAGGGGCTGAGCCCATCTGCAAGGCGGTGGTTTGCACATTTGTGTTTTGACAGGTAAATTTGCCCCCAACGCTCTCTTTGCTGGTGGGGGGCACATCACAGAGCAGCCCCTGCTGGGCCAGGCAGGGTTCCCCACTTGCTACCAAAAGTATATTTTTAAATGCAGTACATAGAGGGAAAATAATAATTAAAAAAAAAAAAGTCCATAAATCCAACATTTTGCTTATGAAATCCTCACATCCAGCTCAGCCATAGAGGGGAACCCATCATGCACGGGGTAACCAGGCAGAGAGAACCATTAGGAAAACAGACTCATTGGCAAAAATGACGATGTTTAAGAACTCTCAGCATTTCCTCAGTGGCTGCCAGCAGCTCCCCAGCCCTGCCTGTGTTGGCTGGACCATTGCTGCCCTCAGGCCAGGCCAGGCCAGCCGTGCATCCCACACAGCCCCACCACTGTTATTGTCGTTTGCCCAAATCCCAGGTGCTGCATTAGGGAGGAATATTTTGCATGCATGCTGCATGTGTGTTTTAAAACTTAATTCCCCCTCTACCACCACCTTCTGCTCAACAGATTTGTCCAGCATCACTGTAGAAAGCAGCCAGAAGAGACACACTCAGCCTTGCAAAGCGTGGCCAGGCGATGTTCCTTGGCCGATGCCAAATTTCCAAAAAAAAAAAAAAAAACCAAAAACCAAACCCAAAGACAGAATATAGAAAAATATCATGTCCTAAAATTAAAAACTGAAGTAAAATAAATACCCCCTGGGGCTCTCAAGTGCACAGAACATTTTTTTCCAAGCAAATCCATTCCCATACATGCACTGCCTGGGGTGTGGCAGTGCATGTGTGGGAACGGATTTGCTTGGGAAGGAGAGGTAGATGGGGAAGGCTCTGGAAAGGCAGTTATGTGAACTGATGTGCTGTAAATCTCCCGTATTAAGTGGGATATCATAACCCGCAGTAATTTAGCAATTTCGGAATCATCACGCTGACCCAGCTGACACAATGTTACCTTAGTTTACCTCTACCTCCTGTCTCCAAAGCACAGCTCCCACCCACGAGGCAAGACTCAGAGGAGCACGCTGGAAATAGAAGAGTAACTCGGAAATCTCTCCTGGGTATTTATGCAGATGGCAGGGAATGGATAAAGAGCTATTTCCCATCCTCCCTGCATATATCCTCTCTGAGCAGGGCCAGCAGAGGTGAAGCCATCCTGCTTCCAGCCTGGACCTTGTGTCCTCACCACAGAGGTTTGCCTGCACAGGCACAGCCTGGAGTGGGGAAAGGAAGATGCAGCCAGTCCCACCTGCTCACACCCCCACACCACTGGCCTCACGTCGGGCACAGCTCACCATTCCCAAAAACACATTTGCTGGATGAAACCCTCGCCTTCCCACACCATGATGATTTTTCCCCACCCAGCCTCCTCCTACCAGAAAGCTGCTCCTCCATCAGGTGGATGCCAACGGCTCCAGAAGGGGCTTTGATCTCTGAAACAGCTGGGATGCAGGAGGCAGAGAGAGTCGTGAAACAGCCCTTCAGCATGGCAAGTGACCCATCTCCACGGAGCAGGAGCTCAGCACTCTCCCCAAACGTTCACCCCTCCACACCAAGCTGCAGGAAGGAGAAATACCCCCAGGCTGGCCTTAAATAAAGCCAGCCCATGGGTGTGGGCAGGCTCCAGGTGAGGCTGCCATGGTCATTAATGCCAATTAGTGCCCTCAAGACCTGACACAACTAATTACTATCCCATGGGGTCCTGTCCCTGCTGGGGGTCATCCTTGGGGGCCTCAGAGAGTGATGCACACACCCCTTACACTGTGTTTCACCGTGCCTTGGTCTATCCTGCAGCCAACCCCCTCTGGGCAGGTGGATCCAGGGCAGGATTAGTGCACACAGACTTTGCCCATCCCCAAAGCACAGGCCAAGCTCATCCTTGCTCTGCCGAGCGTTCGCTGGCAGGCTGAGCTGAGCGGTAACTCTAGGGCAGGGACTCAGGGCAAAAAGCCTCTTTATTTGTCCTGCCAGGCCAGTAAAGCTTAACTCAGGTATGAGCCGAGCCCTGAAGCTCAGGGAAAGCAGCTGCTCTGGCTGCACTTCCTGCCCCAGGAAGCCCCGGCACCTCTGCGGGTCCCAGCCAGGTCCGGCACATCCCAGCGGCACCAAAGCCACCTCTCCCCCCAGCCCGGGCTGCGGCACCTCCGACAAAGCCCAGCCTGTTCCTTGCCTTCCCACCGTGCCGTGCATCCCACCAGGCTCCCCTCTCGCCCTCCCGAAGGAGATGGCTCCTCTGTGAATGGGACCCTGTTCTGCCCTCGCTGTGGGGCAGGCGGGAGGGTTTCGGCCCCCGCGGCACTTCGTAACTCGGGGTTTTATGAGCCCCCAGCCTCCCCAATTCCGAGAAGCTCTAAAAAGAGACTTTGATTTCCACGGTCTGGTTTTTCTTTGGGAATTAAAATACCTTTCATCATCGCACGCAGCGGAGCAGAGTTACAGAAAAGGGGAGGGGAGGGAAATTAAAGTAATTGGGGGGAATTACTGGAATGCACAAGGCCTCTCTGGGTGCATCCCTGCCACAGCAAAGGAGCTTCTGTGCCATCTCACTGTGGCAGGAAAAGCTCTGTCTGGCCAATAAGCATTCTCAGCCTTTTGGGGACACAGAGAAGCCCCTCTGCACAGACCCAAGGCAGAGGTGCAGTGGGGAGCCCTTGGCTGCTTGCCCCCAAAACCCAGCTCGCCGGTTCGTCAGAGCCTTTACAAGCCCCCAGACTCCCACAGAGCAAGGAGCAGAGCCATTTAGTCCAGGTGAAAAAAAAATTTCTGCTGAAAAATAAGGAAAAAAAACTACTTGTGAATGCTGACTGGAGTTAATAAAATCATGAAAGCCATATAAAGAGTAACAAGTGCTGAGAAAGGGCTCCTTAACTTCTATTTTAATACAAATACTAGAGCAAAATTGCATTGCTGTGCATAGGTGACTGAAGCACACCCATCTTACTGATTTCCTTTTTTCCAAACCAGGAAGGCTTTAACCCTGCTCAGCCAGCCTAAGAGCTTTGCCATGGTGGGAACCAATCTCAGGTTGTTCTGACGGAGACCATGTGGTTTGGCCCCAGAGAGCTGAGCCCCACAGCCAAGACTTTTTTTAACCTAAATTTTTTAAGAATCTTTGTATATGTGTATAAAGACATAAAAAGAATTGTGAAAACAACTGGCTTCTAGAAATATGAAAATACTGGGGCAGTCCCTGCCTGGCTGATGCCCCTCCAAGGTGTCCTAGAGGTGTCCTGGAAGAGCACAGGGCTCTGAGGGTAGAAGCAAGGCTTTACTCCAAAATGCCCTTTGGCAAAAACACTGCTTCCCAACCCCACTTCTGGCCTAGCCAAACTCTGTTTCCACTGGTGAGATTATCCTGGGAGGGGTTATATCAACAGTAATCAAGAAGCCACGGGGTTCCCCCGGCTGCGTTTTACAGGGCTGACCTCTCCGGGGTGAAAAGTACAGCAGCCCCCTCCCCTCCCAGCTGCTTGGATTTTTAATTTGCTTTTGTAAATCCCTGCCTCTGCAGCAAGGCCAGGCCACTGCTGTAGTCCTACCTGAGCCAGAGATTTGGGTGTGACAGCGGCAAAGAGCAGCGAGCAGGAGCAGAGCCGGCACCAGAGGGGACAGACATGCTGCCCTCCCACGGGAAAACCCATGTCAAAGCCAGGAGGGGTGGAAAGAGAGGCGGCAAACATCATCAGGGGACCAGGTCGGGCCATGGGAGGCATATTGTGGCTGTGCTAGAAGCAGCGCATATTCTTCCCCCCCTCAGACACCTCCCCCAGATTTCCCCACACACTCACTCCTGCCTGGGCCAGCCTGCTTGGGAATAGTGCAAATGCAAAAACTGAGCAACTTGCCCAAGTAATAAATAACTGGCTTAAAGTAAAGCTAAATAAGTAGCTTAAGGAGCATGAAGGGAGCTGCAAACTGTCTCGTGCAGTCCCTCCAGTGATGGGTCCTGACGGGACAGCCATAGCCACGCCGTGGCACGGACCTTCAGGCCAGGAAATGGTCTAAATCAGGCTCCTTCCCTGCAGCATCCTGGGCTGCTTCCTGAGATATTATTGTTTTCCTTCACCCTCTTGATGTATTGTCCTGTAGCACATTCGGGGTTCCCCAGCGTGTGCCAAGAAGCCGCTGGCTGTGACGCACCAGCCTGTGTTTAGGCGGCTCCTTCCTGCGGGAGTTGGGAAGCACAGCCCCCTCCAGGGCTCCCCAGGGTTCCCCCACCTTCTGGCGTCCAGGGAGCCTGATGCATTCATTTCTCACACCATCAAGGGGTGTGGAAAAAATGACAATTTGAGGGGAAAGGCGGGGATGAGCAGCATCTCTGTGGCCCTGTGGAGAGCTGTCCGCAGAGCAGAGCCCGCTGTGCCGTTCCAAAATGCCGTTCCAAATCCCCTGCATTTTCCTGGATTTGGCCAAATAAAGGTAGGGACGAGGGAAAAAAATAAAAATAAAAACAAGCCCCACCTTTCCTCAGCCTGGTTCCCAGGCAATAAAAATATCTCGGAGCAGGAGCCCTGGCTTCGCAGCTCGGCCAGTGGAGCCAAGGCAGCAGGGAGCTCACCTGCATTGCTCGGCTTTGCTTTCCCATGGGGTGGATTTTGAGGATCCCACTTCCACAGCAGCACTGGCAAAGGCCATTTGAGTAAGGAAATTAATGCTCCCATGGACCCATTCTCCTCTTCCTCCAGTCCCCCCTCCCCGGCCCTCCATCGCCTGCTTGCAGCGCTGGTGAACCCCTGCAAACTCCCAAAGCTCTCTTGGGGATCCTACACCCAGGGGCACATTTTTCCAACCATCTCTCCAAATATATATGTCAGCAGCAGAGAGGGGAGGAGAGCAAGGGAAAAAAACCCATTTTGTGAGCATCCATCTGTTTGCAGATCGTTAATTCTCCCTGGGGAGCCCCGGAGCTCTTTCATCTGCTTTTTGCTAAGTTTAGGTCAGGGGGGTTTTCGGGTGCAAGTGTGGTTCAGGGAAAGGCAAAGGCGCCCTGGGCTTTAGCAGATCACTGAGGAGGAATTTGGGCAGGCAACAGGAAAGCTCTTTCCCCGGCTGGGAGGCATCCAGTCAGGACAGAAACAATCCTGGCTGCTGGAGGCTTTTATAAAAGTAAGAATAGATGTTTACTCTCAGGAAAGCGAGGAACGGAAAAAAGTTATCAACACCATTGTTTGCTGCAAATAATTTCACCTTCTCCAGTCATACGATGCATTCAAAAAAACCCTGCTCTTTCTTAGGTAACATCACATACCGGAGGCAACTACGTAGCACCTATGTAGCTGAGCTCACTCCTGGCCGTCCCCCAGGGCTCGGCTTGAGCCCACCCCACGGCAGAGCCCGTTTCCCATCACCTCCACATCTCTTTCTCGCTCCCGGCACCTTGTGGCCAAGACAGCCTGACCTGAGATCCGGTTTTCCAGACGAGATGTCCCTCTGCGGCCGCATTTAGGGGCTGACAGCTCTCTAATTGCCGTTTATGAAACACCCTGCCACAGCCCGGAGTGCAAGAAACTGCAAGAAACTTCTTAGCGCTCAGCTAAGAAACCCTTTCTAACACTTGCTGGCTGCAGCATCGTTTGCCTGGGGTCCCTCCCCCGGGCTGTAGTGGGGTTTGGGGGTTCACGAGCAAGCTTAGGCAATCTCAGAGCAGCACGGGACCGAAAACCTCCCCAAAATACCGTTCTCTAGGCAGAAACTGTGGTCTGTCCTTCTCTGCGACTTCCCTGGCTTGTTGCTCCCTGGGAAGGGTCCTTGCCGGTCTGAACCATGGCTCACTGCTTTCCCCTCGGAGTGTTGTGGAGGGCTCCTTCCTCTCCAGCTGTGACCCAGCATCGCCTCCCCTCTCCCCTTGCAGAATCCCCTACAACCCGACGGCTCCCTGGGAAAGGCAGCGCTCCCAAAGCCCGGCATCCCGGCCCGCGTCCGGCCAAGGCCAAGGGCGCAGGATCCCAGCACCACCTCCTGGTAACGCGCAGCCATGCACGGCCCGCGGATCTCCTCAGCAAGCCACGGGGACCATCTGGAGGGAGAACTGCCCACACACACCCCAGTCTTTCACGTGTCTGGCCAAGCGCGGGCATCTTTCCCTTCCCCCGGCACCACGGGGCGGCTGCGGGCGCAGGACCCCCCGTCGCATCCCCCGGTGAGCGGCAGCTGCCTGCTGCGGGGTGAATAGCGGCGCGGCTCGGCCGAGAGGCGACCGACTTTAATTGGAGATGAATGGGCACCTCCCTGCAGCCCGTGACATTTTCATTGCGGGCTAACAAGGGGAGAAAAATCCAATTAGGTAACAAAGGGGGTCCCTAATCGGCCGCGCAGCCCGGCGCGGGGCAGCCAGGACAGCACAGCATCCCACAGGGGAGCAGGGACAGACCATGGGAAAACAAGAAAACCGTCCAAAGGATTCCTCCTCTTGTGATGTTGCAGAGGCCGTACTGCAGGATGCCAAGTGCACCCCAAAAAATGTAGTTACAAAGTTGCTATTTGCACCCCCAGGGTCCCACCCTTAAGTCTCCCAGGTCACTGAAATAAAGCTAAAGTGTCCCAACATGAGCTGGGCTGGGCAGGGCAGGGCAGGGGCATTTCCCTCGTACAGAGTCTGAGGGCATGGGTAAGTAACCTGCAGCCAGGAGCACGCTGCCCCTCAAAGAAAATAGTAATAAAATTTGGCAGACTCCTCCCGTGGCACCCACCCACCCCCAAACGTTCAGGAAAACTCAGTTCCAGGAGCAGGTAAGGAATGAACCACATCAGGGTTCATTACCAGACCAGCTTTTTTCACACCACAAAAGGTTTTGGATGACTCTGGGTTGCAGTTTTTCCAGCAACAGGTGCCTTTTCACGGTTTGAACGTGTGCAGCCAGAAGTACCATTTATCTCCAAGCCCTGGTGCCTAAAGTGGGGGGTGTTGGGTGGGAATGACGGTGGGGCTCACACGCATGCAAAATCCCCTCCTGCCAAAATGCAGGGACACTGGGGCACCACGGGCTGGAGCGAGGGCATAGCAGCGCACTGGGAAAGGCAAGGGGGGCAGGCACATAAATAACAGCTGGGGTTTAAAGGAAGGGTGATAAATGGGAACTCCGAGCTCTCTCGGGAATTATTAACGGTGGGGGAGGCTGGAACCTTGGCTTTGCCCCAGGAGCTGGGCTGTGTGGAGAAAGCCGATGGGTGGGAGCGGGCAGGGGGAACAGATGGCTGGGGGAGGCCGGGGGTCCGGCCGGGAGCAGGGGCTCTCCACCGGCACAGCACAGGGAGCTGTGGTGGGATACAGCAGCTGCAACTCCCGCAGGAACACAGCTGGGCTGCGTGGGGGGAAGGACCCCCTGTGCCCTCTCCTCCCCGGAGCCCCTCAGGTGCTCCAGCCACAGCTCCAGGTGGCCACTGCTGAGTATTGACCCAGCGCTATCTCAGCTCCCACCTTATCAGGGCAAGAGCCAGCTCTGGGCACCAGCACCTGCCCCATTAATCTTCCCCCTGTCCTGCAGGCATGAGGTCTCGGTGCCTGAAACAGCCTGCCCAGGGAGGGAGCGGGAGGGCTTGGGCCCTGGTGCCCGGCATGTGGGGATGATGGATTGGTACCTGGGAGGTGACAGAGAGAGCGCTTTTCTTTTTCCCTTCGGCTCTTGCCATCACCCCTGCCCCTGGGGTGTGGGCAGGGCAGGTGCCTTTATACCTGGGCACATTCATGGCAACTTTTTCCACTGAAATTTGAGCACTGAAGAGTGGGGATGTGGCGCCCTGAGGAAGAGAGAAAATGAGCCCCACTTGCAAACACAGGGTGGGAAGAGAGGAGGAGATAATTTCCTTGCAGTTTCTATCCGAAATAATGAGCTGACCCTGGACGAGCAACCCACATTTTAGGCTGGAGATGGAGATGTGATTCCTCTTGCCAGGGCCAGCTCTAGGCAGAGCTGCACAAAGTCCAGGCAAGATCACATCTGAGGCCTCAGGAAAATGAGGTAAAGCGTCATAGCTCCGGTCTAAATGAAAACAAAAGGCAGCGATTCTTCATGGCTGCAGCTGCACAACTCCTGGCTGCAAGGGTTAAATGCGGTCAGAAACATCTGTGAGGGCCATTAAGCACAAAACCTCCCCTGTGCCCCTCTGGGAGGGAAGCCCCATGTTTTGACCAGGCAGGAGCCCCACGATGAAGGGGGCACTGAGGTGGTTCCAAATGCCCCACCCCCAGCACCCTGCTCTCACCTGTGCCCCAGCAAACACCTCTCTGGAGGGGCACGGAGCTCACGGGCCAGAAAGCTGCCAGCAGGAAAATCTCACAGGTGAGAGAATAACCAGGGAGGCAGGGCAACCCAAGCAAAGGAAACACTGAGCTTTTGCCATAAAACCCACCCAAGGGTTTTATCCTGTGTGTCCAGAAATGAAGAAAGGTGCTGGGGGTGCTATCATGCACCTCCTCCTCCGGGAAGGAAGAACATCACTGAACAGCAGAAGCTGGGAAGAGTCTAACTTTCCAGCCAAGGACTTGGATTCACGAGCAGATAGGACCTGCTCAGACGTCAGTCAGCACAGTCTAGCCCAGTTCCAAATATAAATGCACATTGATTTGCCCTTTCCCTCTGCACTGTGAAGTCCACAGCTCTGAAAGGGCAATGTGCAGTGGGTTGGCCTTGTCATGAAGCAGTGCTGTCCCATCAGCCCTGTGCTGAAAAGCCTCTGAGCAAAGGAGAGGACACCGTGGGCCATGCCAGTGTCTGCTCCTCAGGGAGCTGACTGCTTGGTTGATGCTTTTGCCCTCTCCTTAAAAGCCCCTTAAACCCTCAGGTTATGTCTCCTCTGACAGAGAAAGGCCCGTCTCTTTTGGTGAACCCCAGGCGAGGCTTGAAGGTGGCTTGGGGGAGCTGGGACACGGTGCCATACCCCCTCCTGCCCTACCCATCCAGGCAGTGCAGACGCGATGGAGTTTCCCCCTTCCATACACAAACTTGGGATCTCCTTTCAGCCGTTCCTCTTTTTTTTTTTTTTTTTTTTTTTTTTTTTTTTTTTTTTGTATTGATTTTTAAAAGGGGGCACTGCAGCTTTAAAGAGCTTCCCAGACTTGCCTTTGTGACCGGAGGAGAGGGTGGGGTGGTGGCGGAGGTGGGGACCCAGAAGAATGAAATAAAGAGAAGTACAACAAAAAGAAGTTAAAAGTGTGAGTGACAAGTTTTCGGCAACAGGCTTCAGCCCCTGTGGGGTCGTTTGGGCGAAGAATGGCAACAAATGAACAAATGAGCTGGATTTTCATGCTTGGTGGACGGTGAATGAATAAGCATCTTTTAAAACCCTATCAGGAACTCTTTGGATTGTCATTATAGCTGAGAGGAGGAGGGGGAAAGGCAGACTTTTGAAGGCTGATCATGTGAAAGAATCCCGATTCTTCGCCTTTTCTCTGCCGGCAAGCACGGCTACACAGAAACGTGCGGCCACAGCCAGGCATCCTGCCATGGCCCAGCACAGGAGCACTGCTGGGGGACACTGGGGTGCCCCGATGCCCTCTGGGAGAGGCGAGAGGGTCTGCTGTGCTTGGAGGAGCCCCCGCTGAATCCCAGTGGCGTGGAGGGGACAGGCATTGGTTTGCAGCCTCCTCCTCCGGGAAACCTGACTGCAATGTCAGGGGCAGACAATGTGAGAGGGCAGGAAGCAACTCACTTAAAGCCGTATTTAGAGCACAGAGTGGAGGCCTGAGGTCAAAGGAATTGCCCTGGGATTATGGGAATCACCTTCATTTTCTTGCCAGCCTTTAGACACGAGGGAGCCAGTGAGGAGCAAGGAGGGGGGGGATGAGTCTGTCGCTGAGGAAAGGACCTGGGTGTTTCCCCTTTCCTGGCCCTGACAATGAGCCTGGCCTCTCTGAGCCATGCAAATAATTTACAGCCTCTATTTTCAACTGTTTGTTATCCCCAATCCCCCATTTTAACCTTGAGCAGAACAGGGCATTGGCGAGGAAGCTGCAGGAGACTGCGTGGCCAGAGTTTGCTGAACATCCCCACAGATGGAGTTCAGCAGTAAAGTGCAGCCATGGGGGAGAGAGAGACAGGTATATAAAATCTCCTTATTTCTGTAATAAATGATTCTATTACATACTGAACAAAATTACAGAATTGTAGAATTGTTAAGATTGGAAAAGGCCTTCTAAGCTCATAGAGACAAACCGATGTTTAGACCATCTTTTTCTCTAAAACTGAATATTGGAGGCATGAAAACATCAGCTTGTAGTGAAAGGGGTTCCCCTTGGCTGCAAATAAAAAAAAAAAAAAAAAGAAAGCTGAGTTCACCTGGCATGGGATATCAGCAACCAAACCTCTCAGGGCCCAGGCTAAGCTGGTTTTCAACCTGTTGCCTGCAAGTATGTGAGGGCACAAGCCTGTGCCTCTGAAACGGTCGTGGTCCCAGCAGCCACCTGTTTCTTCCACATCAAAAAGTCCGGAGGCCATTACAGCAGCCGTGGTTATAAAAGCCAGGCACTGGCGCTGGGACAGCCCCGTCAAGAGAAATGAGACCATCATGCACTAAACATAGAGAAAAGATAAATGGAAAAGGAGTCTTTCAGTCTTCATTATCAAGTTTCCATGGGTTTGCCAAAACCATAGCAACCAGTTCAAGCAATGATTAACCTAATAATGTGGAGGCAAAGAAAAAAAAAAAAAAGTGCATTCAAGCCCCTAAAGAAGTCACTAGTTCTCTAGAGGTAGTAAATCTGCCTGCCTCCCCCCACACACACACATCCACCCCCAACATACAGCCCCACGGCTGGAAGACCAGAAGCATCCTAAGTCTCCAGAGAAAAGAATCAGCAATGCAGGAAACCCCAACTGAAGTGACCACTTTCTGAAAAGGCAGCTGTATAGACATCTTTGTGGACTTCTGTAATACCTGGTCTTCACTGAGCTCTCGTGCTCTCCTTGCTCATTTTCTTGCCCATACCGACCCTGAGCTCTCTTTTGCGATTTTTTTGCAAAAATGCTACTTTTGCAGGTAAATGAGTGCGTTGTGATCCACTTCGGTCCCACGGAACATGCAGATAGAGAGGGCAATATGATACCTCCTGTAGGGAGATATCAGAGGGGAACTGGACTAGCAGGGAAAACATTAAATGATTTTATCACCCAAATAATGACGGTGTTTCGCCTGTGGCCACACACAGAGACCTTGGGGCACTTTGCAGACTGTTAGAGTGCGAAAACAATACACAATTCAGCCAGAAATGGGGGAAGGGGGAGGAATACTATTAGGTCTTTCATTCCGCCTATCTGATCTACGACACAGATAGATCACGTTCAGGACTATAACAGTACACACAGAGATAGGCACACAGCCTTTTCCTAGTCCTCAACCTTGCCCCATGGCCTGCGTTTCTCCAGCAAAGTGGGGACAGCTTCTCAAAGCAGTGAATGGGCAAAGCGAGGGGGCTCTGCGTGGATGGACGGGTCTCGGGAGGCAGCAGAAGGAGCAGATCTCCAAAAAGCTGAAGTGGAAAGAGAGATCTGCTCACCTTGCTTGTCAGCACTGGCTGCCCTTGCTCCCTTCTCCCGGGTGCGTGGGGCACCTGCAGTCCCTCCCCGTGGGACAGTTTGTTGACCGAGGCTGGGTCAAGTGCACAAGGACAGGTCACCGCTTCTCCAAAATGCACTAAGCCCCATGTGTTTTCTGAGCTGCAAAGTGTCCTGTTAGCACTAGAGTCGTTCCCTTTGCCGCGGGACTGGGGGATGTCCCCAAGAGCCCACCTGAGTGCGCAGCACCCCCCCCTCCCGCTCCAGCCTGCGCCCGGGCTGACTCCCAGGAGCACCTTCCAGGAGCACCGGGAGGGGCTCCCCATCACGCCGTGCCGGGTAGGGCAGACCGAGAAGGCCGAGCCCCGTCGAGGGGAGCACCGCGAAGCGCCCCCGGCCCGGCCCGCGCCCGCCGCCGCCTTCAGCACCATGGCCAGAGCCCGGTGCGGGACGGGGCGCCGGGGCCGCTCCGCGCATCGCTCCGCGCACCCACCAACACCCAGCCCTCCCCACGCCGGGGGTCTCCCCCACTCCAATCCGGCTCTCGAGGAGCGGGACAGCACGGGGGAAGGGGAAGGGGGGGAAGGAGGGGGCGCCCCACGATTGCCGCCCCATCGGCGGGGCGGGAGTTGGCGGAGCGGCGGGACAAGACCCCCGGGATGCCGGACCCGGTCAAGTTTCACTCTCGCCTCGTTTGTTGCGGTACGGGAGGGAGAGGTTGTTGTTGAAGGGGGGGAGGGTGGGGGGAGAGGTGTTTGTGCGTGAGTCTTTGTTTCCAGTAACCAAATTTCTTTTGTTCTACAAATTGCCTCAATAGCGTCTCTTTGCCGCGGGCAAACGGGCTCAGCGGAGAACAATTAGCATCACAATGGGCTTTTGGCCTCGCAGGCCGCTTTGTCTAGCGGCGGCCGCCCCGCCGGGGCACCGCGGAGAGGGGAGGCGGCCCGGCCGTAAATCTACCAGCTACAAATTGAGTCCCGGCAGGAGAGGGCCAAAAAGGGCTCGCGGGATTCATGCGGCTTCTCTTCTCGCCGTGCCGTGGGAGGTAGTGCCTTTCCCACCTCCTGTGCTTTTAACAGGCCTGACGCTTCCCCCCCCGCCTCCCCGCTCCAGCCCCCGTCTCAGGGCTGCAGGTTCCGTCGGCTGCCCCCGGTTCCGCGCCTGCCCTGGCTAAACTCACCCCCCGGCAGGATAGGGTCGGCCTGTGAAGACGCTGCCCCGGGCACCCGCACCGCTCCGGAGCTCTGTGCCCCTGGAGCTCTGTGCGCCGGGGACGCGCTCCAAAGAGCGCCGCAGCCGGGCACACCTCACCTGGAAGGGGTGGGACAGGACCGGCCGCAGGCCTGTGGGAAAGGGCACCTGCAGAGAGAGGCCGGATTTAAATCCGCGCTGGGCCCCGACGGGCACACACCGGAGTGCGCACAGGCACACAGGGCCCCGCCGCTGCTCCGGGCACACCGCCCGGGGACCCCGAGGAAGCCCCCGCAAGGCCAGCCCTGCCCTCCCCGGAGCGGGCTGCGCTCGGTTGCGAAATCCCCGGAGAACCCTCGGTGGAAGAAACAGGGCGTTGCACAGGTCTGACCGCGACACGGTTTATTTTTCCTCTTCTTCTCCTTCCTCTTCAGAAAATCCAAAACACAGCCGCGGCTACCAACAGCTGGACCACCGCTGCTAAAAATACTCTTATATACAATATACATATTTGTTACGAAATATAATCAATAAATACCGATAGTGACAAATTAATATAATTTACCGTTAACGAGTACAAAACCGTGATTTGTTTTTGTCCGCCCGCTCCCGCTGCGCTTTTCAGCCGAGCGGGGCGGGACGGGACGGGGCGAGGGGGAGCGGGGCCACCGCCGCCCCCGGCGCGCAGCGCGGGGAGCCCCCGCCTCTCCAGCCCTTTGAAGGCCACAAGCAGGGGGACAGCGGCCGGAGGGGGGGCTCACAGAAAGGCGGGGAAGGCGGCGGGGCCGCGGCGCAGGGCGGCAGGCGGCGGCGCGGCGGGGCAGGGCGAGTCCCAGGGCCCGGGGGAAGCGGTGGCGGGGGGTGGCGGCGGCGGGGGGGGCTCGGGCAGGCTCTGCTCGGCCAGACGGAGGCTCTGCGTGAGCGCCCAAATGTAGTTGTGGGCGAAGCGGAGCGTCTCGATCTTGGTGAGCTTGGCGTCGTCGGGGAAGGTGGGCAGGACGCTGCGGAGCGCGTCCAGGGCGGAGTTGAGGTGGTGCATGCGGTTCCTCTCCCGGTCGTTGGCCTTCATGCGCCGGCTCCTCTTCTGCTTGCTGAGCAGCCCCTCGTTCCGCGCCTTGCCGCGGCCCCGCCGCGCCTTCCCCTTCCTGCGGGCCGCCGCCTCCCGCGGGGCCAGGGCGGTGCGGGCCGGCGAGGAGTCCCGGCTGCCCGCGGAGCCCCCGCCGGCCGCCGGGGACGGGTCCTCGGCGCCGCCGAAATACGGCTGCCCTTCGTCCGGCGAGCGGTCGCTCTGCGGGGCCATCCTGCGAAGCCAAAACTGCGTTGGCCGGCCCGGGAGAGCCCTCCCCCCCGCGGCTGTGCCTGCTGAGCCCGGCCGAGGCTGCGGGGCCAGGAGAGCGGCTCTGGCTGCGCGCCCCGCGCCGCTCCCCCCTCCCCGCGGTCCCTCGAGTGCGGGCAGGAGAGGTTGCGTCGCCGGCACACGACTGCCGTTAAGCCCCTATATATAGGGCCGGCAGACAATGGGGATTTCCCGGCCGGGCGGCGTGTGCGCCCCCCCGCCCGCACCCACCCCTTGGCACGCTTTTATCTTATCAGTCCGACGGGAGCGTGCCGGGCTCGGCACCGCCCGCCGCCCCGGCCCCACCACGCGAGACCCCGCCGGCTCCCACGCCGCGTGGTGCCGCGCCGGGACCCCCCGCCCCTGCCTACCCCCTCTCCCCTGGGACGGCCCTCGCCCTCCAGACCTCCCCCGGGCCGAGCCGCCGACCCCGCGCAGGGGGGGCTGCACCGCGGCCGGGGCGGCCGCACGCTCCGGGTTCCGCGGGGATGTGGTGGTGATCGGGGCGGGGTACAGGGCCCCGGCGGGGACAGGGCGCTGCCCAGCACCCAGTACTGCCGCAGGGCAGCGCTGGGCCCCGGGGTGGCCGGGGACGCACGGCCAGGCCAGGCGGGGTCCCCTCCGGTGCCGGCCGTGAGGACCCCCCTGGTCCCGTTCTGGCTCCGCTCCCCTTGGCAAAGCCACAGCCACTTCCCGCGGCTCTGGCGCCGCGGCGTACGCCCGGGATACCCCCTTCGACCCCTTATGGGAGCGAGTGGACCTCGCCGCCTCCAGTCACCCCTCTCCTCGGCCCTGCAGAGCCGGGAACAGCCCCGCGCCCCTCGCGCATCGACCGGCTGAGCTGCGGGCGCTGCTCTGCGGGCGGCGAGCGCCGGCACCGGAGGGGACGGGACACCCTTCTCCAGCCCCCGCCCGCGTCGTGACTTTGCTTCCCCAAGGAAAACGGGGGCTGGATCCCGCAGGGGAAGGGCCCTCCCGAGCCTCGAGGCCACCCCCGCGCCGCCAGCCCGGCGCTGGGCCCGGGGGGAGCCGCGCTGCCCACGGGGCTCGGTGCGCAAACGTGCCGGGGATTTTTGCGCACCGGCTGGGGCCGCCGGCGGGGAGCGGCCCGGGCCCGGGACACCTTTTCCCGGCGGAGGGCGAGGGGCCGGGGGCGGTGTGGCCGGGCTCCCCCTGCACGGCACGGCGTCCCCGGGGGTGCGGGCAGGGCCGCCGGGAGGGCGCAGCCCCGACTGGGCAGGAGTCCCCCCGCTCCTTCACCAAAGCGGCGCGGCGGATCCCGGCCGGGGATCCCGGCGCCGGGAGAGGCCGGAGCGGCCCAGTTGGGCCCCGGCGGGAAGGGCGACAGCTTCCCCAGCCCTGGCCCATCCTCGGCCCCGCGGGGTGGCCTTGGCCGGCGCGGTGCGCGGCGGTGCGGGGCTGTGCGCGCTGCCTTTCCAGGAGCGCGGTGCGGTGGGAGAGCAGCCCCGCTGGGAGGGCGGGGGAGCGATGCCGAGGGGGGCCGGGCGCCCCTTCTCGAGGGGCGGCTCGGAGGGCAGCGAAGGATGAATAGGAAGGGCCCGGAGGGGTTGGGGGTTTTTTTTTGTGCCTGTGCAATTGGATGACAAAAAAATCTGGCGAGCGAGTTTCCAAGCCTCAGACTGCCCACTTCAAACGTCCTTCAAACAAAAGCTGAAGAGGAAAAGAAAGCCCCACCTGGTACCGCTGTTTGCTAAAATAATAATAAATAGATTTCGTTTAATAAATAATTACAAGAGATTGTAAAGTGGAGTGCTTTGGGAAGCATTAATCATGGGGCTGGGGGCAGACATCACCTGCTGGCAAACAAGACAACTTTATTGTTAAATCACCTTCCCACTGCCACTTTCCGATAACTCCCTCCCGTCGCCACAAAGCCCGATCGGGGATGTTTACTCATAGTTAGCATAACAAGCACCATAATGCCACGAACGTGATAAAAACCTGCGGGGGCACCGCGGCGGGCTCCCGCTCACACCTGGCCGGGCCGCCCGGCGCAGAACTGGCACCCAACGGCCCTTCCAGGAGGGGCCCTGCTGCCGTTTACATTGGCCTGGTTTATGCTGCTTTATAACAGCTTTACTGCAATCCCTATCTCCCGGCCCTATTTGTCTTATTTTATTGAAAACATATGGTAACCAGAGCGGCCCCGGCGCATCCCTCGCCTGCCAGGCGTCGGGGACGTTTGGCGAGCCGGGGCTCGGCCCGCGGCCCGCATCCCGCCCGCCCGCCCCCCGGGGGCTGTTTGCTCTGGAGAGGGGAGGGCAGATAAGGCTGGGCCCGCTCCCGATCCTGGAGGTGACCGTAGGGTCGGGAGACCTCCGGCCTCTCCGCGCCCTCTACCCACCCGTGTCCAGCGGTGCGCGCCCGCGGGGCCGGTGATGCGGCGGCGGCAGCGGCGGGCGCACGGCGGAGGCACCTGCCCCGGGGCCACCCCGCCCGTCCCCCCGCTGCCCCGGGCTGGGGCTGCTCAGGAGGTACCGTGATTTGCGGTGCCATATGTCGGGCGGGTCGGCGGAGCAGCTGCTGCCCCGGCCCTACCTACCCGCCGCATAATACCTGGGAGCCGCAGCCCCGCGTCCCCCTTTGAGAGGGCAGCGCGGCGGCGCCGGGCCCCGCGCCGCTGTTTTGTGACTTTATTGTGGCGCCCAACAGATGCACGCCGGCCCCTCCTGCCCCTCGCCCCGGTGCGAGCGCGCTGCTCGGGACACAAGGAGCACAGATGCCAGGCGCAAGGTGCACCAGATGCCCCCCTTTGTGAATTCAAACAATATTTCTCCCTCTCTCACCCCCCCTCCCCTCCACCCCCGCCCCGCGCCCCCGCCTCTTCCTACAAGAACGAGAGGAGAAGGGGCGCAAAAATATCTAAAACACCAAACCAAGCGGGAGAGGAAAGGGGAGCCCTGGCGAGCGGCGGCTGGAGCGCGTCCCCAGGAGCCGCCCGACGGGGCGCACGGCCGGGCGCGGCCACGGGGAGGGAAGGCGGCCACGGGCGGGGGCCGGGGGTGCCCGCAGAGGCGCAAGGAGCATCCTCGGGGAGTCATTCCTGGTGAGCGCTGAGCTGTGCACAGCAGAGCACCGTCTGTCCCTTCGATGGGCAGCTGAGGGGTGAGAAGTTCCAGAGCAAGCCAGTGGGACCGGTCCTCAGCATTTGTAACCTCATCGTGCATCAGCACCTCTGCTATGGAGACAGGCTGAGAGAGATGGGGTTGTTCATCCTGGAGAAGAGAAGGCTCTGGGGAGCCTTCCAGTGCCTAAAGGGGCTCCAAGAGGGCAGGAGAGGGACGTGTGACAAGGGCATGGAATGACGTGACAAGAGGGAATGGGTTCACCCTGACAGAGGGCAGGGTTAGATGGGATATTGGGAAGGAATTCTTCCCTGTGAGGGTGGGGAGGCCCTGGCACAGGTTGCCCAGAGAAGCTGTGGCTGTCCCATCCCTGGCAGTGTCCAAGGCCAGGTTGGATGGGGCTGTGAGCAACCTGGTTGAGCAAGTGACATCTCTGTTCGTGGCAGGGGGGGTTGGAACTGGATGATCTTTAGCATTCCAATCCAGTCCAAACCATTCTATGATTCCGTGCAAGGAGAAATGAGCCCTGAGGTGAAGGATGCTGTCACTGCACCAGAGGAGGACAAGCCCTGATAGAAATCCCAAGAGTTTTCAGCATGCAATCTCACTCTACAATAAACATCTCTCCATGCTTATGTGCCCTTAAAACAACCTGACAGGAAATGGCTTCACAAGGCTGCAAGAGCAGAGAGCTGTTCTGATACTGAGACCTTTTGGGTCAGAATGCAACAATCTTTAGCAGTGCAAAAACCTGGGTTATCTCTGGATAGGAGAGAGGAAAGGAGCAGAAATACCATGAAGAGGAAAGTCAGGGAACAAATGCCAAGTAGAAAAGGGTCAGTTGGATTTCAGGCTGTGATGCCAACAGGTGGGTGCTGTGAAACCTGTTACATTAAAGTATTTACTCAACCCTCCGAGCACCTGCCCAGGCAATGGAAGATGGTCCTAACTTCTCTGAGAGCCAATCTCTTGCCATCATTCCCAGCTCTGCCAGGCTTGCTCTCCTCCCCCTTTTGTGGCAACGGTTCCTTGCCCCAGCCTATCTCCCCTGCCAGAAAAAAAGGGTTTCTCCTCTGCCCTGATAACAGCCTGGGCAGACAGGATGGGTTACACATCTCCCTCCCTTAGGTTTTCCAAGTGCTTTAGTCTTTACACCGAATTTCTGGTGAGATCTGGCTGAATCCACCACCACCACTACATTCCTCTGATGGCTGAATGAAACACATGCATTCAAGCCCTCACCTATCTTCAATTCATCAGCAGCTCCAGAGGCCCAAAGCAAGCCTGTACCTGTGTATCTGCCTGCATGGAAATCTCAAAGAATAACTGTAATCAGACATTTGCTGTCTCCTCAGCTACAACTGAACATGAAGTTTTCATCTTCAGCTACCAGTTGGACAGCACAGACTCGAGGCTTCAGTATTCATTTGCACCAACTCTCCTTTAGCCAGCAACGAGGTTACAGACCATGGATATGCTGAGCTCAGGCTGCCACCTTCCTGAATGGCACTTCATTCCTTCCAAGGATAAAAATCTAACTCCTGGCATTTTGATGCAAGATGAGGTTATGAGCACTGGTCCTACTGGCTTCTCTCTGAAACTCCTCACCCCCCTCATCAAACAGACAGATGGTGCTTCCTGAGCTCCAAAAATAATTAAAGGCGTGCTTTTCTCTCTGATTTAGAGGCTCCACCAGTCAGATTTTGAACGTACCAGAATGCACCAGAGAGCTGGCTTCTGAAAAGCAAAAAAAAGTTGCTAAAAGCCACGAGTTTGGAAGGCAATCCCCTCCATCTGGTCTGGAGAAAAGGGCAGAGGTGCCCTGATGGACTCACACAGCACTAACCCCTCTCCAGAGCTTCATTGAAGCCCTCAACACGAGACAGAGCAAGATGGAGGGCTTTGACCCTTTCTTTTGCCAGCTGAAGTTGGTGCCAGGTCTCTGGGAGGTGTGCCCAGCGTGGTGCAGGGGTCACTGCTCAAGCCAAACCGCTGCTGCCATGAGGGATGTGACTCAGAGTTGTGGTGTGGGTATATTGCCCGCTGGCCCCGTGTGTTTGCCGGTAACCGGTTCAGGATCCTCCCGTCTCCATTCCCAGCTGTGTCATCCACCCCTGGCCGCCTACAGTGCTGTGGTGACCGTCCCACAGGGCTGAATGTGCTTGCAGCCCCCACACCAAACCCAGCAACACTCCATCCCCTCCCTGACCCGTGCCAGCCCCGTCTCTTCCCACCTCCTCCCTCCTTTCAGCCTCAGGAAGCATCGCCCCTTCCTCTGCCCCAGCCTTGTCATCCCCTGCTCCCTTCCCCACATCTTTGTGCCCCTCTCCTGTGTCCCCTCGCACCAGTGTCCCTTCCAGGTAGTGTTGGTGCTTCATCCCAGCTATCCCTACCTATCCACACACACCCTCTCCCAGCTCTTCGTCCAGCACTTGGCTTAACCTGCCGAATTCCTCACCTTTGAATTGGAGCTTTCTCCTGCCCTGCACTGCTGCAGTGGGGAGGAGAAGTCACGTTTATATCCACCTAGGACAGTTTTCTTCCCTGAGTCTAGGTGTGTAATGAACCTGGGGAGCCCAAAAGCAGCACAGCCCCTCCTGCCAGCCCGTGCCAGGACCCCTGCAAAGGTGAGCAGCCAGCCTGACTTCTGTATCTCAAAAATAAATGATGTATTTGCAACGAAAAAAAAAAAGAAAAAAATTAGATATCCATGTATTTTCACACAAAACACTGCAGTTGTGACCCAGAATTTTTAGCTGCAGCCCAGCTCTGCAAGACAAGGCACCACCAACTTATACATGCGATTTTGGTGAGCCCACAATCTAAACTCGTGCCAACAGGTTTCAGTGGGAGAAAGGCAAACCTCCAAGCACTCCCTGCCTGCGTGCATCCAGAGCCTCGGAGCCATCTGGGTGGCTCTGCCAGCCCCAGCTGCAGGGAGGGGAGCTCAGGACCAGCCCTGCCCACAAAGCTGGGCTTGAGCACGATCTGAGGGGGATGCTCCAGCCCATGTCATGAAGGATCCCAGCAGCTTCCTGGGTCTTATCAGCAGCCTTATCATTTTTCTTCATTACTACACTTCTTCAGTCCTACTATGGCTCCTCCAGGCACCCAGCCCCAGCTGCGCTCAGGAGCTCCAGGGTACCGGCATTTTGGGGGCGTCTCTGGCTCCAGCAAAGCCCCCGTGTTCAGGGACACGTTATCTGACATCCTCTCATCATCTGACATCCCCTCACTCCGGGCACTACGCCTCCCTCCCCCAGCTCTTCACCGCAATCCCCACCATTTTCCGCCATCATTTAAGTTTCTAAAGTAATTTCTTTTTTCTTTTTTTTTGTCCTTTTTTTTTTTTTTTTTTTTTTAAAGCAAACCATCTACCATATGTTCTCCCCTGAAAGGGGTAATTGTTAACAGATCATTAAAACACCGTGGCGAGTGCTCTGAGATTCCTTCCCTCAGTCTTAAGCATTATCCCGTCTCTGTCACCCTTTCAATGCGGCTTTGAGGGCTCTGCTTTTCTAACTTCCTCCTCGGGAAGGGGCGGGAGGGGGGGGGGGTGGGAAGAAGAGAGAAAGAGCCACTAAAATGACCCTCTTCACCGCTCTCCTCCTTGCTTTTCAATGTTGGTGGTTTTTTTTTTTTCGACACCCAACAATAATTGGGGTGGGGGGCTGGCGTGCCGCCGCTGCTGTCACCAGGCTGGGGGTGGCAGGGCCAACATCTTGCCCCGTTCACGAGGTGCCAGGGCCGGGATGGCAGGATGAGGCGTGGCACCCCGTGGGCACCGAGAGCCTCTTCTTCCACTGCCGGGCAATGAGGCTGCTCGCCCTGGGATGCTCAAACAGCACATCCCATCCATCCCCGTCCCTTTGTCCCTGCTCCTGGGATGGGGGGCGGTGGGATGACCCCACGGCACACACACATGTATATCCTGGGCTGAGAGAGAGAGTATTCCTGGCAGAGCTCATTTCCTCGGGTGGATCAGATGCTCTCCACAGCACAAATACATGGAAATAACCTAACAGCTGGCTGGGAACGGAGCTAAGCCCAGAGATGGAGCTGTTGGGGGCTTTGGACGTTTCACCTCCCTTTCCTGAAGAACTAATGCCATTTTAGGAAATGCCAAAGTATGGGAAGCTGGGAACCACTTCTACCTCAGCCATGGTCTCAGCTGAGGGAAGCACAGGCACAGCACCAGCACCTGCCCCCTTTGCTGGGACAGGAACATTCCCAGAGCTGTGCCCATGTGCTTCCCACCCCATGTGCAGGGAGAGGGAGCCTTGGATGAGCCAAGAGGCCTTGCAGTGCCTCACCACCAAGAGAAAGAAGGGCAAGGACAAGACCCAAGCGAAGCAAAGGCACACTGCACGTGCCTGATTCCAGTGTGAGGGCTGCCAAACTCACCATGAACGCCAGCACAGCAGGTCTGGGGTTGAGGGTCACCTCCTGCAGGCTTGTGCTGGGAAAGATCAAGGCTTCCAGAACTCACACTGAAGTTGCTTACCTGCATTGTCTCGCCTTCTGCCATGGATTCGGCCATCCCTCCAGAGGACCACGTTCCCTGACTCATCACAGCCTGCAGCCAGGCTTCAGGCACGGTTTGCACTGCTCCTCTGGCATAGCTGCTTCTCCCAGCCCTGGCATGAGGCCCTTTGGATTTGCACTTACCCATCCTAGCCAAGGAGGGTGCTGCACGGGACCTGAGAGCACCCTGGGAGAGGTGGGCAGGAGGCAGCTGTCCCAGCCAGCAAAACCCAGTAATATTTGACAAAACACAGAATCTTCAGAGTCCTGCACACAAATGTCTCCAAGAACTAATAGTCCACAGCAGCTCTGCCAGTGCCTGCACGTAGCTCCGGGGACCTCAGAGAGCTCCTTCCTCATCTGACACCCCCATGTGTTTCTCCAGCACTCTCCAAACCCCTCAGGGAGTTGCTATGCTTATTTTAACTCTTAACTTAATTTAACTTTATTATTAAAGGAAGCTGTAGCCTCAAGCTGCTTTGCTCCAGACGGGGATAAGCCCTGCATGGATCCCACTGTGGAGTCCCGGAGCATCCCTGGGAGCACTGGGGCAAGAGATGCTCAGCCAGTGCCACGAGCTCCTTGTGCTCACCCAGGCAAAACCTCCCACCCCAGAGCCCGTGGGGCTGACCCACAGAAAATCTCCAGGCAGGGCTGAGCACAGTGATGGGGCTGGAATCAGCAAACCAGTACCCAGTGGGATGAGGCAGCATTGCCCTGGTGTGCAGATCCCAGACACATCAGCTCCTTTCCAGGATGGCAGCTTTCACCTCTTCATCAAGGACAAAACTTTCCATGGATAAAAAAAGTACCTCCTTCAAAGAGCATGTTGGAAACAGGCTGGAAACGGACAGGGCTCCCACTTTCCTGAGTGGATTTAACAGCTGCCTTTGCCAAGGGCTCCTCCTGTTGCTGTAGGGCCAGGGCAGAGACACCCATCAGGCCAGGAGCTGAACTTCCCAAGCAGTGCTTCCATCCCAAAAGAGACAGAGCTGCATCAGTTTTCAAGCAGCACAATGGACTGAAAGTAATTCTGACATGATAAAGGCACAGTCATCAAACAAGGATGGAAACCCAAAGCAACTTCACATGCCACTGATGTCCCTGGGGTCGAGCTGATCTCCCTGGCCCAGCAGAGCCCATAGGATATCGCAGTGAGAGGGAGCACCTGGTCCCTGTGGTGGAACACCCACATTACTTCTTGTCAAAAAGCAGTTCCTGAACCCACACAAGAACCTTGGAATGATCAGCTGGTGCAGAAAAGTCATGAGCGCTGGGAAGTCCCAGTCAAGGAAAGGGCTTTAGGAACACAAATTTTCAAATCATCTTTTAGCTGAATGGTTTTTAGACCTGAAACACCGATTTATTTTTTTTCCCCCATCGAGAAAAAATTAGCTCATCCCACCTCTGAGGCTGGTTTTCCAGGTGAAGCTGTAACCAGAAGCCGTATCCTGAGTGTCCCTCAAAAAACAGACGATAATCTCTGCTGGAGGAAGCCTCGTGCTGTGTGGACGCGCTGATTTAATTCCAGCCAGCAGGGATTTAACTCGTGCCTTGGGACGTGACACATCCGCACCAGCAGAGGGAGAGCTGCTCGGCGTTTCTCCTCCGGATCCGTGCTGATTAAAGGGTTTTATCACAGTACAAGCAGCAGCACACACAGCACACACCGTGCACGATGCTCCAGCCAGGCACCCCAGGTCTGTGCCTCTACGGCCTCCAATTATTTGAAATATAAAAGTCAAACCTCTATTTCTACCTGAATGGTGATGGAAAGCAGGAGCACATGGAGGATGAACCCCGGGAAGCTCACAGTTGTCAGGGCGCTTTAAAATTACACACACACACAAAAATCCATAGTTCTGGAATTCTGCAGAGTTGCCTCAGTCTTTTCAACAGCAGGCAAGGAGCATTTTTTTTTTTGAAATCAGGTTAAGGATGCATCGTGAGGAGCAGCCCGGCCAGGAGGATGTGGATTGAATTAGATCAGCATTCTTCACCCATTTAAAACCAACTTTCACGTCAGCTCTCTGGAAAAGGCAGCTGAGCAGAGAACTGCTGCATCTCCCTCCTCCAGCCACCTCCCAGCAGGCATCATCCTTCCCCCTGGTCACCGTGGGGCTGTGAAGCCAAGAGTTCATTTCCTCAAATCTGAGGGAATGGGAAGGGTCATGTTTTTGAATCAACTTATTAAACTTCTTTGAACCAATTTATTAAATAAAATCACCCAGGCTGATGACGTGATTGTCAGGTAGACACCATTCCCACTGTGTAGGATAACTGGGGATGGCTGAAAGTTCAGTGCAGCCCACAAATTTCCTTGGTAAATGAGAACTGCTCTCTGGTATTCCCAAAGACTGTCCCGGTTTTATTTAAACCACCCAAAGTTTAACCATGCTTCCATCACCTCCTGCTTTCCTGGACAGCTTGGATTTCAAGCCACCACAACATTTACAAGACACCAAGGGTAAAGAAAAAAAAAATCACTTCTGTCATCAAAGTAGAATTCCCACCTTCCCAGCTCACTCTCCACCACAAAGCAGTTTCAGCTTTAACTTTCCCATCCTTCTCCAGCAGTCAGCTCCGTCCTCCCAAGCTGCCCCTCCTTTTCCTTCCTCTCTTTGTACACAAATCCACCCTGAAAACACATCTCAGTTTCCTAACTTACCAAAGCATGTCAATCAAGACAGACCCCAGGAAGATTTAGGCAACCACGGCATGGAGCAATTGAACCACGTGCAGGACCCGACACTAGAGTGTGCTGTGTAGGAAATAACGCCTCGAGATCTCCCTAGAAACCAGCAGGAACACCAAAGAACGGGAGGAGTCCCTTCTGGCCCCTGGAAATGCATAAAGCTTCCTTGGAAATTCCTGGTGAAGGCAGAGAGCTAAACAGAAAACACTGAATTTTGGGAAAAGAAAGCAGAAAAAATGTCCAGGACAAGGAAATAAAAAACAAAAACAAAAACACCACCAACAAACACAAAACAAAAACAATACAAAAAACCACCAAAACAAACAACAACAAACCCAAAAACTAGTGAGGAGAATAATATCAGATATTGCTCTATTTGTCTTAGTGGACTGTTCAGAGAAGCAGAAGTTTATATTCACAATATAAACCTGCTTTATCCTCTTCCCTTCTTTGGTTTATTTGAAGTATCGTGATAATTAGGGTTTGATTTTGCCTGCAAGCCCGGCTGGGGCTGGAGAGACTGCAGAGAAATGCTCAGGACAAAGGAACACCAACAAAAACCCCAGAGCTCTCGGTGACTCCCAAGTATTGTCCCCAATTCACTAAGAGAAGCAGGCGAGGCACAGATGTTCAGCGCCTCTCCAAAAGCCCAGGCAGGCAGCACCCAAGCCAGAATCACAGCTCCACCTATTTCCACCTTGGGATTCAGCATCTGAGGGACAGGCTTGGCTTACATAAGAAAATGAAAAACATATTAGACAAAATCTCTGTGTTTTTTTTTTTTTTTAAGAAAAACAACTTACTGTTTTTATTTTGACAATAAAATTCAGAAACACCTTGACATACAGAACTCCAAAAAAAAAAACCACCAGAAAGTCATAAATCACCCAGTTAATTTACTAAAGAGGAAAGATACAGTACATCCAAAACTCAAACATCTTGTGAGTTTATACAAAAAACCAGACGGTAATAAATTGCATTAAAAAAATACATCAAGCGTTACCTGACTGATTCCACGTGGGCATCTGCCCCATTATTCAAAGGCACAAGAAAACTGAGCGATGAAAGCGATCGGTCATTGTCAGTAAAGTCACCAAGATTAGCAAAAAAAAGTTTATTAAACACACGTTTAATAATCACCGCGTAGATCCATAAGAAACCTCTCTCGGAAGGAGTTAAGAAAATAAGTTAAGAAAATAAGGCCGGAGACGACAAACATTTAAACACGACACATCCCTGGAAATCCGCGACGTTCCCGTCTCCCCAGAGCAGGCAGTCGCTCTGGCTTTGTTTATCGCTCAGCAATCACTCGAAAAGAAGATTTTAATGATCCACAAACCCCACCTCCCGGCAGCAATCCCGTGGCTCTGGGCCCTCGCGGGGGGCGTCTGTGGGCGCAGACACACCGAGGGCACCGTGGCACCAGCGCGCGCTGCTCCGGACCGGGGAGGGTTTGCCCGGGTGTCACCGCTCTTTGGGGTGCCCAGGGTCACCCCGGGTAGCACATGCAGCATCCAGCCCCGCCGAGCTTGGGCGCCGGCCCGCGCCCCGCGCCCTCGAAGAGCCGCTCGCCCAGCTTGTGCTCCGCGATGATGTCCTCCACGCGGGTGACGTACAGCAGGGACAGCAGCACGCCCAGGAACTGCCAAAGGAAGGGGGGTCTCTCTGCTCAGAGCTCACGGGCTCAGCTCGCCTCGTGCTTGTCTTGCAGCAAGGCTTTACGAACTGCATATGTATGCACGTGAGGTATATGGGCAGTGGTGGGTGTAAATGTCTACCTGTCTATAAATTCACTTTGCGTATACGGGGTATAAATGGATTGGTTTTTTGTGAACTACTAACTCCCTGTCCTTCAGAGCGTTAGAAAATCTCAGTGGATGCAGCCTGGGGAGGGGAGGACTCAAAAAAACCCCCAAGCAAAAGCAAATTACCCCGCCGAATCCTGCAAGGTATGGCAGTAAATGCTACTAAATTACCAGAACGCCACCTCGGCTTATCGGTTGTGTTACATCAAATGGGATTTCACGTAGTGTGGCAACAAATCAGACGCTCCCTTCAGTGGGATAAGGCAGTGCCCCCTCCCTACCTGGGGTAGCAAAATGCCGAGCAGCACTCCAGCCATGATGGTGTAGTTGTCCAAAAACCAGATCAGCACCGCATTCGTGCACCCTCGGACGTAGATGACATTCTGAACACTCAAGCGCTGCAAAGTAACAACAGAGTGAGTGTTCAACAGGCAGTTCCACCGCTGTGTGACACGCGTGGTGGTCACTCAAAATTCAGGGAGGCCACATCTGGTTTGCCTTCCCACATCTTTAAACCCACTGCATTTAACAGAGACCTCATCACTAATCCTTCCATCCGTTCTTAAGTTGTTCCGCACCTGCACAAGTTATCTTTTTAAACCTTTCTTTTTTTAAGTTGTTCCACACCTAAATTAAGTTATTTCATTGCTTTAAACCTGTTTTTTGCAGCCACTTTTCTACAAGAAATAACATCCAATTCTGATTCGAGACCACTTGGAAAGCAGAGAAGTCTCCCTTTAGCTTTCATCTCTGCTCCTAAGTTGAAAGTACAGCAGTGGAAAAAATATAAATTGTGGACCAAGTGCTTTGCAACAGACTCTAAAAAGGGCAGGAACAAGAGGGTTTGAGATTCAGTCCTGCAAGCTGTGCTGCTCCGTGACCCCAAACCATAATATAGAAAGCACTTGAGGCTGCAAAGGGTCCTAAGCAGATGAATGGGGTGAAGTTAAGCATATGCTTAAGTGCTCGGGGCATTGGAGCCAGGCTGGAGCGTTCCGGTGATTAAGCCGTAAATCAATTAACCTAAATGAAGACAAGTTGCGTGTAAAGATAACCGGTAATCCCAAAACCCAACAACCGAGGCTGGCATTGTGCTCCAAGTGCCTCAGATGGGCTGGGGAGAGGGGCTTTCCCAGAGCAGCCCCCACACCAGCACTCCAGAGCCAGGAGGGGAGAACTCAGGGCAGATCCAATTACTGATTTCCCTTCTTAATCACTCTGCAATTACTGCCTCGAGCTGGCAGTCTCTACTCTGGAGTCACCAGGGCTATTCCCAAAAGGGAAAGCTGAAGGAGGAGGTTCCATCCCGCTCCTGGAGGGAGGAGAGGGCTGCCAACACAACCTGAGAAGTCCCGCTCTTCTTCCAGGAATAACTATTGCAGGCCTAAAAATAAAAACCCCACTACTGGGATATAAAACACTTAGAAACAGCTAAGTTGGCTTTACTAACACCAGTTTTACTCAGTGAGAAACTGTGGCTTTTTTAAGGATTAAAAGCTTTCCCCAGCTCGAGTCACTGCTTAAAAGTGTGAAAGCAGCTTCTTGTGCAATTAGCTTGGGGAAGTTGTCACCAAACGAGGAATCGTGGAAAATACTAAGAAGGGAAGATACCACAATCAAACAAATTTTTTAATATGTGGAAGTTATTCCAGAAAAAAAAAAATCATTTTAATTGCTGATTTAACTGTCTGGCAGATTGAAGCATGGCACAAGGCAACTTTATAACTGACCAAAAACAATGCAGAGAAGCAGCACCCCCTGCCAGGGCAGGGTGGACTGGTTACATTACCTCTTTGTCGATGGTTTTGTACCCGCACATAGTGTTGATAATGTCTGTCTGAAAAGAAAACAACAGATACAAACTGCAGCAGAAAATAAAAATCACAGAAAACATTACTTTTACTCTTTCTGTGTCCGCCCAGCCCATGCAAAACCAGCGACAGGGTTATTTCCCAGTCCAACACCAGTTTCTTCCAGCAGGCCCAGGGTCAGATTTAGTCAGAGCTCTACAGGATTTCAGAGAAATGGGCATTGTCAGTGTGTCACAACACATTTGAGCCATATCTATCCAACAAAACTAGCGTGGCATCAGCAACCAAAGCGAGCTACAACACAGCAGTTTCCACAGAATGAACAGCTTGGGTTTCACTTTAATGCCTTAATAACTTAACACATCTTACTAAGAAAACCAGTGGTTAACATTAAATGGCCTTCATGCCATCACAGTGACAAATTTAAGCTCAGAAATATCTAAGCTTCAAATAATGTCCAGTACTACGAATGCTTGCGTGAACATTTCACAAGACTAAATTTATTACAATGTAATTTTATATACCACTATTTTTATGAATTGAAAATCCATGTATTTTAAAAAGCACTGAGTGCTTGCATTCACCACAAATTGCTAACACATTTTTTTGTAGCCAAGTAATATTTTCTGTGGGTTCCAAAGTTTTACCTGGCCTGGCAAAGCTAACCTGAAAATACCCCCCTCACTTACAAATCATCCAACATAAAGCCCAACAGCATCAAAGAAGGCAGAGAACAAAGCCAAAGACATGGAAGAAAATAAGAATATGTAAATGAGAAAAATAAGGCAGAACAAACTGTGTTATTGATGTGGAATCACAGAATGATTTGGGTTGGACTATCCAGTCCCACCCCCTGCCATGGGCAGGGACACCTTCCACTATCCCAGGTTATCTCCAAGCCCCGTCCAACCTGGCCTTGGACACTTCCAGGGATCCAGGGGCAGCCACAGCTTCTCTGGGCAACTGAATACCCCCTCCCTCAAAATTAAAACAAGATGTAGGAATTTCTAAACGCTGCTGGTCTCTGAGTGGTAGCCTGGGATTCGCAGGTCACCTTCCCAAGAAGGAAAAGGGGTGTTTGCTGGAAGATGGACGCTACGAAACGGCAGAAACACCAGCCAGGGTCTTCTTTAGGAGTTCTCAAGCCCCCAAAATCTGGGCTCCCACCTTGAATACACAACAACTGCACATGACCACAAGGAAGGCAGTCACATCATTTCATTCCAAACCGCATTTGCAAACAGCACATCGTGGCACAAGCAAATAGAGGCAGCAGGGATAAATGCATTAGAAACAGAGGATTATAGGCATTTGGGACTAATTTTTACCTGCTACACTAGTGTAAGTCTTTAGTAAATACTTTGACTCAAGCACAGTTCCTTCAGAGCCCCCCCTCAGTGCGAGCCTGGCTCATGTTAGCAGAAAGCTTTTTTAAAGAGGATCAGAATCCAACCTCCAACATTAGCAGGAGTTTTCCATGACTACAAAGCCAGTGAGTAATCACAAACCCTATCTGCGGCTTTCCAGGAAAGAAACCAGCCTGTATTTGGAAGCATTTGTCAAACACACAAGATTTATGCATCCTCTGGTTGGCTTTTTCCCCGAGGCAGCCATCCTTGCAGCCCGGTGCTGGTGTCACCGTGCCGGGCAGCGTCTGCACCGTTCGGACTCCACGAGGTCCAGCAATGCCACAAGTGTGGCAAAGCCACGAGCCCCAGTGCACTGCAGCATCCTTGATCAACAGCCTGTGCTTCAATATGAAGCTTGTTTGTGATTTGGGTGGCTTCTCCTTGCCTTTCAGTTCACCTCCCTGAGCTTAACACTTTACAAGTAGCCTCACCCCTCCCATGTCCAGCTGGCAGTGAAGCACATGGAGAGTATATTCCCCATTTTCCCTCGGAGAAGTTTTTATTTTAAGTGCTTTCCCTTTCCTGAGGGCAAAATCCTGGGCTCTTCTGCTCCATGCAGCTGCAGATCAGCAGACACTACGTTCATATACACAAATATCTTACTCTCAAGCACCCAAGACTCAAAGCGTAACTGTTTAGCTTTGGTTCCTGAGAATAAATCAAAGCTCGCCGCAGATTTAAACAGACCCTTTCTCACGCACCAAAAATGTGTAAGCACATGTAATAAACACCTTCATGTGAGACACATTTCTCAGCAACACCTACTGACACAGCCATGGCGTTTATTTTCGCTGTTTGTAATTAAACAGCCGTGCTCAAGGCAGATGTTGAGAGGGCAGCCCAGAGCAGGCACCAGCAGCTCTGCTGTCTTCTCTTACCCACACTCAATTTCTCTGTCTCAATTTATCTCTGTTCTTTGTTCAGAACAAAGACAAAAACCCATCAGAGGCAGGGATTATTGCCTGGACTGGTTTTAAACTGAGGAATAATTCTTCATCAAATTCAACACTGCATATATATCCCTCAAATGAAGGGCAGTGAATTATAAAATTGAAAGATATTTTTATGAAACTCCATGCCTGCTCCTCCTGCTGTCAGCACCAGTTAATACCAGTTCATCATAGATGGAGGAACTGGTCCAGACCACCCCAGTCCTTCCAGGATTTTAGAGAGTGGGAAGGCAGGTGGTTTTCAAGGACGGGTTAGGGCAGAGCAGCAGCTCCAGTCTAGACCTGTGCCCACAAGCATGCCCCGATCCTGAGGTCAGTTGCCCACATTTCTGGAATAATCTGGATGGCGAGGTCACTCTGGGTTTTAGCTCACACAGCAGCTGGTGCACATCACTCCAGCCCCCACCCACGGAAGCAATCAGGGCCCAGGCTTCCTGGCAAAGCTGGAGCAGCAAACCCTGGGGAAAACACCAGCAAAACTTAACTTTAGGCAGCTCCCACTCAGGCCAGCCATGAGTTCAGAGGAGCTCCCAAAATCCCTTCTGGGGCTGCGCAGTGGGTCAGCACAACGGGGCAGAGCCAACACATCTAACCCATTTTATTTTCTCCTTTTCAAGCTGTCAAGACCCACAGATCCATTAGGGGAGGGAAGGACCCATTTTCCTTCACTTCTCACCCCAGAATTCCTAAAGGAACCTTTCTAAGGGAACCCCATGATGCTGAGGGGCCAGGACTTACCTTATTTCTGATGCAGCAAGTGTAGGGCACCCCACAGGCCAGCGGGCCCGGCGCCCCACAGTTGTGGTACACATTTTGGGACCAATCCTTGTAATCTTCCCCACCACAGCACTTAAACTGGGAAAAAAAAAAACAACACAAAACTCAGTGATCTTCAAGGTCTTTTCCAACCTAAATGGTTCTACGATTCTAAAATGTTAAAGGGGGGGGGTGTGAAAAAATCCTATCTTGAAGTCTTTGAATAAGTAGAAAACAAAGTTAGAATAAAACAATTTAAAAAGCCCCGAGCCACCCAAAAAATTCTGTCATTTTATCAGCAAGGCATGTATGAATGTATATGATAGAATTAAAAAGAATTAAGGATTTGGTGGCACTCCTCCATCACTCATCCAGCTGTAACCCGGGGTGCCAGAGCAAAGCACCGGTGGCTGAGTTCCACTTCCCATCTTTTCCAAGTTGAAAAATTATCTTTCCAGGTCTGGACATCACTAAGCAACATTTTTAAATTCATTCTATCTCGACCTGTAATAAATTCCTGCAGTTGTCTGAAGGATTATGACTGCATTTCCAACTGGGTGTAAAAGACAAAAGCATGGCTATGAGGCATAAATCAATCTCACCAAAACACTGGGGGAGTAATTTAGAAGAGCTGAAATCTGCCAAACAAATACTGTAAGTTTACACTGTTTTCATACAAACATTCACTTTATAATTTAAACAAAGGGAAAAGCAGCAGTCCATTTAATCAGTAAGATGTACATTGGCTGTATGCATCCATAATTTTGGGCAGTGCATGGAAACTTTAAAGCATTATGAAGCACTAATGACAAAATTTCCTCAGGATGGTTTGCTTTTGACAGACTTTCCATGCTAACTTTGTTTTTCAAAGCAGGCTGCCATCTCCATAACGATGTCCTAAAATACATGTAACACTTCCTAAGTTAATTTTTTTTTTTTTTTAATCACTATTTGGCAAAGTCATGGACATCACATGGGCCCTGACATCACATTTCTAAACATTTTTTGCTTCTTCTATAGTCTCTGAACTGCATGGCAGAACTCTTCAATAACCCAATAAACATTTCAACAGACCAGCCTTATTAAAGAAAAAAAAAAGGCTGTGAGTCAACTCCACGTGCCATTAAGTAATGCTCAGCTGGGCTCAACAGCATTTCTGAAGTTTTAATTACAGGTATATACATTTCCACAGGCATTTCTCTCCACTAACCACCTTGTCAGGGAGCTCTCTGGGTGCCCTCGAGCGACAACACGACGTGTTGTGTTCTAACAGCCTAAATGCCACCTCATTTCTCTTTATCCACACAGTGCCTCCTGTTAACAAGATGCTTCTGAATCTCCTGGACCAGCAGAAATGCTGAGTTTCAAGGCCTTGGGTGGAATTTAGGCTGAGTTTCTCTGAGCCCAGCTGTGGGGTCTCCATAAGCCCAACGTGTTTGTAGGATCTGACCCCGAGCATCTGAGTCGCACCTGCCAAGGCCAAAGCTGTATTTTGGCCCCCTGTTTTTTTTATCAGTGACATAGAGGGTTTTAAATGCCAGCTGGGATGCTGGGTGAGCCCTGATCTCAGCGACACCAGAACAGAGGCACACAAGATCCCATCCCCCTCATCACTGAGAACTTGATTATCACATCACTGGAAAAACTCAAAGCTGTCGCCAAGGACCCGCTGCACGTTGGCACCAAGTCAATCCCAGGGAAAAAAAAACAAACAACAACAAACCTGCTTTTGAACAGAATCCATGATGTTCTTGAAGTCTAAATCGTCGTAGTAATTCTCAATTCCTCTTCTAATGTTATCGTTCAAAAACTTGATTGTCTGGAAACGAAAGGAAAACGAGACTTGTGGGTTGCACACACAGGAATAAAACTGGAACAGCAGGTTAAGGTGACAAGTGTAACTGCTGGGCACAAAAGAAAAGGCTTTTTTCTTTAAGGAAAAACCAAACCCTTAGTTAAAAACAAATCTTAGTTCAGCTCTGCAGGGCCCAACCATCTGTTCTTTCTTGTGGAAGCAGCCACGCTGCTGGGTTTGTGATGGGAAGTGCCAGCAGGGCGACACTTCTCTTCTCTGAGACTCTCCAAGCATCTCCCAGACATGGTCCAGCTACCCCCAGGCAGGATCCCTCCCTCTGGGCACTTGGGATCCTCACCACCACTTGGGTGACAGAATTTGGGTCTGCACCACAGCTCGAGCAACAAGAGTTGACCGTGTCACCACCACCTTCCATGAATTTTTAATTTCTGTGAATTTTCCATTAATTTGATTTTCTGAGGAGTCCATAACCACCACATAAGGAGCTTTGTTTCACCTTAAGCAGGAAAAAAAAAAGTGTATCTGCATGTTTTACAGTGGTTTTTTTTGAGAAATATTGGCAGATATTAAGATGGACTCTCCTCAGCACGGCAACTTAGAAATTAAAGCAACAAGTTTTCAAGATCCAGCACAATCACAGCACAGCAAAAACAGGGCCTAATCATAACCAGAATGTAACGACTTCCCTTTCAATCCAGCTGCTAAAATGCCCAAAGCTAAAAAACCTTTTTTTTTTAAGTTGTTGTTGTTTTGTGGGGTTTTTTAACATCGCATGTATGTATGGCTTTTGTGGAAAATGAGCTTGGTAGGATTGGGGTGGGGAAGGAATGTCTTATCATTCAGCATCTCCTTTTAATGCTCATATTTTGCCAGACTAGAAAAATAAGTCAAAGCACAGCAATCCAGTACTTGCCATAGCGAGCACATTTATGTTTTAAAGCATTTCTAACTGAAAAGAATAGCATGTTGCTTTCTGTCTAGAAAAATCAAGGTTTTAATATAGTAACAGCGTGCTTGTGAATGATGGGGTCTCTTACATAAACTAATTATGTTGCTTATGGATGTGGGCAGGAAAAAATTGCCCTTCAGGTAAGGTAAAACATTTTGACTGCTAGAAAATAACCAAGTCTCCAAACCCAACTGGAAACTTCCCGGATCAGCAGTCAGACCCAGATGGCAAAACAGAAGAAAGCACTTTGTAATACAGAAAGAGCTGGAAACTTGTTTTGCCTGTATTGCACACTCATAGTTACCAGATTTCCTCCAAATTCTTTGGTCTGGAATTCATCTCCAGAGCAGGTGGCAAATCCCACCCTCGCTGAACCCTGGAGGCCCTGAAAAGCCTGGGCCTGTCTTCAGACCTCCATCAATTGCTGCTGAGTGACAACATTTACACCTTTTATTTTGCACACCTGGAACTTCATGGATCTTAAGTCACGTTCTCCATGAGATCCAAACCTGAACACCAGGAGCTCACCTGGTTTCTGAAGATCAGGGCCACCACTCCACCGGTCAGCTCGATCAGCAAGCAGATACCAAGGATGTACATGAACTGCAGAAAAACAAGTGCAAGTGAGTCATTAGACAGAACCAACCCCAATTATTCTTTCAATTAGCGCCCCTGAGTCTAACGTTCAGTTGCCAAGAGATTTGGCTTCCAGCAAACGAGATGGCATTTTAAAAGAAGATACGAAATTATGGGTCTGTTCTTATAAACATGTCACGAGAAAGCCATTTTTCCTTGCTTGAGTTATTCTGGGTTTTGCCCAACTGGCAAACACGTTATTTGTCTGCTTTGAATGGTCTCAAAGCCATGAGATATATTTATCGTGCCAAAATACTTCTTTCCACAACAGCACCCCCAGAGAAGCACACTGATGGACTGCTATAAACCTCACCAAACTTCATGTTTTTATGTCTCCTACAAAACCAGTGCTTACCTGTTGCTGTCAATTAGTGGGTGAAGCAGCAACCTTAAGATAATCCAAACCACCTTCTACTAAATTGCCAGCACTAAATCAAAGCAAAGTTCCAGGCTTGGTACCTTTCACTGTGCTGCTGTACACATTTATCTGTGTGTGTATCTATCTACACATGCTCACAGATGCACTCACACCACATGTGGCACCTGTGGCTTCCCATCAAAACCTGTGCAAAATATGAGTAACACGAAGAAATCCACAGCACCGTGAGATGGCTGCAAAATACCAGCACCTGAAATGTTTTTCTAACCCTTCAGGCATAAAAGATGGCTGTTATGTGAATTTGGGTCTGCCTGTGGAACAATGAATTTCAACGGGAGCGGAGTTTTATGATCCCTCGTCTGAAAATAACCCCAAATGCTCCCCTCTCAAAGCAGGTTTAACTTCTGTGCACTCTGTACCCAGTATCAGTGTCATGAACTCACCAGACAGGTATCTTTTCTCCTGCTAAATCTGGAATCAGCCTAAGAGGCAGGAACCAGGGACCTGCTTTGTTAAATACCCAACTGGGTTTGCCACCAGAACAGGAACGGAAAATGTTCTCAGCATCAGACACACCACCACACTCAGTGTGAGAGAAGCCCAAGGGTGGGATCTCAGTAAAATTCCAGCATAACTTCTGAATCCACCATTACTTCTGGCTTTGTATGTTGTGGTCACCCACAACATACCACGGATTCAGCATTTCACTGGACTGAACTGGCATGACAAGGCCAGGCTGGACTGGGTTTTGAACAAGTGCAAGGTGTCCCTACTCATTCCAAGGGAGCTGGACTAGATGGTCTTTAAAAGGTCCCTTCCAAACCAAACTCTCTCTGATTCCGTGGAGGTGAAAAAGATGTTTTCCCACTTTATTTTTAATTAGTCGCATGTGCAACTTCCATCAGCAACCACAGCCTTAAGCAGGAATTCCCCTAAAATTTACTCTTTCCCAGGCACTGGAGAGAAAAACCTTGCCCCTTTCATTTTACCCTCAGGGCCCTTCTCTCAAATCCCCAAGCTACTCAGCTAACCTTGTACCACACATTTCCACATCTACCCCTACATTCCGCTTCCTGGGAAAGACAGGCAGACTCCATCCACCACCAGACATCAGCCAGGATTTCCTTCTTGAGCCGCTTCCTCCAGGTTCAAATGAGAAGCCAGCATCAAATGGTATGTCAACAGCTGAGCTTGCACAACATACACACTGACTGACAATAGTCAACATTCCTGGATATTTTCCATAAAGACCTTAACTCCCAGGAAGCTGGTTTTCTCAGCGCCGGGCTCATGCCCTCGCTGGTCACTGCCTGCTGTCACTGGCTGCTGCTCCCTGATGGAGGGATCACTGCCATTAAATTCAGATTTAATTAAAATAAAGCAACTTCATTAAAATATCTTTCAACGCAGACATAATTACGGGGTGTGAATTAAGAGGGCACCGAAGAGCGGAAGCAACAAGCACTGGATATCAGGGATAAAAATCACAGCACTTACTGCTTGCAGAAGGCACAAGTTGTCCCTTAAGGAAGCCAGCACGCCCACAAAGGACACCAGGAACATGATAATGCCCAGAAGTATTAAAATAATTGCTGGGGCTAGAAAGGCACTTTCCAGAGTCTTGTACTTCTGTCTTTCGATTTCTGCGTAAATCCCCACGGCGAGGACGAGGGCCCCGATGATCTGGAACAGAAACAGAGGAGAGCACGGATGTTACTCCTTCTCCCAGTAAACACAGGCGTGACATGTTGTGAGCGCACAGGAGCCTGGGGCTGCTCACTTCAGGATTCATTATAAACAGCGAAACACCCAAAGCAGAAGTTCAGATGAAGAGAAGTTAAAAAAAATAACAAACAACTCAAAGACAAGGGCAGAAAAAGAGCTGTGTTGGAAATAAAAATAATCAAACTTATTCATTGCAAAAATATTTTAGCATGCTGGAAGTTAAACAAACTGAAACATATAGCACTGACTGAAATGTAATTTATTACTCATCTGAAATGACATGTATTACATATATGAAAAAAATGCCATGGCATTAATGATCCTCCTTTGCATGTCTGTCCTTCTCCCTGTGTATATATAAATATATATATATATATATATTTAACATAACAGTTTCTAAGCCCATCTGCAAACAGCTTATTCATCCCTTCATACCAGCTCCTATTGCATTTAGGCTCAGTAAACACAGCCAGGTATATCCTACACCTCCACTCCTGCCATCAGGAGAAAGGCACTGGATTAAAAACAAAACCAAAATAAATCCAAGTTTGAAGTTACTCTCACGTTCTTGAGCCTGATAAAGCCAGAAGTGAAATACGAAGAGACATATTTCATTTAAAAAGGTAAAGACACTTCCATCAAAATAATTAGTTAAGTCAAAATCACTTATTACCAAGCCTATGGCAGGCTGCAAATCACTTTGAATTATGCTGAATTAATTAAAATTAAAAATAGCCCACAATACTTAATCGTGAAAATTGCAGTGGAAAAAATCTTTCCTGCTGACTCCAACAGCCAGGCACATCCTCAGGGAAGAGACCAGATACAAATCAGTCATTTTGGCTATGTGATAAACAACATTCCTCTTTCCTGACATGACATTTCCACGGGTCTGCTCCCTGCACACCAACCCTTCTTAATTATACTTCTTCATTTTTAATTTCACTTCTTAATTTTGGATATGAACATGGTATATCCCGGGCAAAGGGCTAGGTGAACACACAACATGATTTACAAGAACGTGAGCCAAACAGCTGAAATACTTTTTTAACTATGAGATATCTTAAAATAATTAACATCATACTGGAAATCCTCGAATAATATCCCCAAAGGACAATATGTGGGGAATGCCACCAAGCTGTCATTTAAAAAGCCAATTCTCAGACGGGCTCACCCATAAAAATAAATACACTGAAGCTATTTAAAAAGCAACTTAAAATTTGATGGGAGCAAATTGAGAGTGACTCCCCCTCTGACAAATGCAGAAATTGTGCTGTAGTGATGACAGAAGAGAAAACACTCTGGGCAGATAACAGGTAACAAAATTTATCATTTATATGCTTCTACTGTAACACTGTAATTGGTTTGTTTTTGTTTTTTTTTTTTTGTTTTTATTACCAGATGGTCCATTTGCACTGCCAGCTTTATTCTTTAAAAAGATTGGAGGTTTGGGTAATAAATTATTGATTTCTTTTCAAGCAGATGACAAAATAAACAAATCAGTTAGAAATTTTAAATGCAGCTCTAACAGCTGAGGATGGAGTCTCAGCACCATACAAACCTAATACAGCCTATAAAATTGGGGATTGTACTTGTACACATGACTCAGGAGTTCTATTATTATTATTACTGTTAATTTTTTTAAAATTATTCTAAAAACCCAAAACCAGACTCTCCTGCAAACGCTGAAATACCATTAACAAAAGCAACACTAACTCTTGCCTAGAAAAGTAAAAAAAAAAAAAACAAAACAAAACATTGGACATAAACCATAGCTATTAAAGCTTGAAGAGGATTATCAGAATTTCAGATTCACTTGCACTTTTGCTCACACACCCTCCTACTCTTATGTAGGGAACCCACTGATACAGGGGCTGTTTACATCCTGCATCCTTCCTAACAGCTCCCAGTCTGGCAATTCCAGCTGTGGACTCAGGAAAAATTAACTGGCCTTGACTCACATTAGATGAGCGTCCACCAGCAAATACCAGGGGATTTCTCTGGGGCTTTTGCATGCACAGAAGCTGCTTTCCCAAGAGAAAGCAAAAGCATTTATTTATTTACAAGCAGAGGTTTTAACTCTGTATTTACAGTACTTATTCTTAAATAAAGCAGCCACTCAACAGTACCTTCTCTTTAAATTGCTGGATTTTGCTTCTGCCAGGCGAGAAAAATTACATTACAGCTACATTCACCAGCAGAAGAGTTACCTGGAAAAAGTTACTGGGACAACTAGTTTTTAAAAAAGTGCTGGGTAAGACCCATGAGAAGACACAGGGCCTGCAGCATACAACCCCTCCGACACTCCCAGTGATGCTTTAATTTCCTCTCTGCGTTGGATAAGGCTGATTATTTACTTCCTGGTGGTTTAAAGCCATCCTGGGGATTCGAATCTGGGCGTTCATCGCTCGTAATGTACCAGAGAAACAGCTACAGCAGGGAGGGAATTGAATGAACTCAGCATCCGGCAGGTCAAAGCCCCAGACGGCCACAGAACATCACAAACCTCCCGTAATTTAAGCAAGCCAATACTCCACAGCCAAACTTTACTTCCACTTACACCAATAAAAAAAAAAAAAAAACAAAAAAAAACCAACCAAAACAAACCAAAACAAAGAAAGAAACAGAAAAACCCAACAAACACCCAAACTCAGCAAGAACAACACAGCTGAAAAGAGTGGCATTTACAGCTGATGAGATCTGCCTGGCTAAGCTGGAATGAAAGGGAATTTCGCCAGCGGAGCTCACAGGCTGCCCCCTCGCACAATGCGGGGTGTGTTCGGCCCCAGCGCCGGGATGATGCCCAGCGCCATCCTTCCTTCCCCAGAGCTGAAGGCCAGCATTCCCATCCTTCCTTCCCCCTCCCGCAGCCCCCATCCCTCCCCCTCTTCCCTCCCGGAGCAAACCATCTCCCCGGCGCAGCCGACAAAGGGAAGCTCTTGGATATAAACAAGGGCAGAGCATTGAAAATCCACAGCGAGCAACTAACAAAGAGTAAATAAAAATCCTCAGGCTGCCTGAAAAGGGGCTTTGTCCTCCGCGGACGCTCCGGGAATCGCTTCAAGAAGGGCCCTTTCTCTGCCACCAGACGGAATGTTCGCATCCCACCAGCACGCAGGGGCCCTCGGTGCCCACGGAAAACGAGGAGCAGAGAACGCGCTCGGCCCTCCTCGGAGGACCCGCTGCAGAAACGGGGGGTGGGAAAAGAACACTCCGAATTTCTCCCTCCCGAAACTCGCACCTGCGGAACAGCCGCTGCGGAGAGACGAAGGAAGGTGTCAGGAGCCTAAACCCGAGGGTTGGCTTGTCTGCTGAGACAGACAAAAGATAAGATATTCAAGATCCCCAGAAAAGCCTGAATTGCACCCGAACGCTTTGTGTTTCGATCTTTTTTTTTTTTCATTAAATGGTATCTTTAATCAGACACCTACTATCAGACCTGGTGGATCTAAAGGTCTCCTCCCACGCAGTGCACTAAAAGCTTTATGATCCCACTTGGCAAACACCGTGTCAGGCAGCAACAGGCCGGCCAAACAAGAGCCTAAGCAGCGCTTAAACTGAAAAGGCCAGAAAGAAAAACCCCGCCTGAGCGTCTCCCACATCACCGGCAACACCTCAGGATCCCAGAGCCTGAAAAAGCACCTTTTAAAACCGTGGTGCTTACAAAGAGTACTTAAAAAGAGCCCCAAGGGCTCCTTCCAGCCCCGGGGGGTGCCTGGTCTGGGTAGATTTGCCAAATATCAGAAGTCAGCTGTCTTAAGCCTGGCCCCTGCGACTTAATGGCTTTATCCAGCACCTGGATGAGGACAGCAAGTGCCACACACCTGTAATTCCACAGCGTCGCAGCCTCACCCTGCCGAGGCTCGGCAGAGGGCTTATCCCATACACGGGTGAGTGACGTTGTAGGGCAAAGGCTCTATTTGCCCACCTCCCCCGGAGGAAAGAGCCGCGTCTCAATGAGCGCACGGACGATTTTTTACCTGCCCGACTTCCAACTCCCGCAGCTCTCCCCATCCGCCAAAACCAGTTTGTCACTCCCTAGGGAAGGTCGGGGCGCTGCCCACGGGTGTGACACCCGCCACCTCAGCCGCGGAAACACCCACCGATTGCCAAAGCCCGGGGCCTGGCGCAGGGGGACCCCCCGCTCCCCGGGGGATGGGGGGGGGACGCGGGACCGCCGTGCGGGGCTCCCCGCTCCGAGCCGAGCCCCCCGCACGGCCCCGCCCGCCGCTCACCCAGAAGAAGGTGGAGTAGGTGATGAGGCTGAGCTTGAGGCAGAGGTAGGAGAGCCGGCCGCAGTACCGCGCTTGCTCCGGGTCCCCCGCCGCCATCCTCTCCCTCTCCGTCCCTGCCGGCCCGCGGCACCTGCCGCCGCTCCCGCCGCTCCCGCCCCTTCCCGGCTGGAGCGGGGCGGGCCCGGGGGCGCCGCCGCTTCCGGAGCGGGACCGGCGGGGACACACGAGGAGCGCCGGGAAGGGAGCTGGGGGGGATCTCCGGCTGAGGCTTTCTTTGGTTTTCCGCCTTTTTTTTTTTTTTTTTTAAATTCCCAATTCCGCCGGCAAACACTCCCGGCCGCTCTGTCGGGGCTGCGCAGGGGCATTTACCTTTCGTTGTAAGACCCACGCGATTGTCCAGCACGTCCTGCAAATAACAACAGTTAGCGGGCGTTTTGCGCTGGCCACGTTTTCTGCCCGCACCGAGGTTTATATCCACGTCCCGCTGCTGTCTCTGACACGGCGATCATGAGCTGCAAGCGCCGTTCAATGCCTCCGAGATGAAATAAGCCCTTTCAAGCCCGCAGCGCCGCACTCCTGTCCCACAAAGGGCTATTTTTCCCCCGGGGAAAAAAAAGTCTCATTCAAAGTGGCAGACAACTGTCACAGAGTTGGTTGTTGCGTCCTGGCCCGGAGCAGGGACAGATGGCGTTGAAAATCAGCGTCTGGTGTCAGAGGAGATGAAGTGGGGCAGCATTTGTCCTTAAGTTACCTAGGAAAGAGACTGAAAAACCCCCGAGCTGGGTACATAAAACTGTGTAAGCAGCCAGTGACACGGCATTTCGTTAGGTCATACAATACACCAGAACCTTGTTTATAAAGGCTAAAAATTATCCCTGGAAAACTCTGTTGTAAAAAACACCATGGCTTTTCCAGGCAGTGCTACATTCTGCTTCTGGGAAACAAATAATCCAGCCCAGGACCCATCCGGTAGCTCTTTACCTCTAACGTTTCCGACAATAATACAATGCCCCAGAGCATTCGTCCTCTTAAAATGTCACAACTTCAATTTTCAGACAGATTTGCAAATATCCCTGACACTTACCAGTGGTGTGCAGCCTGGAAATAGCATCACATACCGTGTAAGTGCTGGGAATTAGAGTTTGCCACAGGTTCTTCACGTCTCATGGGTGTCATCCCCATCCGAACATGTTCCTGTCACTTAGACATCTTCCTTGTTTGAGTATTTAATTAAATTAATAGTTTTGGTGTGACTTTCTTAATGCCTTGCCTTGTCATTTGTGCTGATTTCTGCAAAAAAAATTTCAGGGCACGTGCAGCTGGATGGGGAAACTGATTAAAAGGAGTGTCCGTTTTCCTGTTGTTTTCACTTTGAACGGAGCCAATGCATCAAAACAGGTTCCTGTTAGGAAAACTGTAATGAAAATAATTGACTAACCTCTTTCTTTGCCTAAATCCCAGACTTTGTACATTGAAATGACAAGGTTTCTGGGCACAGTTAGTACAGTTCAGCAGCAAACAGTGGTTAAAAGTAAGATGTTATGAACTGCCTGTGGTGCTGAGGGTCCCTCTTGGTTGTGTTCTCTCCCTCTCAATCCAAGGCAGCACAGAGCAGCAGTTTTCCAACAAGGAGTCTGGCATCTCTGCCAGCATTGAGGCAGATCCTGCACTACAGCATCTGCTCCTGGGACCATCGCATAGCTCAGCTAGTGGTGGTTTTGTTCATGTTAAGGATCAGTAACTTCCACATTTCCTCACTCATCTCCAGGGCTACCCTACCTGGGTTGTCCCAAGGACAGTCATCAAAAGCCATGGACTGCAGAACATTTGACACAGGGAATTAGGAACGCTGCAGAAGAGGAAGTGAACCCACAGCCCTGCATCAAAGTGTGTCAGAAAGACCCAAAGCTTTTCAGAGCTACCAAGAGGAATTTTTCTGCTTCCTTCCAGCCTGTGCCTGGCTGATAAAGCTGCAGGCCAGCTGCACTTTCCCCCACCCAAGGTGGTTGCTCATGGTCCTGCTCTCAGACCTGTTCCCTGGACAAAGGCTCTTCCTCCCAAAGCAGAGTCCAACTTGCAATACAATTAAACCCTCTATTGCCTGTATTACCTTGTATTAGGTTTCCAAAACACAAAACGTTCCTCAGTCACCCTTCCTGACCTCGCAGACCTGCATCTTTTGTTTGCATCTCTCACCCTTTGCTCAGACCTGGGATCAGTGACTCAGCACAGGAACAATTGGCCTTGAACAATCCTGCCCATAATAAAAACAACAGTGAAAACAGCCAAACCCAAAAACCCTCCTCCCAGATAGTCCCCTTCTCTGGTACAACTCCAAAATCATTGGAGAGATGGGTTTTACCCCAGGCAAAATGTGACTTCCCTGAAGGATTTGGAGCCCACCTTTTATCAGAAATCACTCCAGTTTTCAAGTCAAAAGGTTGACAGCGCACATTAAGTCACTGGCAGGGCTCCAGGATGATAACCTTGTCAATGCACAACCAGCAAAGGAATAAAAGATGTGGGTGTGGATAAAGGAAAGCAAATCCCTCCTGACTTGTACAATGAAATATTGACCAAAGGGTGACTGCTCTCCGATTATCACCCGAGTAACAGATCAGGAACCAGGGCAGATGGTTCAGAAGAAGGTTCCTAGGAAACCTGGGCACCCTGACCGTCTTCAAAGTCAGCCAAGAGAGGTTATGGTTTCACCATTGGAAGGTCATTAAGTACAGTCCTTTTTCCAAGTGTTTGCTTATGCTTTGCTTTCCATGACTGATAAAGCACTTAAGCTGCACTCCCAGCTAAACACAGGGAGGGTTTTGCTCAGGTTCTCCTTGGAATTTGCAGAGATTTGAGAGGTGAAGGAAAAGAAAGTCTGAAGAATACTATTAGCTGTTGAATTCATGTTGCAAATCAGAAACAGACCTCCTGGAGACTGTATACAGAAAGTGAAAGGTCCATAAAGAAAAAAAAAGAAAGCTCCAGAAATTAATTAAGGAAGGAAAGAGTCCAGGCTGAGCTGGTTGAGAGGATCCTTAATGGATAAATACTGTTACAGGAGAGCCTGGCACAAGCTGCAGCTCCAGGACCTGGCAAACTACTGCCCTCCCAGCACCCTGCACGCTTTCTGGATCCTGAAAAAAGGTTTTCATACCTGAAGCGCTTTCAGCTTCCAGGAGAGCAGGCACGAGCCAGCGCCAAGTACTCTTGGAAATCTCAACCTCAGTTTGTTGTTTATGTTTCTGCTCTGAACTTAAGAGCTGGCAGCGAGCAAGAACCTGTGCTCTGAGCAGAGTCAGAGGTTCCTCTTCCCTGTGAGGACCCGAAACTTCTGCTGGTGTGAAGGCACTACATTTCTGGAGCACACCCCGGGAAAGGGGATGCAACCATCTAAAAAGAAGGACCTTGCTGAATTGCATTAAATGCAGTTTCTCTCTTGCTGTGAGAGCTCGTGGCAAAACCAGGGAGGGTCCTGGAAACTCAAGGATTGCAGCACTGGTAAATCTGGCAAAGTTTACCTTTGCACTTACGCCTGTAAAATCCTGATACAGCAGCATGACCACTTCAGAGGTTATTAAAAACAGAAGTGGGAGAGGGGAGGGAAACTTCAAGTACCACTTTGCCACATTTCATTTGATGTCAAATTGGTTGTTTAGTTTTTCCCCAGAAGAGACTCCACCTCCTTTCAAAGTCCCCTTAAAACCTGTAGAGATTTTATCCCAGTGCGGCTCCTGCCTCGCGTTCAGGAGTTACACAGGGAAAGAGAAGCAAATGTCCTCAGTCCCGCTGCAGAGGATTCAGACACCTGGTTCTTTGGGAAAATCCCTGCCCTGGAAACGAATTTCCACTTTGGGTTGAAGTGTTTTATGGCTTGATACTTCTATTTTTATTTTCTTGACCCTAAAAGTAATCTAAAGGAAGACACCGGCTTGTCAGTGACCTGGAAAAACACTTTCCTCCCCTCCATCTTTTTTCTTCCTTTTCAGATGAAAAAAGAAACTTAAGGGAGAGAGTTGTTTGTTAGATTTTGCTCTTCAAGTGGAGGTTAAAATGCCAGGGAAGGAGGAGGACGCCCTCGGCATCGCTCATCTCCTCCTGGAACTGCACTGCACCCCTTGGAAAACAGGATGAGAGGATGAGACTCCTCAGCCCCGAGTCTTTTCAACAGCCCTTGGTTACATGCAAGGAAATTCATACCACCAGCATCTACTGCAAGAAAACGAGCAAATGCCAGAAGATTTTCCTTTACACTTACGTGAAGTAGAAAACCACGGGCATGTTGCCTGTTTTTAATGCCAGCAACGTTTCACAGGCTGACTCCCTCGAGGACAGCGACAACCGGACGTGGGTGACCCAGTTCACCCAGCCAGGGTGGAGAATCGCCCTGTGGGCTATCACCTATTCCTTCATCGTCATCACATCCATCGTTGGCAACGCCACCATCATCTGGATCATCCTGGCACACAGGAGGATGAGGACTGCTACCAACTACTTCATCGTGAATCTGGCTCTTTCGGACCTGCTGATGTCTGCTTTCAACACCGTCTTCAATTTTATTTATGCCAGTCACAACGTCTGGTATTTTGGCGAGGAATTCTGCAGGTTTCAGAACTGGTTCCCCATCACTGCGATGTTTGTGAGCATTTACTCCATGACAGCCGTGGCTGCAGAGAGGTAAGAGGAGAATGGAGAAGATAAGGTCCAAAAAAATCCCCTGTAAATCATTAAAAAAAAAAAAAAATCACTTCAATACTTTGTGCAATTTGCCCCCACATACCGTGTGAGGGACCTTATCAGAAAAGTGGGAGAAATATCAAACTATGGGGTTTGATGCTAATTATGATGTGATCTTCTGTTTTATCCCTGGTCTGAATCACACCCAAATCTGTAACTAGTGGAAGTGGCTGGTATTTTGTTGTTCCCACATTACTGACCATAAATTGTTTCCCAGTCATCCTGCAAACTCTTCTGTGGGGTTTTGGGTTTTTTATGTTGTTTGTTTTTTTAAACCATCAGAAGGATATTTCCAGGGAAATGAGAATGTGCCGTGGGATGCTGAAAGTATTAGCATCCTCAATCCTGCTGTGAGCCCAGCAAAACACCACAAATAATGGCAATTAGATCAGAAATGGCAGAGTCTGCTCCCATAGTTCACTAGAATGACTTATTCCAAGAGGGAGGGAAGTAATAACAGTGATTTTGTTTGACTTCTGGGGTAATTTGGTACTTTCCTAATATTCTCTTCTGTCTGCCAAGTCACTTTTACTTGAGCTTAAATTTGTGGAGTCTGACTGTGTTTGCAGCTCATTGTTAAATAACATGGAGCTGTTTTTCTTCTTAATAGAAAGTGGCCAAAAGTTCGTGGGAATTTCCTCTCTCACGGGCGATGGTGTGTACAAGAAGTAGAGGAAGTTAAGCTCCCTTCTAGGCTTTCTACCCTCCTTCCTTCCATCCTTCCTGTCTTCCCTCTGCTACTTCCACTCTCTGCCTGGCGCCAGGAATATCTCTGCCTTTTCCATCCTGTGTCCCTGCCACAACCCCACGGTAGAAGGGCTTCCCTGGGACAGCCAAACCCAGCCCCCAGAAACACTGGCAGTCCTTTACCAAGCCCTGCTGTTGACTTTGCAGTTTCCTTCTGGTTTCCTCTGTCCCTTATGCAGCTCCCTCGGGGAGGGGAGCCATCCAAAAAGCTGTCCCGCCCCGCTCGCAGCTCGTTCACACCGGCACACGCAGCCTCAGGGGAACAAATCAATGCACATATCTCACCAGATAAACAGACTAAGGGAGGAACGAGGGCTTTCCCCCCTGTGCAATTCCCGCTGAAACCCCAGCGCCGGAGCTGGGGACACGGCACAGGACAGGACAGGACAGTGGCCCCTGCGGCCGCTGGAAGGGGCGCTCACAGGCACAGGGATGGGGATGAGTGGCGTGTTTGTCAGCCTGCAGCTGTCCAGGTGAAAGCAAATCCCCACTTGGAATCAACGGGAACTCACTTTTAGACTCGAATACACTTTTGCTGCTCCTGGCTTTAAATCAAGGGTTGTTAGTAACTGCTGGTTTTTTATACATCTGGTCTGCCAAAGAATACTATTTTTAAAAAGCCATTTCAACCTGTCTTCCTGCCTCCCTGCTCTTGTTCCTTGGGGATTTTTGGAGAAAGCACCTAGACAGCCAAAATCTCTTCAGTCACGTGGCACGGACCAGGAAGAAAACTTGGCACCTCACTGCAAACCATATTTAGCTGTTCTTTTCTTAGCCTTAAAATAGACCCTGCCACGGTCCCCTGGAAACTCGCCACTTCCATTTATTGTTATGAGGACTTGCCCACTCAGGCTCCGCTGTTTAACTTCGATAAAACAATGTCTTTTGAAGCAGTTTATTGTAAGGAAAGAGGCTAAGGAGTGACAGCTCTGAGTCATCTCGGTCTCTGTGGAAAAGTCCCCGGTGATACCGGGTTTAGGATCACCCTGTTTCCCCATTCCAAGCTGCTCTGTGTCCCGGAGCAGCCCTTTCCACTGCAGTGCTCCAGGCACAAATGTAGTTTATCATTTTCCCGGTCAGCAAAGGCTCCGAGGACCTGTTTGGAAAGTGCACAAGCGTGCCCAAAATGGTGTTTTGTCTATATGGGATGAGGACCAGAGAAAGGGTGCCAGGGCTGTGGTCCCAGCATCCTGGGATGTCACACGGAGCAGGGCACGGAGAGAGAGCACAGGGGGGCAGGGGGGCAAAGGCAGTGCTGCAAGACTGGCCAGGAGATCTCAGCAGGTTTGGTACATCTCCCAACTTTAGCTCACCTAAAATCCCAGCTCACCCCTGGCTGAGTGCAAAGCCTCCACCCAGCAGCCCTGTAACACTCTGACGTGGGCTGTGACAGCACAGGGACTGGCATCAGCTATTCCCAGGACTTGTCATTCACTGAGAGCCACAGATCATCATTTCAGGCTCTTCTGTGGGCAAATACCCTGGTGAATATTCACCACTGGATTCCTCCCTGACCAGACTCGAGCACTGTGCAACACTGCTTGCAACAAGCTAATGAAAAGCGAGGTGACATGAAAATTTTATAGCTAAATAAGGCTCTGCTTCCCTGCAGCCCTGTCCTGAAGAGCTCCCTCCCACCGGCCTGGCCAAGGGATAGCACAATTTGCTGTGATTTTTGCTATGAAAACTCGGAGGCAATAGACATTTGCCACTCTCTTTTGCCTTTGTAACAACCATGACAAAGCACAGGGGAAGCATGACAAGAAATGCATAATTGATTATGTACTTGTTACAACACCACGTGTTTCCACACAGGGAACTTAAAACCAGAGAGTGCCCCGGGGCTCGTGAGTAATCCGAGAGTCAGAAGTGCTGTGAGGGCTCTGAGCAGGTGTGGGAAGGAGAGGTCAGCACTTCCCTTCCACTGCAAGCACAAGTGCTCCGGCATTTACAGACAGAGGTGGAACAACACAAGTTTTCCACAGCTAAAAATCAGAGGGGAGAAACTCAGGGTAAAGGATACTCAGGACCCCAGTCTGCTCTTGTGATAATGTGAGGCATCAGAGAGTGGCATACTTAGGAGGAAACACCATACTTGGCTGTGCTTTTTTTGGGTAAAGGATTCGAAAAATTAATTTAAGGGAAAAAAGAAAGATAGAATACTTTTTACAGGGGCCTTGCATGACAGGACAAGTGGGAATGGCTTCATACTGACACACAGAGGGCAGGGTTAGATTGGATGTTAGGAAGAAATTCTTCCCCTGTTAGGGCCGTGAGGGCCTGGCAGAGATTGCCCAGAGAAGCTGTGGCTGCCCCATCCCTGGAAGTGTTCAAAGCCAGGTTGGACAGGGCTTGGAGCCCACTCAGGTGTCCCTGACCATGGCAGAGGGGTTGGAACTAGGTAATCATTAAGGTCCCTTCCAATCCAAACCATCCTGGGATTCTATGAAAAATTCCACAAGGGGAATATTTGCAAAGACCACACGCAGAAGACATAAGATGACCACTTCCTCCCCAAACCAGAAGCATCCACCCACATGGGTTTAATACATCCTGCCCTAAGACCCTGCAATCATTCTCTTCAGAAAGGACCCAGTTGCATGATTTATGGCCTGGAACCTACCAAAATGTCTGTGTTAATAAAGCCCACTACACAGTCCTGCTGGGTTTTTACACTTGCTCCATGTCCTGCATAGGTTACCAACGTAACTGTAAAAGCCTTACCTGTGTTTCTTGCAGGTACGTGGCCATAATTCACCCCTTCAAGCCCAGGCTCTCTGCTGGCAGCACCAGGGTCATCATTGGGATAATCTGGCTGGTGGCATTTGGGTTGGCCTTCCCGCAGTGCTTCTACGCCGAGATCCTGACGGACAACGGAACCACGAAGTGCATTGTGGTCTGGCCTGACGACGTCGGATCCAAGCACCAGCTGATGTAAGAGAAATGATAAACCCCCCCCCCAGTTCGGGCAGAAATTAATTCCATCTCAAACTGTTGGTTATGGGGAGTGCTGGGAGAGAGGGGCAGGGAAATAGAGGGCTGGGCAGCCAATCTACGCTCAGTTAAAGCCAGCTGGGGAAAAAAAGCTCCCAGGTGATCATGGTTCAGGATAAAGAAGGGCCATGTGCCATCCTGCCCTGCTTTGAAAACTGGTCATAAGGTCCAGAAACCCTAAATACAGAGTTTGATGGATTTAAGAAAAGCCAGTGCGAAAAGTCTCTAAACAAGCAGTAAGTACTGGCTGCAAAAATTTTAGATTTTCTTCCCCCCTGGGGCAGGAGGAAACTGGGTATCTTTAATGCTGAGAAGCCATGCAGTTAGTTAAAAATTATGCTGCTCTTTGTGGGGGGGAAAAGGAAAATAAATCCTGAGAGGAGCACGTTTCAAACATCCTGAGGTTTTTTAGCCTGATTTATCTGAGCACACAGAAGTTCCTAAGCCTCACAGAGCTTTCCTCCTGCTTTAACACAAGATTGTTCAAACAGATGAAACAAGCCATACCCCACATGGAGGGGATCTGCTGTGATTACTCGTTATTCAAAGCACGTGATACACAGAGCAGTTTGAGAGATTTATCAAGCAGAACATATTTATGCAAAGGAGTAATGGAAGAACTGTGGAAAAGGAACAGAGCGATTAATAAAGTGGAAACAATTTTTCAAATCAAAACCAAGTGCTAAATTCCCTGAGTTCACTCTGCACTCTGAATGCTTTTGCCCAGCTCCATGCACGCTTTTTCCTTGCTCAGCCTTAATCTCTGGCAGACAGCTGGATGCCTCCTACCTTAATTATTACCAAACTAACAGGTTTTCACACCAGGTTCTTTCTGGGATCTCCAGCTGAAGGGCAGCAGCTCCTGACCACAACACATCATTCGCTAACTCACTCCCCCTGAACAGCCTCAGATCTGCAGGTGTCAGCACCTCTCCTAGAAAGGAATTTGGAAGCACTGCTCCCCAGAAATCATACTGAGTGTTGGGATTTGCTGGGACAGGTGCCTGCAACACAGACCATGGAGAAAAAGCCATGTGCAGCCATTCATGTGCTAGTCTAAATAATGAGGGACAGAAATACTAAGAAACTCAAAGAAAACCCCAAAAGAATGGAGAAATGGGTTCTACTCTTGACTGTGGGTCCTCTGAATCCTTTCAAATTCAGTAAAACCGACCTTCAGGATTTCTAGATTTCAGAACAGGGAAAAATCCTTTTCTGCAGGAAAAAATGTGTATAATTATGATTAGAAACAAGTAAAAAACCACCCTAAACAATGCACTGTGACTGCCAATGCCTGAGAAATATTGGATATGAAGGGAATGAATCCGTAGAAGTTTAACCAGAATAAAGAATCTTAACCACAGAGGATTTTTTTTTTCTGGTGACACCACTGAGGGCCCCAACACTCATTTTGCCAGCACTCTCAAAGCAGCTGATTTGGGAGTAACCCCAGAGCCTTGTCATGCTGAGAAAAACCATTTGCACCCACCCAGCCTTTTGGGGTCACTGCCAGCAGCGTGTGCCAGAGCCCTCCTGCCTAATCCCAGTTTTCACACTGTTTATGTTAATTTGACAGCTGCTCTAGCTGAGTGAGCAGGTTGTTCCCTTCCCATAAATGGTGCTTGCTTAAAATAATCAACCCCCCAGCACGAGGGAACCAGCAGAAGTTTGTGGGGTAACATGGAAAGCTGGGAAGGGCTGAGGCAAAATAGGAGATGTCAGTGCTTTCAGCTGGAGCAGTAACCATTAGCCTGTTGGTGATACATAACTGTGCACACATAAATAGAAACAGCCAGCTACACAAAGACAGGCAATATTCCTTCCCCACTCTCTGCATCTTTGTGCACACTGTCAGCAGCCTTTTGCTGTCCCCGATCCGGGTTTTTTCCACTGTTGCCACTGTTGCATTCATCAAGTTACTGTATAATTTTTGGACCATTCCTCTTCCATTCCTGTGATTTAAGGGCTGGTAGTTTTACAGCCACGAGTCTCAGCCATCTCTCCCTCCTGACTGCAGTGGGATAGCAAAGATCATTTCCAACTGTGAAAAAGCCGCTTGTTGTTCTCTTTCAGGTACCACATTGCCGTGATCGTGCTGATTTATTTGCTGCCTTTACTGGTGATGTTTGTTGCATACGGCGTTATAGGAATCTCTCTGTGGAGCAGCGCAGTTCCAGGCAACCACCTCCACAGAGTCCGCTACGAGCACCACGTTAATGCCAAAAAAAAGGTCAGAAGTGACACTTAAAAGTAATTCCCCTCAGCACACCCGGCCCTGCTGGCTCCAGTTCCAAAACGGAGCTTGCGGGTGGTACAAAATCTTGTGGGATTGGGCACGAAAAGTTATCAAAATATGTTGGGCCGGGGCTAAAGAGCATCCCCCAGCAAGTTTGAAAAAAAAAAAAATGGTGATTCCTTCAAGGAACAAAGGCTTACAGCACTCTTCAGAGAGTAAAGCCTGGTGCCCAGTGAGACCCCGTGTTGCAGGATAAACCAGGGTAAAACTCCTAACAGGGTGCAGAGGTTTCAGCATAACAGCAGTGTTCTCATTTCCCCACACATCTCTCTGTTGGAGCTGCAAGCAATTCCTCTGCAGGGAGTCCACTCGGTGCATCAGGAAACATTTGCCCTGACTCCCTCCCAGTTCCCAGTTTCCAACACCAGGGCTGGTTTCTTTGCCACAGCAGCCCAGGTCTACATTCCACACATTGCAATTGTGAGGGCAAACCAGACCCAAAACAAAAGAAGCACTTCCCATTGCCCCAGAAAGCTCAGACAATCACCCAGCGTGACAATCACCCAGAGTGACAATCACCCAGAGTGACAATCACCCGGAATAACCCACCTGGTTTTGTTTTCCTAGTTTGTGAAGACCATGGTGGTAGTGGTGATCATTTTTGCTGTCTGCTGGCTGCCCTATCACATCTACTTCATCCTGGGGAGCTTTAAGGAAGACATCTACCAGCAAAAGTACATTCAGCAGGTGTATCTTGCAGTCTTCCTCCTTGCCATGAGCTCTACCATGTACAACCCCATCATATACTGCTGCCTTAACCAGAGGTGAGTAGTGTGCTCGTGTGTGTGCGCACAGAGAAAACAAAAACCTCAGCCTGAAAAAGCATAAAGCTCTGGAGGTGAGAACAGCTCTGATTTTCAACTGCAGTCCATACCCTGAGCAAACAACTTATTTTATACTTTGCTGATAACGTGAGACGGGGCACACTCTGAGTGAGATTTTAACTCAGCCCTCAAGATTTTCTGCCTCGGGATAAAATGCAGGCAATCACACATAAAATCAGCGCAAGCCACGTTTGCAACCCAGTTCCACACTATCCTACTTCCAAGGGAGGAGTCTGTAATCCCAGCAGTGCATCTGCTAAGCTAACGCTGGGCTGGCTCAGCCACCTGCTCCTCCCAGGCCACCCCCTCCCCATTCCCGGGGAAGCAGGAGCATCCCAAGGGTGTCCTGTTGCAGGTCCCATCCAGGCATGCATGAGGGAGTCCCCACGAGGCAGCAGCTGGGAGAGCACAACCCCGTCGTGCCAAGAGATGTCCCTCTTGCTCCGTGCTGGTGTGTCGGGATGCAGGACCTGCTCCAGCTGCCCGTGCATCTCCGTGCCAAATCCTGCACCCATAGCCCGCCTCTCCCTTCAGCCTGGCTGCGTGCAGGGAGTTCGAGGGTGACCAAATGCTCAGCTCCAGAGGGAAGCTGAGAGGCTCGTTTCGAACAGCACCCTGCCTGTAAGCTTGCAAAAGAAGACAGTTTTGCAGCTCAGCTAGCCAACCTGTATTTAACATGAAACACCCAGACACGCCCTCTCCCTCCTCTCAGAAAGCAGACAGCTTCCTCATTTAATTATTCATGGTTTTTTAAAAAAAGCTTCCAGTGGGTAAAAACAGGTATTTTCCTCAGGTGCTCTGTGTCTCTCAAATTCTGTTACCAGCATGCTCAGCATCATCCACTGAGCACATCAGGCAGCCTGCCATTTCACTGATCTTATATATTTACCTAAAATATATGGAAATCTGATCATAAACTCCTATTGCACCTCCCTCTGTGGTTTTATACATTTAGCTCTTCACCTCACTGCTTTGATTGCAATAGAAATTCTTTTATTTCCGTGGTCATCCACAGGTAGAACCAAGTCACGAGCTTGTTCATTCTCTGTGCAATTAAAAAGATCATTTCCCCACTGAATTTCTTTTCTCACATTTACAGGTTTCGTTCCGGTTTCAAGCTGGCCTTCCGGTGGTGTCCGTGCATAAAAGCAACTGAGAAAGACAAACTTAAACTCACGTCCCCATCTCTTTACCAGACAACCCTCAGGAAGTCGAGAACAAGAAGTTTCAACACAGAAACTCAGCTGAATGAGAAAGAGGAGACATCATTTACCCTCAGCCGACTAAAGCTCTGATTTCCTCCTCCCTGGTTCTGGCTCTGTCCTCACACACCATGTCAGGGCAGCAGATTTGCAGAAGCCCAAGGCAGCTCTTTTTTTTCTGTTTCCTACAGGACTTCTTTAGATGCCATCAGTATTAAAAACAGCCTGCCTGGTAACACTTCTGTCCATGTAGGTTCAAATATCACCCAGCTATGGATGTAAGTTTGACTCTCCCTTACATCAACAACTGCAATACAGAACAGAGATCACGCCCATGAGGTCAGAAGAGCAGCAGACCTGAGGCAGCGCCCATCAGTGGAACAGCAATTATTCTCTTCCACATTATCAGCAGCCAGGTGTGGGCTGCCCTCTGGTTTGGTCAGTGCTCATGGATCCAATCTGAATCCTTTCCCTCTTATTTAGTCCTAACAGCAGCCTGACCCATCCCTCTTTTCCCAGATAGTCCCTTCATCTTCTTTTTCCAGACCTACCCCATATTTATTCTCACTGCTCTTCTCTTCTCAGATATGAAAATAAAGGCTGAAACCTGTCATCTTCCAAGCCTGAGGCATTATGTGCAGGCATGCAAAACAGGAGGAGCTGAAATATAAACATGACATACAAGTAATACAGCACTTAATACTGGTGTGCACCTCATAATCACCTTCACCTCTCCCACAGGTTTGTAAAGAATATCACAGAGCCAAACCTTAGTGATTAAAAAGCTCCTATAGTGTCAACAAGATCGTTATTTGAAATAGTCCCCTTTGCTCTGTGAAAGCAAAACTGCAAAGTGCTGCCAAGCTTAAATTCTCCAGTAAATCCAGAGAAAAGATTTGTGGCTTGAACTGAAAGAGGACTCGGGGATATGATTTTCCCAGGCCTTTTTAAATACAAGAGCCCATAAATATTATCTTCCTTGTCCACTTCTCCGCCTCTCTGGCTGCTGGGGAAAACAATTAAGTTATGCAAAGGCCCAACAAACTTGTCCCACTAATGGGACAAGAGCCTGGGGCTGTATGCCCTTCTGGAGGAGTTCACTATTTGATGTCATTCCAGCAGGTAGTTTCTAGCCCAGATGTTACCTGGCCACCTGGTCCTCCCAAGGCACCCCCTGTGCAGCCCTGACAGGCACCAATGTCTGCTGGCAGCTTGAGGCATCTTCCTCTTGTTCGGTGCAGAAAGCAGAGGGTGATTTCTTCAGGTTGCAAAAGGAATTCCCCACGCTCTGGCAGACTCCCATGGCAGATCCTGAGGCTTCATCCCACAGAAACAACAACAGTTACGGGAGCAAAGACACTCAGAGCCCCTGTTACACTGGAACGTTTGAAGAATCTCATTTTTAAGGCAAAGGAATGAACAAAAAGCACAGAACGGGGTTCAGAAGTTCAGAAACATTTTATTTTGCCTTCTGCTATTTTCTTAAGAAAAAAAAACAAAACAAGGTCTGCTTGTTTTAAAACTCATTCAAAAGGCTTCTGAGAGAACCCCCAGAGGAGGAAGGAGCAGATGACATTACAACAGTGGTATGCAAATAGTCTTTTCCCCAGGAATTATAAGATTTTTGTGTTCATATTGCAGTAATTACAGCTTAACAATTAAGAGGACTGTGATTTTATTCACCAAGCCTAAAAGCTTTAAGAAAGACATCTCAGTCATTGGAGACATTTCTTCGGACAGTTATAGTGCGTGATTCACTTGGAACAGTTTCCTAGGGGTAAGAAGTAGTCTGGAAATGAAAATCCCACCAGGTCTCCCTTTGGAAAAGAACTGCTGTGTCTTATCAAGCACATCAACTGCGATCCACGGTAGGAAAAGCTGCGCTGTTAGAAACACAAACTCACTCCCTGTTTGTTATGAGCTGGATCCAAGAAACAAAATGACCTATGCCAGCATCTCCAAAATTCACAGTCACCCTGAGACCAAGTTTAACTTCCACTTCTCATTGCCCTCTACCCTGCCCTGAGCCCAGCTCTCAGATGCCAAAGAGCTCCAAAGCCAGGTCCCCAGGCACGGCTCACACCACCCTTACAGCACAGCCCACCACGGGCAGGCACAAGATTTGCAAACCTTCAAGCGATTCAAATGCAACGTTGTCCCCTGTGCCCAAAAAGTTTCTCACCTTCTTCTGTCTCCTGTTTGGGGTCATAGCTGCACATCGAGGGTGTCAGACAGAGCCTAATGCAATCACACCGCCCTTGGTGCAATGGGCTGAGGTTTTCCTGCACTGCAGACCCCCCTGCACAAGACAGGGCATGAGGTGCTCCCCGACAAGCTCCGTGCCCCCTAAGGTTTGGGCGTTGTCAGCGCTGTGCCTCTGCTGAACTACGTTAGGAAACACGAGGCACGGAGACCTGGGTGAAATCCACCCAGTTTGAATCTGACCCCAAATGCCCGGGAAAAAAAACACACACACAAAAACACAGGCACCACCGGGATTAGGTTGCAGCTCTCCCTACACAATAGCTCTTCCGAAAGCACTAAGCTACCAGCCAACAGCACCTCTTCCAGAAAGAACCACTAAACACCAGTTAACGCACATCAAAAAAGTTTAATATTTTCACAAGTACCACGTAACACTACTAAAAGGTTTAGGTGTGTTTTTGAAGATGCTGCAGAGCTGAAACTATTTGGTTCATTTTTGGATCACCAGATAAACGGGGAGATGGTGATACCTGGTTTTGTTTTCTTGAAATGCATCACAAACTAGAATAAACCAGAAACGTCCCCAGATGGACAGCTCTGGCTCTTGCACTGTGACTAAAAGGCTTTAAAACTATTTCTGCAGCTTTTAAAATGAAAACAGTTCCACAAGAGCAGCACTTGAGGAGATTTTTCACTTAACCGCGCTGTCCTGAGCTCAGCTCAGCCCTCCAGAAGCCGCAGGACGGGGGAGCTCCCCACGAGCCCCCGCACGGAACGGGCACCGAGCGCTCCCCAGCGAGCCCTGCCAGCCCCGGGAGCCGAGCTGAGCCCTTCCCGCCGGACCCCGCACAGCTCCGGGTACCGCCGGTCCCGCCGAGTACTCCGGGAACACCGGGAGCGAGCTGGGGGAGAACGAAAGGACGGGGGGGGACGCGGGGGAAAACCCGGACTGGATTTCTCCCGGAGTACGGAATGGGGGAAAACCCGGACTGGATTTCGGCCGGAGTGCGGAATGGGGAAAAACCCGGACTGGATTTCTCCCGGAGTACGGAATGGGGGAAAACCCGGACTGGATTTTTCCCGGAGTACGGAATGGGGGAAAACCCGGACTGGATTTCTCCCAGAGCACGGAATGGGTTTTAAAAAAAAAAAAAAAAACAACCAAAAGTCTACCCGGCAGGAAACAGGCTTACCAACCCCCTGCGCAGCCAAACACTGCCCAGCTCCCCCGTTCCACGGGCACAGAGCACACGGCGCTCTCCCCCGGCCCGGCCCGGCCCCTCCGTGCGGCCCCGCTCCTGGCGGCAGGGGAGGGCCCGGGCAATTTCACGGAGGACGAGCAGTGGCTCTCTGCTGACATGGTGCTGGAACTGACCTCCCTCCTCAGCGATGTGCCCCCACTCCAGCTCTTGACTCTCTCCAGGACCCCAAGAATATGCTCCCACCCCAGTGTTGGACAGCCTCCAGGACCCCAAGGATATGCCCCATGTTTCCAGTTCCTGACCCTCACCAGAACCCCTGGACCCAAAATAACCTCCTCCCCACTCCCACAGAGTACTGAGCCACAGCAGGACTCATCTGCCCTCCCTATGCTGGACCCCAAACCTAACCCCGACCCAGTCCTATACCCCTGACCCAGAATATCTCTTGCAGAACCTGTTCCTCCCCCAGTCCAACCCACACCCCAGCAAAGACCTCCACCACCACCCCCCACAGCCGCTCAGCATCACAGGACACCAGGGCCTCAACTCACAGCATTTATGGCTCTGGGGAGAAATTAAAACAATATAAACCCCAAATCTCCCCAGTTTGGGCCTGTCAGCAGCTGGCAAAGGCACTGTGTGGTGTCCCAGGCCCCAGAGTGCCCACCCTCCACCAGTTCTGCAGGGTCCAGGTGCTCGGGCCCCACAGTGAAGAGGGGCCATGGCAGCTCCTCCCCTGGCACTTTGGCCCCTGGTACTTCGGTCCATGGCACAAGCCCCCTGGGATGGGGGGGTCAGAGCTTGCTGGGGGGTCCTGAGTGCTGCTGGAGCTTCCAGGCCGCCCGCACCCCCTGTGCCGCGCAGTTGAGCCCGGAGAAGGCGCCGGGGTCGCGGGTGTGACGGTACCGTGCCACGAGGGGCTGCAGGACCGTGATGGGGATGCAGAAGTTGAGGTGGGGGTAGGTGGCCCCCGCAGCGTTGTCCCGGGTGTTGCTGGCCACAATCCCTGGCGGGGAGAGGAACGATGCCCACGTCACCGGGTCTGGCCAGGGGGCAACCACGGGATCCCCCTCCCTGCTGCACCCCCAGCTCACCCATGAGGCACCCGCTGCGGGAGGAGAGGAGGGGGCCACCGCTGGAGCCCCCGTGCACGGCGCAGGTGGTCTGCAGCATCACCGGCTGCCCCTCCACTGCCACCACGGCCGACAGGATCCCCGCTGTCACCGAGGGGCCGCACGCCCGCCCCAGGGCCCCGAAGCCCACCACGCTCACCTCTTCTCCTGGGGGCGAAAGGGGGAGGCAGGAGGTGGGCGCAGGTGCAGAGGGGGTGATTTCCCCCCGCTACATCCCGCGTCCCCCCGTCGTTTACCTGGGAGGAAGGTGTCTGCAAGGCACGGGGGGAGGAAGCCTGGCACGCTCTCCTCCAGCTCCACCACGGCCACGTCAAAGGGGGACGACTCCTCGGTGGCAAACACCACGCGTCCCCTGAGGTCTGCGGCATCCCTGAGGACAAGGCAGACGAGATGTCATACGGGGCGACTGGCAGGCCGGGGGAAGGGGACGAGGTGAGACGCGGCCGCACTCACCGTCCAGGGCCAGCTGCCGGCGTCACACGGAGCGGGGTTCTGGCCTCCACCACGTGCCGGCAGGTGAGGAGCATCCTCGGCGCCAGCAGCACCCCGGAGCCCCACGTCGCCCCGCACTCCACCAGCGCCGTCCAGCCCAGCGGGTCCCGCCCGCTGCCCGCCGGCACCGCTGCCACCCAGGCGGGCACGGGCGGCACCGCCACCCCGGCCTCGCCCAGCACGGCGGCGCTGCCGCGCAGGATGGCGGCGAGCGAGCAGAGCACCGTGAGCCCGACCCACTCGGCGCCCTTCCAGCACAGGGACGCGGCGATCACGGCCACCACGCGCGGCCCGCCGGGCGCGGGCACGAAGGCGGCGCCGCCCTCGGTGCCGGGCAGGCAGCGCGCGTCCGTGAGCACCAGCGCGTTCTCCTCGCCCGCCAGGTTGCTGACCACCCCCCGGCTCAGCGTGTTCAGGAACAGCTCGGGGCACAGGTCTCCGAAGGGGGTCCCGCAGGCCAGCAGCGCCTGCCCCTTCCGCAGGCAGCCCGCGCTGCCCCGCGCCGCCCACCCGCCCGCGGGCTCGTCCAGCGCGGGTACCCGCAGCCAGGCGAACCAGGGCAGAGCCCGCGGGTCCGCACCGGCACCCTCCTCCCCTTCCTCCGCCACCGCCCCGAACCGCCACCGCTCGGCCGGCCCGAAGCCGCGCTCCAGCGCTCTGCGGAAGGGCGCGCAGGGCACCAGCGCCATCAGACGCGCCTCGAGCTCCCGCGGCTCGCCCCGCTCCCCGGGCACCAACACGCGGGGCCGCGGGCACGGCCGCAGCGCGCCGGGCGGCAGCGCCGCGGGGCTCTCCCAGGCGGCGGGGCCGGCGCGCAGGAAGGGCGCGAAGGGGGCGGCGGGGCAGAGCACGATCGCGGGCCGGCGGCTCAGCACCACCCCGCTGCAGCCGCCGCGGGGCCCCGCAGCCCCCGGCGCGTCCCGCAGCCGCACGGCGCAGCACGGCGGGGCCGCCGCCATCGCGGGCACCGCCGGGCACCGCCCCCCGCACCGCCCCCCGCGCCCATTGGCCGCCACGCAGCCCCGCGCCCTCCCCATTGGCTGCGGTGCGGAGCGCACGTGGCGGACACGCCCCCGAGGGACCCGCCTTGGGGGTGCGGGACACCCGGCCCGGGACTGACACCGGGACCCCCGGCCCGGGACTGACACCGGAACCCCCGGCCCGGGACTGCCCCTCGATCCCTGCTTCCCACGGCAACACCAGGTCCCCCCCGCCCCGGGGCCACCCCTAGGCCCCCCGGTATCCAGGGACTCCCATGTCCAGGCTTCCTCTCCACCTTCCCAAGGGCAGCATCTCCTCCGGGGGGCTCACTCGCAGCGGGAACAAGCACCAAACCTCCACTGCCACCACCAACAGAGGTATCAGGACCGGCAGAACCACCCTGGGAGAGTCAAAGTCCCCCCAAACACCACGAGCCTGAGCTGAAGCTCCCCCACAGCCCCTTCCTGGTTGTCTGGGCCTCAGCGAGGGGTTGTTACACCAGAGCAAAGCCCCTTCGAGCCACCAGCCAGCGGTGACTCTTCCATCCTGCCTCAGTTTCCCTCAGTGGCTGCACTACGGAGGTCTTGGAAAATACAGAATAAAGAGAATACCCTGAGTTGGAAGGGACCCACAAGGATCACTGAGTGCAGCTCCTGGCCCTGCACAGGACACACCAAGAATCCCACCGTGTTCCTGAGAGCATTGTCCAAACCCTTCTGGAACTGTGCAGCAGCTGTTCCGATTGCCACAGCAGGGCCTAGCCAGTGCCAGGCCAGAGTGAGGCTCCTGCCCCCTGGGAGGAAAGACACGTCTTTATTGAACTGAAAATGAGTGCCAGACAGTAATGAAAGTCCAGACAAAAGAAGTCCATCGCAAGTATAAAAGAAACCGGTTTAGTCTACATTAATAACCTCATGATATGCAAATGTCAAACACTTCCATGCTACAACAACCAAAACAGCTTTGTGGTTCTCACTGCAGCGGTGCAGAGGATCCGACACCCTCAGTGGGGGGGTCTGGCCTGAGGGGGAACCAGGCAGCCCCTTCCCACTGTCAGCGAGCGCCGGACACCACCCCCCAAAACCTGCACCGGGTGCTCCTCTCCAACTAGGAAAAAAAAAAAAAACAGAATAAAAATCCCTGTAAACTAAAGAAGCTGGGATTGCACACCTCAGTCCCAACGGCACGTCGTCGTCGTCGTCGTCGGTCAGCGTGACACAGCACAGCCACCCTACAGCTCAGTTAAGCCCAAATGCTATGTTTATTGAGGACTTCTAATATCGTGATACCTTGGTTCAGTAATTCATGAAATACCTAAATACCGTTAAATATATTTTTTAAAAAACCCTAAACCAGACTCTGGACTAAACAAGATGAACGTTAAACTAAAAAGTTAGGAGGGACGCCGTTTACATTAACACTTTTTTCTTTAAAAAATATAATTGCTTTTTCCTTTCCGTTTTTTTTTTTCTTTTTGTATTGTTTGTTTGTTTGTTTGTTTTTGAAGTCAATTGAAACCACAGTGGTGAGACGTGCTCTCTTTTTCAGCTGTTACAGTGCAGCGTGCAGAGTTTTGACTTCCCAGACCGGAGCAGCCCCGCTGCCAACTGAGCCGACAGGGACAACTCCTGCGGAACGGCGCTGCCTCCCCCCGCCGCGTGGAAAAGAGTGGTGTCACCACTGTGCCATAAGGGCAGCCGGAAAACCAAGGAGTCTCTTGGTCAATGCGGTTGGAAAGCCTTCCGTGTTCTAATAGAAAAGTCCATAGGAAGCTGTGAACGGGATCAGTCCAGAGGAGCCGAACTCTCGTGTCAGTCAATGTACTGCGATAGCCAGCGGAAGCCCTCGCCGTAGCCTTGCCTCTTGAGCACGCTGCACATGAACACCTCCATGGGGCGCGCGTTCAGGTCCTTCAGGGGCACGTTTCCCTGGAGAAATCCAAACAGGAGTCAGAGCCGCGCCCCTGGAGCCCTCAGGGAGCCACCACCATCCAGGGACGCCCCTCTTGCAGCCCCCCCCTGTGTTTTGCACAGTTCTGGCAGTTTCAGAACTTGCCCGAGGGCATCGTCGGCGTCCAATCCTGGAATGGTTTGGGACTGAAGGGATCTTAAAGACCACCTTGGTGCACCTCCCTGCTACGGGCAGGGACACCTTCCACTAGCCCAGGTTGCTCCAAGCCCCATCCAATTTGGCCTTGGACACTTCCAGGGATCCAGGGGCAGCCACAGCTTCTCTGGGCAACCTGTGCCAGGGCCTCTCCAGCCTCACAGGGAAGAATTCCTTCCCAGTATCCCATCTAACCCTGCCCTCTGGCAGTGGGAAGCCATTCCCCCTTGTCCTGTCACTCCAGGCCCTGGTAAACAGTCTCTCTGCATGTTTCCTGTGGGCCCCCTTCAGGCACTGGAAGGAACCATCATCATTACTGCTGAGAGAAACCTGTGGACAAACTCCCAGTGGGAGCTGAATTAGTTTCTGGATGGAGCCTCACTCTGCAAGGAAACAGGCGAGCCCTCACCTCCAGATCCAAGGCCTGGATGCCTCCCTACCTTTCCTGTGGTCTGTCCATAGAGCCCAAAGATCTCCCGCAGTTTCTCCTCACTGATGGCCTCGGGTCTGTCGATTTTGTTACCCAGGATAAGGATTGGCACGTTGGATATTGTCTCGTCTGTCATAAGGGCCTGCGGGCAAGAGGGAGCAGGAGTTGAGCAGAGGCAGTAAAAAAAAGAGCTGTTGCTGGGAGAAAATGGTTTTGTTTAAGCTCTGTGACCAACAAGGTCTGTTTTTTGGTGATCCATGCTCCTGGGGAGGACTCACAGAGTCATTTAGGTTGGAAAAGACCTCCCAGCCCATCGAGTCCAACCTGTGCCCAGCCCAGAGCACTGAGTGCCACATGCAGTCGTTCCTTGGACACCTCCAGGGATGGGGATTCCACCACCTCCCTGGGCAGCCCCTTCCAGTGTCTGACCACCCTTTCCAGCAAGAAATTCCTCCTGATGCCCAACCCAAACCTCCCCTGAACTCAGGAGCCCGTGCTCCACCCAGAGTAAGGGCATCCAGGCTTCTCACTGGAAGTGCCAATCCAAAGCATGAGACTCTCAAAACACACTTTGCACAAGTTCCAGCCAAAAAAAGACTAATATTTGTAATTCAGGCCTTGGGAAAGGGGAAAAAAAAAAAGAGAAGCATATTTACATTAAGCTCAACTTTGGATTCCATAAGCCGTGAGTGATCTGCACAGTCCACCAGGAAGACAATTCCGTTGATGGCAGGCAGGTAGTTCTTCCAGACCCGGCGAGCTGGAACACAGAGGGACAAACACAGCCCCATGAGAACACTGTGCTTTTTTTTGTGCATAAAAAAAAAAGGGAAAAGGGCAGAAAACCCGTTTAAAACTTCTAGAAACTCTGAAAGTTCAGCAATTCATAATAAATTCATATTGGAGTCCCCAACGCCTAAAAATACTTCAGGCACAACAGAGCACGGACTGGCACTGCCTCCTTCCAAACAATCCCACAGCCAGGAGGTTCTTTCCGTGCATTGCTCCATAAATAAGCCCAGGCAGTGAATAATTAGGCACTGTTAATTGCTGATGCTTGTCAGCATAAATTTTTGGAGGTTTTTCCTTACCTTGTTCATGTCCACCAAGATCAAAAGTCGTGAAGGTCATTCCAGCAATCGTCAGCTCCTCTGATGCTGAAAAAAGGGAAAAGCCAGGGATTCAGGAAAATAAAGAAGCTGTCACAGAATTCCTTGGGGATTTGCATCACACCCGCTCCTCCAATAAGGAATTCCCTGGATTTCCTGCAGAATTCAGTGACTGAAACGGAGCTGTTCAATAAAATCATGAGTGGGAGAAAAGGATTTCTCTGGCCTCCCACTAAAGCCTTTTAATTTGCAACGACTATCCTTTATTATGCTTCTCATCAGGAAAATTCTCCTTCCCCATGAGAAAACCCTGTTGACTGAACCACACCAGGTCCTGGGTGTTTTATCCTTGAGAGGAAAACACAAATCCACTTCAGCTCGGGCAGCTGCAAACTCACCTGAGGTTTTGAGACCCTCAGAGCCCCAAGGGCAGAGTTTAGGCCACCAAGGTGCCTTCCAACACCACGTTCCCAAAATTCCAGAGGAAAAGCTGTGCCAGGAGGCTTTTCCCAGAGATACTTACTGGGATGTAGCGTGGGGACGTGCTGACCCAGCCTGTCATCCTTGAGCATGTGCAGCAGAGTGGTTTTCCCTGCGTTATCCAGCCCCAGGAACACCAGCTTCCCAGACTTCTTGTACAGACCTGCAAGGAAGAGGAACAAGGCAAGGGGAAAGCTCCAGCAGGCTCACTTGGACCCGGAATGCTGCTGTTCTTAGGGAAGCCCTTCTGCCAGAGCTCTGCTGCCACCTGTGCACGCTACCAGCAGGGAAAATACACGCAGGCTTTTCCCAAGCCAAAGCATGGCCATGTTTACAGCAAGGGGCACCCCCTAAGCTTGTCCTTCTGTGAATATTCCATTCCTTTCCCCCCCAACGCCACATCCCAGAAGAAGAGTGTGCAGCAAAGTATTATGGGCTGTCTGCTGCCTCAGCAAGGTATTTTGGATGTGAAAATCGAACAAACTCATAAAATACAGCAGCGAGCTGCTCGGGAGAAGGTGCAAAGCAGGGGAGAGTGTGTCGTTCCCTTCGGATGAGCTGATTTTGGCTGCAGGAAAGCTCCCTCAGGTTTCCAACGGGACTTCTTCCCATCCCACCCCTCCCTCTCAGGGGTGCTGGGGCCAGCGGGCACCCCATCCTTCTGCAAGGAGTTCTGCTGGAGCCCCAGCAGGAGGAGGATGGAGTTTCCTCTGCCTGGGGCTGAGCAGACCCAGCTGCCCCCGTGCTTCTAAAGGTTAAGAGAAACACAGAGCTGGGGCCAAATGGCTCCAAATGCTCCCCATTAGTGTAAAAAAACCCCTTTATTGCCGTGCAGCCTCCCCACCAGACTTTAACCTGTCCAGAGCTGCCCCAATCCCTAATTTCGGGGGGGATGTGGGCACCGGGAGAAGTCAAACCGACCCGGGGGCAGCCGAGGCACGGTGCGGGGCGGGGGGGACACCGTGGCATTACCTAAGAACTGCAGGACGCTGCTGAAGCCGTTGTAGAGCCATTCGAAGATGAAAGACATCGCTGGAGATGAATCGCCTGCGGGACGCGGGGAGAAGAAAAACCCCCAAAACGCCGGAGTTACGAAGTTCGGGGTGGTGGTGGGGGGGGTGGGTGATGGGGGTGATCGGGGGGGGTAGAGGGCGGATCGGGGGCTCAGGAGGATCGGGGTAGGGGCGCAAGGAACGAGCCGTGCCCGGGGGGTGCGAGGGGCGCTCCGGCCTCAAGGGCGGGCGGCGCGGCCTGGCCCCCGCCCCGCCCCCGCCCTGCCTGCGTGTCACCCCCCGCGCCGCCGCCGCCGCCCCGCGCCCGGCCCCGCCGCCCCGCCGGGCCCCCTCCCCGCGCCCGGCCCGCTCCCCCGCCGCCCCCCTCGCCGCCCCCTCGGCCGCCGCTCACCCCCGGCTGCCCCCGGGCCGCCGCCACACAGCCCCGTCCGCGGCCGCCGCCAGCGCCCCACGGAAACGCGTCAGCGCCGCCCCGCCCGCTTCCGGCCCCGCTGGCTCCGCGGCCGCGCGGGGGACGCGGGTTCGAGACCCGCCCCAGATCGGGGGGGACACGGGGGTTCGATACCCGCCCCAAATAGGGGGGGAAACCGGCTCCGAGACTCCCCTGCCACCCCACCCTCCTCGAGGAACACGCCACTGTGACACCCCATAAACCACCCACCCATCACAGCCCCCAGAGGTCAGGACAAGAGGATGTGGTCTTGAGGTTTTAGGTGGGACATCGGGAAGATTTTTTTTTTTTCATGGAAAGAGCGGTTTTAAACGCTGGGAAGGGGGGGGCTGCCTGGGGAGCTGGCAGAGGCGCCGTCCCTGGAGGTGTCCACAGGAACGGCTGGATGTGGCACTCGGTGCTCTGGTCTAGTCGGTGACCACTCAAAGGTTGGGCTCCTCTTCCAACCCACATTTCTCTTCCAACCTAAATGGTTTTGTGACCCCTCGGCCCCAGGGAGGGGAAGGAGGGGGAACGCCACGGCAGTTGGATTCAGTAGTTTTTTATTTCTAGCATCCATACACGTACCGGGTTGAGCGATCTCCCGCCATGATTTTAGAGCACACCGCACGACCACGCGCAAGCAGGGTGTTTTGATTTCATAAATTATGTCTTCTAGCCTTCACCAGACCCCAGCACAGCCGACACGTCACTGCTAGGTGCGTAATTCTAATCAGCAAAGTTACAGGCAAGGTCTCCTGGTGGACACTGAAGCTATTTTTTTTCTGGGCTACTCCTGCACGTGGCAGCTCCCCGGTGGGAAGGACACGGCTGCCTCACCGCCATCCTCGCAACTTAGTTTTTCTCGTAGTAGAACCACTTGTCAACTGTGTGGGGCAGAAAATAAAAAGGAGTGGAGTTAGTCCTCTGTGAGCCACTTGGTTCTTAAGGAGTCACACGGCACTGTGTGTGTGTGTGTGTGTGTGTGTGTCACCCCCAGCTCAGGGGCTGCTTCCCGCTCCTGCCAACAGCTCCACAGCACGGCAAACAGGTTCCTGCACAGCCCTGTTGACATGGATTTGTTTTCCCAAAGGAGTCACCCACGTTCAGGCTGCCATTAGGAGCATCCATGACTCAGTTCAGGCAAGGACAGCAAGCCACAGCTAGCTCAGCTTCCCACTGGCTCAGCTGACCCTTTTCACCTGGGACTCCCAGGACATCCATTTTCCCACAGGTTTATTCCCCAGGAAGGGACTGGAAGTGACAGCCTGGCTCCTCTTCCTGCCACGCAGCGGTGGGCTCTCAACACCCTCCTTAGCTCAGCCCTTGGGCCTTGCCCTGGCAACAGCAAGGTCCAGATTTCACTTGAGACCCCCATTTTCCTACTGATAATTCCTCCGAGGAGGCCCCAGTTCTGCACTGGGATGTACAGGCGGGTTTTGAGACTCACCTTCGGGTGGGATCGGGTTGGCAGCTTTGCCTGGCGGAGCCTGAAACAAGAAGGGTGTTTGTTATCAGAGAGCAGCTGCTGACCCAGGCTGCCCTTACACCCCGAGCCCTCCACACACCACTCAGGGCTGCACCAGTCATCCCCGAGCACCATTTAAGATCCTGTGGCAGCCACACTGATCAGCTGTGAGGGAATAACTGAGCAGCATCCTGCCATCCCCGCAGCCTCCCCATTCCAGAGATGCCCCACGTGCCAGAGGTGCTCTGTTCCAAGCACAGGCTGCAAGTGCCATCTGCTTCCCACCATGAGCAGTTACCACTCCAGCATCTCCACAGATGCAGGCAGCTGCTTTTTTTATAAACCTACAACGTGATGGGGGAGTAGAAGCGCAAAGCACTGGGAAAACTCTCCTCTGAAGAGCTTTCAACCACCAAAACCAGAGAAGGATCCCTGGCTGGTGACACTCCCTCCACAAGGGCTGCGCTTCCAAAAACATATAAATTAATTAGGATGCCACCAGAGGATACCAACACTTTAAAAACAAAGGTGATGGTTTTTAAAAGTCTCTCGTAGGCTACAGAGAGTTTCTCAGGTTTCCAGTAATGTTTCCATACACCGAGGCAAGATCTGCATTTCGATTTTCCTGTCCCATTCCTCTAAGCCCTTAAGGGTTGCCAACAGCACTTTACAAGCCTAGGGAGATGTGATTAATTCCCGAGGCTGGACAGGAGTACTACACAGGGAACATCAAGCTTTCCATTCCAAAGGATGCAAAGTCCCTGGTTGCAAGGCTCTGGGGAATCACCCTCTCTTTTCTCAAAGAGAGACCTGCTTGTGAAGCTCCTGGAAGGCCAAATATTTATCCGCTCTCCAAACAGCTGACAGCCAAGCTGTGGTTCACAAGTTCAGCCCTTCACACAAATTCTCTTTGGGATTCCATCTCCCGGATGACTAAGGGTAAGGAGAAGCCTCTGGAAGAACATCTGGCTTGCTCCACCCTCCACCCCCTTTGACCAGGCACAGGTGCTGCATTCAGTCACCCCAAAAATTCTGAGCATGCCATGAGCCATTCACACAGAGAGGGCAGTTCACACAGACTGTATCATTTGTTCCTGATGTCTGGACGCTCCAGTTTGTACTCACTGCATCCACAGTAGCTTTTGCACAGTCCTGGCCGCAGCAGAAGGGGCTGTCAGACACCGTCAGGTTCGTGCTAGAAGAGAGAGGGGCCTTGTGAGAATGTCCAATCCCAGTCCCTACCTCGGGAATATTAAATAATGGAATATCAAGGATCATTGTTAAAGCTGCCAGGTTGAGGCAGAAGGCCTAGAGGGGACAGCCAGCAGCTGACAGAGGGCATGGCACCACTCAGGAAAAGGATTTCTGGGGTTGTTTGTCCAGGCAAAAAGAAAGGTGCACAGTACCCAGAGCATGCACCTACCAGTTGATCTCCCCCCCGTCGGTTTTCTTTGCTATTAAAGCTTTCCAGTGCTCGTGAGTGCCCTCGATGACGTTCACAGCAAAAGCCTGAGGGTGGAGATGAGAGCAAACACCATGTTACGTGGCAGCACTAGACCATTTCCTCCCGACTGTCAATCACAGTGTTTATAGGCTGACTGCAGATAGTTCTGACTATGGAAGAGGCTGAAAGGAACCTCCTCTGTCACTGGGCTGTTGAGGAAGAGCAGCAACCTCCCAGTGCACCACAGCTGAAACAACCAGCATTTTACAAGGAGAACTGTTTTGCTTTCGAGATGGGAGGATACAACAAGGTCACAGAGCGAGCTGGAGGCCAAGAGAAACTGAACACAGATATTCCAGTCTGGGGCCAGTGCTGCTCCATCATAAAAGCACCTCCACCCCGCTGCTCCTCCCACTCAGTTTGTCTCCAGCAGCTGCTGATCCAGACCTATCCAGGAGCTCTCCTCCACTTCAGACAAATAATTCAGGCCAACAGGAAGAGGCACGCAGCTAATCAAGCTCTGCAACTGCTTAAAAATGAATTTGTTCCCAAGCAAATCAGCTTCTCTCCTAAAGAATGAGTAGTATATGCTCAAGCATTAGCCTGCCAGCTAGAGAAGGAAGCACACACAGTTCTTTGTTAGCATGAACACCAGCAATAAATATCCTGGTTTGATACCCTACAGAGCCAAGTAAAACACTGCAGAACACGTGTGAAGTTCTTTATCCCGATTTTCCAGTTCCCTTGATTCTGGTTGCACCCATCCTGAGGGGCAGTGAGACGTCCCAGCCCAACCAACCTAATGCTGTGCTACAGCCAAAAGGGACAAGCCCTTGGTGGCTTCTGTTTTCTTTCCCAGACAGTGCTGTGGAGGAGTTCCCCTCCTCTGCACCAAGTCTGGAGCTCTAGGAGTTGAGTTACCCCAGTAACCCCCTCCAGGCACACCAGAACAGGCAGTAGGAGTAGGGAGGGCACAGAAGCAGGATTTCACCCACTCAGGAGCTGCAGAGGATCTGATCCAACCCAGGGGATAGTGCTGCCAAGGCAGAGTGTTACTCAGAGGGCGTGAGGGAACACTTCATGCCTGAAGGAAGAAGTGCTTTAACTCCTGAGTTAAGTTTAACTTGCACCAGGTTGCAGTGGAACATGCCTTTTCTCCAGGTATTCCTGCAAGCTGGAAACAAGCAGAGTGGTAGGCTGGAAAAACCGCAGGATGACCGAAGTCAGCTATCAGCAGCTCCATAAAAATCCACTCTCTCACCCACCACTCACTCGCATCCCCACACACCCTGAGCTCGGTGTGGACAGCAGGTGCCTTTGCAGGAACACAGGAGATCCTACCTTGTCTTTAAATTCCCCGTTAAAAGCAAACTGGTTTTCTGGCTTTCCATCGGGTACTTTGTATCTTCTGAACCAGTCCACAGTGGCTTCTAAGTATCCAGGCTTCATCCTTCTGACATCATTGATATCTAGGTGAGGAGGTTTTGTTAGCCAGAAACAGTAATACCTTTTTACTTAGCTCTGAGCTGTCCCCCTTTCAGCCCCCTCCTCAAGCAGCCCTAAGGCTGTGTGTGTCTGCACAGGGAAGTGCTCCTTCCTCCTGTAACTCACCGTTATAGCTGTCTGCTTCTGGGTCTTCCACGTTGATAGCAATTATCTTCCAGTCTGTCTCTCCCTCATCAATCAGCGCCAGCGTGCCCAGCACCTTCACTCTGATGACTTCTCCCCGGGAGCAGACCTGCAAGGACAAAAGACCTTGGTGTCCTTGCTGGTGTATCCAAGGAATGCACAACAGGAGGCTGTGCAAGAGCTCAGCAAGCAGCGGGGTTCCACAAAATTAGGTCTCGCTTATCAGCAGCTCATAAACCCTGGCTCATCTCAACAACAATCTTCAGAGGCAGCGGAGGGAAAGATCACATCCTTAAGGTGGAGGAGGTAGGAAATGAATAATGTCTCTGGCTAATTGACTTTGGAGGCATTAATAGCACGTTTCAGAAGACAGTTACCCTTTAGAATGCATTACCTTGCTTCCAATTTCGCACACATCAATCGGATCGTTATCTCCACAGCAGCCAGTGTTTTCATCCTTGTGACCTGGGTCTTCCCAAGTCTGAAAAAAACCCGACACCCAACACGAAAAGTCAACCACACCTGCGAATAAGAACTCCCAAACAAAAAAGCAGGTTTGTTTCAGGCGTGCAGTTGCCTGGAAGATACAGATGATGGCCCACTTCACACTTGCTTTCAGGACTGGTGGTTGGGCTACTTTTTCACTTGCGCCTGCTAAGTTTGTATCCCAGTTAAAAGGTCTTATCTTGCCAAGGGTCAGCTGCTCCCTCCTACCAACAAATCTTTCAACAAAGCTTTTTTCAACAGCTTTCCTCTGTTCCACAGCTGCCTAAAGGTGAAGTTCACGTCTATAAAGAACACTCGTTGATTTGGCTGCCTGCCTGTTCCTCTCCCTATTCATTTCTTAACAGAAGTTTCCTGAACTCCAGATAGCAGTCCAGCAGAGATGGAAGACAGACAGGGTGTATTGTTTCCTTTTAATTAAACAATTAAAATGATAAGAATGCAGAGCCCCACACCCTGTGCTACCCAGTGTCCCATCTCACCCACAGTGGTGAGTGTAACCTGAAAGACAGGACTGCAGAAGGCATTTTGACTCCAAAAACAACAGATGCTGATCAGAAGCAAAATACCTCCATGCCCAGTTGCATCATAAGGGGCACCTACCTCCAAGGTGTTGAGATATAAAAAGAAGGAATGCCTTTCCCAAACCTCTGCATGCCAGGACAGGACTAGCATAGAGTAAAGACCTCGTGATGGATCCAGAGTGTTCCAGGAAGCTGCAGTGACACCTGGGTGGTGCTGAAGGACCGTTCACAATCACTACACCTCTATAAGGTGTTAAGCTCCTGATGTGTAACCAGCTTTGATCCACTAACACACGACAGAGCAAAGGCTTCGAAAGATGCAACTCTGCACAAAGAAATGGGCTGCAGAATCCATCTGAGCAGAAAACAACTCGAGTTTGGGAGCCTGTGTTTTAAGTCACGTAGGGACAGCGCTCAGCACGCGCTATCAAGACTAGAACTGCCAAATTCAGAGTGTTTCCCTGTGATCTGACACTGCCAGTTTATTTCTCTGAAGGAAACCCCAGCCTTGGAGAACATCAGGGGCAAACAGCCTTCCTCCCTTTATCTAGCAGTCCCCAGCCAGTTAAGAGCACTGTGTTCAAATGTCCCTATCCGTCGGTCCCACCTTGCCAGTGGCTTCTGAGAAAGCACATCTGTGCAGTGCTGGGTGTCGGCAAGAAGAATCTTCCTGTAAGATTCAGCCTAAATCCTGTGCCACTAGGATAAAACTCGAGCTCTTTGTGCTCCACCAGGCAGGAACTGAGTGCCTTGCATTGCCAGATGCACGGTGACAGCTTCCTTCGCCCAAGGACCTTCCAGCTACTGTCCAGCCAAGGAGAGCAGCAGCACAGCAGGCACCTCACTATCAGCAGCTGCTAATCCTCTGATGGCTTGTTTATAACATCAGCTAGAAGCCCAACCCTTGGGATTTCTGCCTAAAAAGACCCCTGTTCTCCTGACAGGTTCTCTCAAACAGCAGGATTACATATCCAGCTGCAAACGCCACGCTCCAGGTCAGACTCCTCGCTGACCTTTTTTGCTCATTAATACAGTGGCAATAACAGGCATGAGCCACTAGGATGGATCACAGTTACCTGTGGGATAGCACCGTAATTCCAGATGTAGCCCTTGTGGGGAAACACATTGGCTACGTAGCGCAGTTTTCCTTTCTTCACATCTTGCTTAATTGGGTTTAAGGGTTCCTTCGTTGCAATCTGAAAGAAAAGTTGCATAAATCCCTCTGCTTTGCTCTCTATGAAAAAAAAAAAGTTATTTTTTTATTTTTTTTTAATGGAACTGATAAGCCAAGAGACCAGGAGCTGACCCTGAAGCCAACAGCAGATACTGGACAGTTTTCCTGTTGCATATCCTGGGATATAGTTTTCAGCAGACTCCCAAGCATCAGAACCACGTGGGATTAAGAGACATAAAATGCTGCTTTAACCAGAGGACACAGAAGAATACCCAGGCAAACTTCTGCAATCTCAGCCTCCACACCAAACCTCTAGCATTGAGCAAGTACTGACAGGAGAAGTTAGAAACCACTCTGATTCTGGAGTTGGTATTTAGAAGGAGAGAACCACCAAAACCAAAGGTTAAGACTTAGTCAGCTCAAGCCCCTTTGCTAGGAACTGTAACGTACTTACCTCCATTTTAGCATTTGTCCATCGAGGTACTTCCACAACCATGTTGAACACATTCTGAAGAAAGCAAAACACCAGTGAGTGGGAAGCAAGACCACACTTTAAACTAGGAAACACATAGCAGCCAGGTCCCATGACACCCTAAGTCTTTTCCTGTGTTTTTTTATTTTTTTTCCAGTAAGTCAAACATTATCACTCAAAGCTGAATCCCAGAAAAGACCCCAGCAAAGGCCAGACTGAGGTTACCCACACATTCTCCAGGTTACCCACACATTCTCCATCAGCTGCCACCTACAAACATTCCCATCACATTCCCAGGTTACAGAACAGCAGGTTAAATGAACTGAAGGCAGCTGCACACAAACTATCCTAGACACAACAAAATGAGGTTTGGGGCATATTTATTAAGTACAAAGTGCTTCATGTTCCATCAAGGGTCGCTCTGGCCGTCTAGAAAAGATAAGACTGACAGGAACAAGCCACCTACTTAATAATGTGGGTATCTATGAACTGCCCCGAATGACCGAGGACATCGCTCCCAAATATCTGTCATGATGTAGGGAAGGATGCCCTCTCTCCAAGCTGACACTCCTATAAAAGAAGACCTCGTTAGTGGCATGGTGTGAGGACAAAGGTGTGGGAGGAGAAATGCAGAACCACATCTTGCTTTACAGGTAACGCTTGAAAACACCTCCTGTTGATCCCGCTGGGCTGAGAGGCCTCTTGAGAGCTCAGTGTCAGCCTCCTCTTCCAGAAAAGCTTCTCCACACCTGAACCTTAACATCTGCTGTTTTGAAGAGATGATGGCTTTTTAACAAAAAGTCAAGCCTTGCTCCCTAGCCTGGACAAAGGTTTCTAATCCCCACCTTAAGCCGCATTAGCACGGCAAAGTCCCTCGAACCTGTGTTGCGCCATAATTAGACCGATATTGTGCAACAAGCACTGCTGCATCACTGACTTTGCCCACACCCTGCCCCTGGCAGAGGTTTATGACACCCCCTTAATTGCAGGGGTCACTGCTCATCTGCACTTTGCAAAGAAGGAACACCCTATTTTTATTCCTAACTCGAGGAAAGGAGCATGGCAGTCGGATCAGGCTGGGCAGGGTGGGAAAGGTGACGTGGAGCTGCATCTTTGTAAGGCTTGGAGTTCCAACCGACAGATCTGCCTCGGCCTGAGACACTCAGTGAGCAGCCCAAGGTCGTTCCAAGGCATGCAGGTACAGATAAGACCAACAAACCCCAGCCTCAGACCGGAAAAAACACCCTGCAATCCTCTCAGCGTCTTAGGAGTCCGAGGATAAAGATCAAGGAGCCCAGACAGAGTGAGACAACATTTTGCTCCCAGCTGGGCTCCACAACAGAGCTGGCAACCCACCTGCTCAGTAATGAGTTAAACCTCAGAGCCACAGAGGGAGGCCTGATGTGATCAGCACCATTGTGCAACCTCGGGGACTGCGACCTTCAGCGCCTGGGACTGTTTTCTCTGAATGACTTGGCACAGAGGTGCTGGCAGCAGCCCTGTGTGCCTCAGGGAACACCAGTAGCTTGGTTTCCCCTGTTAAGCATTAGCAGCCCACGGAAATCCTCCCCATCCCCGTGCTCGCTCCCCTGCTCCTTCCTCCCCTGCTCTGCAAAGCATGGGATTATCCGGATTTGCCTCGTCTGAGTTACCTTCCAGACACCTGCACCGAAAACTGTTTCCCCACTCGGCCACAGGAACTGCTTCACCTCTGTCCTCGATGACCACAGGCCATCATTCCCTTCTGAGCAGGCAAAAACCACCACAGACTTCCTGGGGGCACCTCAGGTAGCTCCATCACCTCCACCTCAAGTGGCTCAATCGGCTGCTTATTTTTTTAGAGGTTCATCTCTCAGCTCTGAATATTCCTTTCCTTTTCCAGAACCACTCTACACTTCCGAATTACACCTCTGTCTAATGAACATTATTAGCTCATCCACTGCATTTCTCAAGCTGCACAGCTTTTTAATACATATTAGAAGAAGAGGTGAGCTGCAACAGCAAGGAACACAGTCAGAGTGCTCAAGGTACCAGTGAATACGCATTCAGTGAAAAATGAATCACAACCATTTTGGCTTCCTGGAGCTGGGGCTTTTTTGGTTCAGAGCAGCCTAATTTGACTCACAGCTGGCTGCTGGAGGGATGTGAAAGCCCTGCAGCACTGCACGGGGCAGGTTCCGAGAGGCACGAGGTCCCAGGAGATGCTAAAGCAGGAATTCAACATCCTTACCCTCTGTTCAGTGTTGGATTATGCTGCAGGCATAAAGTGGCTGCACTGCAGTCAAACCCCATGCCCGAAATATGCAGCACCCATAGGAGTGGATGCAGATATTACAGCTGAGCAGAAAACCACTTTTTTTAACCCAAAACCCCTTTATGGGTAAGCTCAAGCCAACCACTCACGTCTCAGATGCAAAAACGAGAATGAGATCATCCATTCTCTTCTCCTGGGTCGCTCCACCCGAGGCCAGGGCAGCAAGAAACCCACTCCCTCACAGTCAGGCGATGCCTCCCTTGGGTGCTCCTGCAGTGTGGGGAGCTGGGATTCTCCCCTGGGTGTTCCACCCCTGATCCCTGGATGTTTCAGGACCCCCTGGGTGTTTCGGTACCCCCTGATCCCTGGGTGTTTCAGCATTCCCTGCATACTTCAGACCCCCAGTTCCCTGGGTGTTTCAGGATGCCCTGGGAATTACAGGACTCCCTGGGTGTTCTAGCATCCCCTGATCTCCTGGGTTTTTCAGGACCCCCAATCCCTGAGTTTTTCAGGGCCCCCTGTTCCCTGGATGTTTCAGGACTCCCTGGATGTTTCAGGACCCCCTAGGTGTTCTAGGACCCCCTGATCTCCTGGGTTTTTCAGGAGCCCCAAACCCTGAATTTTTCAGGACCCCCCAATGCCTGGATGTTTCAGGACCCCCTGATCCCTGGGTATTTCAGGACCCGCTGATCCACTGGGTATTTCAGGACCCCCTGGGTATTTCAGGACCCCCTGATCCTTGGGTGTTTCAGGACCCTCCAGGTATTTCAGGACGACCTGGGCGTTCCGGGACCTCCTTGATCCCCTGGGCGTTTCGGGACCCCCGGCTTACCTTCCCGGCGTCCGCGTAGATGGGTATATCGTGGAAGGGGGAGATGTACCGCCCGGCGGCATCCTCTGCAAGGCAAAGGGAGAAGCGGGGAGGGGGTTTGGGGTGGGGGGGTGAGTGAGATGCTGAGCGACGCGCGGGCACGACCCACCGGGCGCGCAGGGGAGGGATGGGGGCGAGGCCGAAGGGTGCCCGGCAGGCTCGCCCGGGGCCCGGCGGGGGCTGGGTGGGCGCGGCCGGCGGCACTCACTGAAGAAGAGCCGGTACTCGGCGCTGTGGGGCGCGGCGCGCTCCTCCACGCTGAACCCCGACATCGCTGCGGCCGCTCCGCGCCTGCGCCACCGCCGGCCCGCGCACTGCGCAGGCGCAGCCGGGCGGCAGGGACCGCCCCGCGCCACGCGGCGGGAATGGGATGGGATGGGATGGGATGGCATGGCATGGCATGGGATGGGATGGGATGGGATGGGATGGGATGGGATGGGATGGGATGGGATGACATGGGATGGCATGGCATGGCATGGCATGGCATGGCATGGCATGGCATGGCATGGCGTATGGCCAGGATAGATGGAATGGCGTGGACGGGCATGGCACAACGTGGTCCTGCCCAGCACGGCCGTAACAGCGTGGATTGGGCTAGCACGGCCGCAGCAGCGTGGGGTGGCACAGACCAGCGTGGCCGCAAGAGATCGGGGTGGCTTGGTCCAACGTGGCCGCAGCAGCGTGCTTTGACATGGTCTGGCATGGCCGTGATAGCAGGGTAGGATCCAGCATGGCATGGCTTGGTCCAGCATGGCATGATTTGATCCACCACACCACGGCTTGGTCCAGCCAGCCCGTTGTGGCTTGGTCCGGACTGGGACGGCCACAATGCTGTGGTATGGCGTGGTACAGCATGGCCATGATGGCACAGCTTGGGCCAGCACAGCCTGGCGTGGGCCACCAAAGGCCTGCACGGTTCTCCAAGCACAGCACAGGACAGCCTGTTCTCCCTCCCTGCTCCCTGCCTGGAGCCACTCCGTGGCCCCATGGCTGGACTGGACCTGCATGAAGGGGGTGCTGACAGGGCACAGGGTACTGGGGGCCTCAGGTGGTGCCCTCGGGGGGACAGCAGAGGAGCCAAGGCAGGGACATGGCATCGGTGGGATGTGCCTTTATTTCGGTGACCTGTGGCCTGCGAGGGACCAAATCCCTTCTCCCTTCTCCCCATCCCGCAAGCCTCCAGTCTGGAGGCCGCTCAGCCGTCCCAGGCGGGGGCCCTGGCGGGGGCCCTGGCACAGCGTGGGGCCAGCGGGCCCGACTCGGAGGCGGGGGGCGAGTCGCTGGTCGGGGCCCGCGTGAAGACGCGGTTGCGGGCGTCCAGGAAGGCCCCGCGGCCGTGGCTCCGGGGGGTGCAGGACCCGCAGCGGCGGCACCGGAGCGAGCAGAGGGGGCTCCTGAAGACCTCCTGGAAGCCCCGTCGGAAGTTCTCGTTGAAGTAGCCGTAGATGATGGGGTTGGCGCTGCTGTTGAAGAAGGCCAGCCAGTGGGCGAAGGGGTACACGTAGACGGTGACCAGGCGGAGCTGGCCCTCGCTCAGCCGCCCGTAGTCGATCAGCAGCATCAGCGTCCAGAGGGGCAGCCAGGAGATGGTGAAGAAGAGGGCGACGATGATGAGCATGTTGATGACCTTGGCCTTCCTGCGGGAGATCCTCCTCCCCTCCGGCTCCTCCTGGCCACGGGCAGGCGCCACCGACTTGAAGAGCTTGAAGGCGATGCGGGCGTACATGACGACGATGAGGGCGAGCGGGGCCACGTAGATGTGGGAGAAGAGGACGGCGGTGTAGATCCTCCGCATGCCCGTCTCGGGCCAGGCCTCCCAGCAGGAGTAGAGAGGGTAGGAGTTGTTGTAGGTGTCCACCATGAAGTGGTGCTCCTCCCTGGTGACGGTCAGGGTGACGGCAGCGGGGCACATGATGAGCAGGGCCAGCACCCAGATGATGGCGATGGTCAGCAGGGCTTTCCTCAGCGTCAGCTTCTGCCGGAACGGGTGGACGATGCAGCGAAATCTGTGGGAGGGCAGATGGCAGTGGCTTTGGGCAGCTGCCAGGACATCCCTGGGGAAGGAGGGCGGCTGGGACCCGGGGGTGTAAAGGGAGGGTGAGGTGGGTTGCTCTTTACATAACCCTTTTTGGTGGTAGGGGTAGGTTGGGGTGTCTCCAGCATTGGCGTTTCCACGGTGGGGAAGGGCAGCTTGCTGGAATGCTCCATGGGCAGCTTGCTGGAATGCTCCATGGACAGCTTAGTGGTCCTCATGGAGAGCTGGGACACACTCCTGCCATCCCCAGGAGCTTTCCCGTGATGGAAACCACACAGGACACCTGACCCTGCTGGTCCCCACATTCCCACATTCCCACATTCCCATGCCAACCTACCTCTCCACGGCGATGGCCACCAGTGTGAACACGGAGGCAGAGACAGACATGCCCTGCACCAGGCCGCTCATTTTGCACATGGTGTTGTCAAAGGGCCAACCTGTGAGGGGACACCGTGAAGGCTGTAGGTGCTTTGGGCTTGGCCAGATGCCTTTAGATGTCCCCATCCACTGCGTTGTTGCTGGGGGATGCTAAACCCTGCTCCTAAAGGGGAGCTCATATGGACATTCTCCAAACAGCACAGATGCTTGGAGAAAAAAACCCCAAAATTGGTAAAAAAAAGATGCATATTACACTCCTAGAAACTCAAGGAAGATGGTGGCTGCCATTTCTCCTATCCTTATCTAGGGCTTGAGCTGTTGTCACAGGGTCCTACCTTGAGATCCTTGATAAGAAAAACTTTCATCTTGTTTCTTGACCCCAGTGCCAAGGCAATAAACATATCCCGCCCCACAATCAGTAAGTATAAACTCTGCCCTGTGGCCCAGCTGCCACTGTGGCTGAACTCTGACAAATGTCACCTCTTATCTTTGGAAAGGTCAACAGGCACAGCTGAGCCATCATGGAAGAAGATGAATGCAGGAAGAAGAGAGGTTTTTGTCAGGGTTGCTTGATGAAGAAGGGCTGAACTTTAAATAAATGTGCAAATGCAGCGTTAAGGTTATTTTGCCAAAAATGGTCAAAACCTCAAATAAAAAAAAGGATGTTTTCCCCCTAAAATAGGAGCTCTAAATGAAATTACACCTTTCCTCAGGTGTGTTTGAATGGCTACCACCTGCCCTCCTCATCCTTGCCAAAAACACCACCCAGGGCTTGGCCTCGTGCGTGTGTGGGGGGGCAGATGATGAGTGGGTGATGTTCCTTCCCCCCACCACTTTCTCTCCCTGTCTTGTGTCTCTCCCCTCCACTGCCCCACTCACCCGTGATGAGGTTGTCCACCAAGGTGGTGGGCATGCAGAAGATGCCCACCAGCAGGTCGCTGATGGCCAGGTTGAGCAGGAACATGTTGGTGACCGTCCGCATCTGGCGGTTCTTCACCACCACGAAGCACACCAGGATGTTGCCGACCACACACATGAGGAAGATGAAGGTGTAGGCCAGGATGAACATGAGGGCCACGGGGGAGGAATGCTGGTAGTAGGCCAGGAAGGTGTAGTTCTCCCTCAGGATGTGGCTGTAGCTTGCAGTGCCATTTGGCCACCAGGTGCCACTGGAAGGGCCTGGGGGAGGGAAGGCAGGAAAATGAAGCTGGGAAAACTTCATTATTATCATTAGCAATTATTCCCTTCATTTCTTAATGCCCTCAGAGGTGGGGTTTCATGTTTATTCCAATGGCCAGCCTGGCTGGGGTATGTCCTGCTGGGATCATCTCAGTGCCCCAGCAAGTTGCGCAGCTCAGGGTACTGCAGCACATCAGATGAATCATTATTTTACATCATTAGTTTTTTTTAATCATTCTTATTTATATAACTCTAATTCCTCATTATTAGAACAGCCCAGAATGCATCCTGATCACATGGGCTTTTTTTTTTTTCAGGGATAAAGCAAGGAAATAAATCCACATCTTGACATTTCAGTGCTCTGGCCTTATGGGAAGCTGTATCCATGTGGTCCCCGTCACGGCTGGCCTGGGAGCATCCCTGCCCCCGGGTGGCTGCTGCTGCTTCCCCTTGTGCTTCCAAGGTTTACAGTTTGAGATTCCCAAAAATCATATTCTCCCTGGCAAGCCTGCAGTACCTGAGGGAGAGGGACTGGGGCAGAGGAGACCTTGCCCTCTGTTTAGCATATAAAGCAATAACAGTATGACTCTGATCATTATCTGGGAGCTTCTGACGGAGTGGGGGATGGAATTTTGTCACTACGGATTTAACAGCCAGCGGGTCTGGGCAGCTCCCACCCTCGGGTTTCCCCAGCCTTACGCAGGCAGGGGGACGCGGGAGGATGCCGGGAGCACCTGCAGTGGTGACGGGACTGACTCCGGGAAAACCCAGCCTGCAATTTTAAGGCAGGAAAAAAGCACATTTTAGCTCTAAGGCTCAGCCTAACTGCCTGCAGGCCAGCCCTGCTCTGAGAAAGCCCCGCAAAGCCGCTGCGTGATGGGCAGCTGGAGCATCCCCCCATCCCCGTGCCGGTGCCGGTGCTCAGCTCGCCAACCGAGGTGCTTTTCCCAGCCACCGGGACTGCCGGGTTCTCCAAGGCTCCTGCACGCAGGAAGGTCCCCACCAGCCCCTATGACCCTGCCCGGGGTGCAGGATTTGGGCAACACATTTCCAGCGGGGCTTTAGGAAGGTGCTGGGTGGGTTTGCAGCTCAGGGACACAGGGGAAGGAGCCTCTGGGAGAGGCAAGACAGCAGCGGGACTGGGAGCAGGATTCTACAGCCAGTCGTCATCAGATGCACCCACATGAAGCAGCTTCGTTAGCAGGAGTGACAGCAAAGACAGGAACGAGATTGCCCAAAACGTGCGATATTAACCCCAAAACTTTGCCGGACTTAACCTTTTTTGGGCTGCAGTGCAGCACTAGCGTGAGATGGGTGTCCTATGGAATTAGAGGCGGTTTTAAGAGCGAGGTGGAAGATGGGGAAAGGAAAATAAGGGGTGGCTGAGCACCCGGGGTTGGTGCTGGATGAATGGGTGGATGGATGAATGGGCGGATGGATGAATGGGTGGGTGGATGGATGGATGGATGGATGCAGGCATCCTAAATTCAGTGCTGACATCTCGGACGCAGTGACAAGGGGATGGGGGGACCGGGCGGGTGGCGAGGGACCACCTGCCTTCCTGCCCGGCTGCGGGAAACCACCGCAGGAAAAGACTAGGTTGATGGAATAGGGGGCTGGGGACCGGGCAGAGGGCTTTTGTGGGGGGATAAAATAAAACAAACCAGGTCTTGGTACTCACCTCCGCCAGCCCGACCCGGCTCCGGAGGCTGCATCCCTGGCCGCCGGGGGTGGGGGGCAGTTTTGCCCCGGTCCTTCCCCCGGTCCCCCGCGCCCGGTCCCGAGCCCCGGTGCCGCTGCCGCGGAGCCGCTGCCGCGGAGCCGCCGCGCCGCTTGCGGCTGCTCGGGCTGCAGCCGAGAAGGGGAGGGGGCGGCGGGGGGACAGCCTCCCATCGCCATGGATACCACCGGGGGACCCGCACGCAGCCCCCCACGGATGAACCAGCGCGGAGGCGAGCGGCCCACGGCGGCCAGGAGAGAGAGGGAGCAGGTTCGCTCCCCTGGGAAGGATCGGGGTCTGCGTCCCCCTCGCTGCCTCCGAGGTCCCCACACTGATGCTGGCAGCCGATGGTCCGTGTCTCCAGAAGCGCCGAGGCGGAAAGCATGCCAGGAGCCACAGTGCGGGTCGGGAGGACACCCCTCCATCACCCCGCGCAGTCGGGAAAAGCAACACGATCTTTAGGGATGGTGGTCCTGACTCCAAGCTGCTCCATCATTCCCAGCCTCAACAATCCGTCTCTTACCATGGTCTTTGACCAAAGTTTGGCAAGTCTAGAAGTCAAATATTTACAGGATTAACCAGTCCTGGCTGGACACACTCCACTGGGAAGTGTTTGTCCCTTAAAAAAAAACCCCAAAGGAGCAGAACAGGGAGATGTTTAAACAAACCATTTTGAGATAACACCTGTGGGTTCTCCCAGGAGTTTGTGTTTTTCTTTTTTTGCAGGCAGCTGCTGTGGCGCGGGTGCGCTTGGCAGTGGCCTCCCTGCCACCGAGGAGCTGCTCTCTCCAGTACATTTCTTCCTGGGAGAGAAAATAGCACTTCTTGAGGAGCCACAGCACCCAGGAGGTGGCTGCACACACCTGGGGACTGGTTTGCTCCGAGTTCCACGGGGAAGAAAGAAAAACAGGAAGGAAAAAAAAAGAATCCTTGGAAAACCAAGGATTTTGCCAAGGAAATACTGCTCAGGTCTGTGCAGAATCCAGCCACGAGCTGCAGTGAGCAGCTGTGGAGATGTGCAAAGGGGCTTCTTTAAGGGGAAGACTGATAATTCAAATTTAAGCAGACACAACCCCCCCTGGTGTAACAGGAAAGCGTTTAATCAGGCACTTGGCACACCGAGATGTCGGCAATTCCAGGGGGAACCTCAGGGGTGTCCCCCACCATCCCGGCTGCTCCCCATCACCGCCCAGGCAGGGAAGATGCAGCCGAACATCCAACTCCCCCCCCGGCTTTACCCAAACCACACACCACATGCACTGCAGCTCCTCTGCATCCCCCAAACGCACAAGCGGGAGATTCCCTGGCTCGGGAGCTGGCAGAGCCATCCCTTCAGGGAGGAGCCCCGCTGCTTGCTTTTAGTTAAGGAAAACCGAGGGACTGGCTGCCTCGCCGCGGGTTTGGGACAGGAATAGGGGCGTAGCAGGGACTGACCAAAGCCAAACCACTCTCGTGGGCAGTCGCTCCTCGGGACAGCTCGCCCGGACACCCCAGACCCTGTCAGGCTTCGGGGACGGGCTCTTCTGGTGACAGCAGCAGGTCGAAGGGGACGAGGGGCCGGACCAGCAGCCGCACCTCGGGGCCCACGGGGTTGTCCCGCAGGTTGAGGCTCCGCAGCGATGCCATGGACGCCAACTTCTCCGTCGGCACCTCTGCAAAGAGAGCGAGCAGCTGAGAACCCATCCCGCCGCCTCCTGCCACGGAATTCGGAGGGGAGGAGCGGGGAAAAGCACCTCTTAATGGACAGCCTGGAGCTCAACCTGCTCCCGCCGCTCTGCGGGCTTTGATCGAAACAGAAACATAATAAAATCCTAAATTATGTGTCTACTCCAGCAAATGGTTATCGGGTTGGGCTTGATGATCTCAGAGGCCTTTTCCAATGATTCCATCATTCTGTGAAATGTCTTGGCGAGAACACCGTGATATCCAGTGTGGACACCGCCCTCCAGTTCTCCCAGTCCTAATAAACCCCCTGCTGGGGCGCTAAACTGGTATTCAAAGACTTATTCCCCAATTTTATTCCCAGCGTTGCAATTCCCAGGAGCCCTCACCAGGCTAAGGGGAGAGCACGTCATCTTTGCCCTCTTTGGACAGGCTGCAAAATGGCTCTTGGCCACCAACAGGCACCCTCCTATTTCGCAATTTCCACAGATTCGGATGTTTTCCTTTAGAAAACATTACATTTACAAACTCAACGTTGAGAAAAGGTGCAGGTCTCCTGGGTGGTCCCAAAGTGAATCCACCGAGGGCAGAGGAATGAGAGGAATGATACAATAACCTGACCATTTAGCTCATTCAAATGTGATAGATTTTTTTTGTTCCAAATCGCAATGTTTTGGGCTTGCCTGATTCACCAAAACAAATTGCTTTTCAATTTGGCCACCGAAAAGCCAAGAGCCTTTTATATCCCAGCTCCCATTTCTTCTGCCAACACCCAGAGCAGACCTGTGGTGTTGTAATTATAGCTGGATGATTATGTGATTTTTAGACCATGAAGCTTATTTTACACTGGGAAAAGGCTCAAACACTTCGATGCCTTTGTTTTTTCCCTCATTCTCCTCCAGGAAACAGTGCTATTTGCCATACATGTATTCCTTAGCAGCTCATCTCTCATCAGGCAGAGCTTCACATGATTGTTTTTAATAACTCTTCTTCATGGTGGATTTTTTCTCCTGTATCATTTTGCGCTTTTTTTCCCCCCAGAGGCACAAAACTGATGTTCTTTTTTCATAGATCTTCCTGTTTAATCATCTTCTAAGTCTGTGCAGTGTGATAAAGTTAAAAGTGCTTACCCCCACTTGTCTTGAATTTAGGGAGTTAAGGAAATTATTTTAGGGACTAAGCCTTGCCCTGGGTGGAAACAGCCGAGCTCTGCACCTTAATTCCAGGTAAGGAGTGGTGACTCACCCCGGCATGAAGGGACAGGCAGAGCACACAGTGCAGTCTGTAGCTGTAGGATTGTGCCATGGGAGCCCCAAATTCCTCCTGTAAACAACCCAAAACATCTGTTGCTGGCTACCCAGTAGATAAGGCGCTTGTGTTTGAGCCTGAATTATTTATGCTGGCTTCGCCAGTCAAGCAAAAAAAAAGGGGCAAAAAAAAGGCTGTTCCTGATTAGAGCAGAATATGACGAGTGACAAACCCAGTTCCATCAGATGAAAGGGACGCTGAGGGACTGGGAGGCATCTGAGGAGGTGGATATGAAAGGGCTGTGAGGCGTCTGAGGAGCTGGTGATGAACACTAACAGCCAGCTATGGCTGCAAATTGGAGGGGGAAGGACCCTGATCAGCTCAGAGCTGCTTCCCTGTCACCTTTTAGCATCACCCACATCCTGTGGTGGCACGAGCTCCTCCCAGGCCCCACTCACCGGCACCTCTGTGGTTATTAACAAAAATGCCTTTTCCATGCCATTCTCTCACATCAAAGAGTGATGGTAGAACCATGCAACCATGGAGTGGTGTTGGTTGGAAAGGACCTTAAAGATTGTTTCATTCCACCCCCTGCCACAGGCAGGGACACCTTCCTCTATCCCAGGTTGCTCCAAGCCCCATCCAGCCTGGCCTTGGACACTTCCAGGGATCCAGGGGCAGCCACAGCTTCTCTGGGCAACCTGTGCCAGGGCCTCCCCACCCTCACAGGGAAAAATTTCTTCCTAATATCCAAACCAAACCTATTCTCTTCCAGTTTTAAACCATTCCCCCTTGTCCCATCACTGCATGTCCTCAGGAGGACAAAATTAACCACAGTTGCCCCCAGCAGTGACCTCCCCAGCCTTGGCAGCAGTCTCAACATCATCTCTATTGAACTATTAATCAGAGGATAAGGGAAAGAGAAGCTGGAGCTCCAGGCATCCAAACATCCCCATGGATCTGGGAGCTTAAACCCCTGATTTGATATAAGTCTAATTATCAGGGAAAGAGTTAAAAGCACTGACAGTAATATATACATAATTAAAGTCTGGGTTTAAGAGCTTATTGAGACAAAAAGGACAGGTTGTGGCACTGAATGTCTGCTTTCACAGAGCCCACAGGCTCCAGGCAGGCAGTAATTAATCTCCTTTTACTCTTGTTTCCCTTTGGCTGGAAAACAGCACCTACAGCCTCCAGTTTAATATGTCTTAGTAGGTCACTCAGCCCTTTTGCAGAAGGGGATTTTAAATCGGGTTTGCAGCTCTGGATTGAGTTCCTCCAGCATCTCTGGGAGGGCAGGGGAGGACCAGCACTGGCACAGCACCACCAACCTTCCACTGATGGGGAAACTCCCGGTCCTATCCCAGCATCCTCCTAAAGAGAGCTGGAGAGGGGCTTTGGATAAGGGTATGGACTGACAGGTTAAGGAGGAATGACTTCACGCTGACAAGGGGGTGTTTAGATGACATATTAAGCAGAAATTCTTCCCTGTGAGGATGGTGAGGTTGCCCAGAGAAGCTGATGGATATTTCTGTGTGCTGAAATCCTATTTGGATGTTAAGGAAAACCCAAATTTGTGCCAGTTAAATTCAAGGTGATGGACTCTCCTTAACTCTCCTTCTGCTATTGTGCCAGGCTAGTGTGGGAGGAGAAGGTATCTATATGTACATATATTTATATTTATATATATAAAAAAAATACAAGCTCAAAGATAAAGTATAAAACCATATTAGTATGTAAAAATGCACATATATAGAGATATAAACACAAACTCATGTGTAGGTGGACCTGGAAAGTATTTGGGAAGGACTGGCAGGAGCAGTGTGATTGCCCAGACTCTCCTTTCCTTGAAAAAATGGGCCAAAGCCCCCCTGGCTTTGTAGCCTCTACCTTTTCCTTTTCCAGAAAATGTGTAAAATAAGATAATCTCACCTCTTTCTGCAGCCAGACAGCATTGTGAGCACTACTGAGACATGCCCCTAAAACGTTTTACCTTGAAATGGTTAAACTTTACCCCTTTTTTTAATTTATTTTCCCCCAAGTCTGACACCAGCAGCCAAGGGGAGCCTGGTTTCTCTGGCTCCCATGGAAGCGATATTTAACGTGCAGTGTTTCTGCAGGCACAGCCGGGGAGCAGCTGATGTGATGCTGTTAATGAAACTCCTGTTGCAGGGAGCAGCTTTCCCAGCAGCAGCTGAAGCAATCCCAGATAAAACAGCAGAGCTGAGTGGACTCGATATTCTCCTCCCCGGGGATCCGTGTGGGCTGTGGGATGCTCCAGCCTGGGCTCTTTGAAAGCTCCCTCCTACATAAATCCCCTTTTATCTGAGCGCAACAGCTGCCCCTTTGCCCGGCTTTTGGGGACTCCGAAGCCTTCAGCTTTGCACACGAAAGATTTTCCTGCCACTGCAGGGTTGAGGGATGAGCGGCTCTTACCATTCCTTTCATTTCATTTTCAGGGCACTTTGCAGTGTTGCAAAGTCCCTCATTGTTCCCTTGTTCCCTCCTTGCCCCGGGAAATGTTCAGGTGGGCTTGTGCCCTTGCAGCAAACATCCCCGGGGCTGGGCTCTGCACTCGCATCTCTTTTTTAAAGAAATTTGGTGATTCTGAGTCAGCCCAGCTGGAGGTGCCTTTGAGAGCCGTGTCCCAGCGCGGTGAATGGGGCAACTCGAATGGGGCTTGATTCCCCCAGCGCCTGCAAAGCCTTCTCCCCGGGGGTGCAGGGAAAACGTCGGAAAGGCAAAGTGGCTACGAGGGTTCTGGCTATTCAGCATCTCCCCTGCACCCCTGCGCCCTCACCTCAGGGGGGAAAAGGCCCTCCTCACCTGCAATCTCATTCTCTTCCAGGTCGATGGTCTCCAGGGAGGGGACAGCGGCCAGGGGCTCGGGGAAGCGCCGGAACCTGTTTCGGGAGAGGTTGATGGCCCGGAGGTGCAGCAGGGAGGTGATTTCCTCGGGCAGGCGGTGCAGGTAGTTGCCTGCCAGGTTGAGCTCTGTGAAGAGGGAAGAGAGGCTGTGGGGAAATAATTCATTAATTTACAGCCTCTGTCCTCCTTGGGCTGCCAGGTCCGGCAGTAGGTTTCCAACTGCAAAAATGGGAATGTTTTGCTGTTTCCCGTGGTATGCCATTGTACTTTTTGCCTGCTGGGAATGCCACTTTGAGGACTGATGTTTTTCTTGGCTTCATCAGGCTTTACTAATGAAGCCTGTGCTGCATTATGCAAGCAGGGGATGTAAAAAATGAGGAATATTTCCTAGTAAAGTCAGTGCAATTACCTCCCCAATGGACACTTGTCATGGCTTAAGGATGGTTCTCTATCTTCATGTGCCTGAAAGCCTCCTGAGGAATAAACAGAACGGAGGAAGAAATGTGCTTATATGTGAAAAATAACTCTGTAGAGTTTACCCTTCTGTAGTGTTTCCCCAGAAATGAGCTCCTGTGGGTAGAGGAGCAGCACTCCTGCACCAAAATCCGTAAGCCATGGGAACAGAACCTAAACCCCACTGTCCCAGCGCCCTTCTCCAGTGACACAGGGCTTTCTGCTCTATAAATACCCACAGGAGCTGCCCTGCCCCTGCTAATACCTGGTATTTATAGGTCCTGCCTTATTCAGGCTGTCCCCAGCCCGGAGGCATCTCTACCCAGCAACAGCCCTGCTGAGACCTGGCGTGTTCATCATTGCCAGAGTGATTTGTTCACTGGTGGAGCAAAGCCCTTGCTGGGAAACCGAACTTTTTTTCCCTTTAGGGCTTGTTGTGCTGTCTAGCAAATGAAAATTATTTCCTTTGCTCGACATGTTTCCTTTTCCCAGCCTAGGGGAGCTCCAGCTCCACAGCAAGAGAAAACCTCCCCAGACACACACCACAGTGCCAGTTGTGTGGCACATTCTGCAAGTGAAATAATTGATTTTATAAGCTGCCAGAGCAAGCCCAGTGCAGTTTCCAGTGTTCAGTACCGTGGTACTGGATGCTCTGAGTGTTTGAATGGCCCGTGTTTTGGTGGATTAGCTTCTGGCTGCTTTCGCTGGGCTCCCCAGGGATGTGTCCTCATGGCACTGATGATCATCCCCATTTCCGGCGGTGATTAACTCTCACTGATAGCTCACGAAGGGGACTAATTAGCCAGCACCTAGCCAGCATGCCTTCAGCAGCCTGGAATGCCCCATCTCCGCCATGCCCCGCTACCCCCAGGCTGCCCTTACTGCCCTCTTTCATCCCCAGTCCCATCCTTGGAGGGATCTGGAGGATGATGGGTGACCCCCACAGCAGCCTGGCCACTGCTGGAAGGTGTCAGAACACGGGTTTGGGAGGGTGGGTGTAAGCAAAACCAGTGCCCTCTTCCTGCAGAGGGGTGGGAACCACTAGGAAAAATGGATTTTTGGGAGCCTGAGTGAGTCTGCTTGGAATGAGGTGTGAGCACAGAGGGGCGAAAACTGCTGGGGGGGAGACTCCCGGGTGCTGTGCCCCTGGGGGCTCTTTGAGGGCGCCGGGGGTGTGGAAATGGCTGTCCCTCACCTCTCAGCTGGCTAAAGGTGGTGACAAATCGGCTGGTGATGGACTTGAGCTCGTTGTTCGCCAGGGAGATGCGATGGATCCCCTCGGTGACGCTTCTCATGGCTTTGTAGATTCCGACAGGGAAGGTCATCAGCTTGCAGTTGGCCAGATCTGCCCTCGGAGAGAACCCAGGCACCTCGTAATGCACCCAGCCGGGATGGAGCCCTGGTTCAACCTGCTTTTCCACCCCTTATTCCTCCGTTTGCCCATCTGAGTGCTGTTCCCTGCCTCCTCCATTCCAGGGATATTTGCAGCCACCTCAGCAAGCACCGGGAGTTTGATCCCATCAGGAATGTCAGGGCTGTTCTGCCTTAGGCGTTCGACCCTAAATCACATTGCGACAGCGTCCAGGCTGCAATGTCCTTTTGGAATCCCCCAGCCAGCCTGTCCATGTCTAATAACTTCAGTCATACCCCTTCCCTGTATCCCTAAATCCCTGGGGATGCTGGAGCAGGGCAGAGATGCAGCCTCCACCATCAATAGGGACGGAGCAGGGCTTTCCATGGGCATGCTCCTCGCTGGTGATGGGTGTTTGTCCCATAGCGAGCAGCCAGGAAGGGAAGAGGGTTTAGCTGTGCTTCTCACCTCTTGGCGATCCTGTTTTGCCATGAGCTGTTTCTGCTTCCCTTCCTGGGAGATGCCGGGGATGGAAACCTCGAATCCCGGCCCTGTGATGCTCAACCCGGATTCTGCTTCCTCCCCCTCCCCAAAGCCACGCGCTGGGTCCTCCCACGCTTCCCTCGCTCTGGAGGATGCGGAGGGGCCGAGTGATGAAGCTCCAGCTCCCGGCGCGTACGCTGGTTTATATCCCAGCACCGGGAATCCAGCAGGAATTAAAATGAGCGGCTTTCATCCCTCTACTGTGATGAACTACTCGGATATTAGCTGGAAACGAGGGGTGAAATTGCCTTTCCCTCCTCTGGAGCCGCAGGTGCAGCGCCCGTAGGGAATGCCGACAGCTTTTTTTAGACTGTCGCAGCAAAAAATAGAGCCCTGCTCACGGATACCCGATCCTCCTCCGGGCCCCGAGCGGGAGCCGAGACGGAGCTCGGGGCTTACCCAGGGAATCCGTTTTGTTCTCCACCGTGTCGTTCACCTTCCTGGCCACACGGGCCACCGCCTCGCCCATCCTCTTCTGCATGTGGGCACCCGGTCCCACCGGGAACGCGCGCCGGGCGGGGGGATCCACGGCTGGAGGAGGAAACCGGCCACTCCGGCCTCTCGGGGAAGGGATGCTAAAAATAACCCGCGGGATCAGTGTTCCCAGGGGAGGGAGGGAGGCTGTGTTGGGGCTGGCATGTCCCTCAGGGATGAGATTCCCGGCTTTTCAGGATGGCACGTTTGGGATACGGGGATGCATCCCCTTTGCTGGTATGGGGCATGGGGATGCATCCTATATTTGGATGCATCCCCCTTTCCTGGTACGGGACATGAGGATGCATCCCTTTCCTGGTACGGGATATGGGGATGAATCCCGTTCCCTGGCTTGGGATATGGTTATGCATCCCATTTCCTTGTTTGGGACGTGAGGATCCATGCCATTTTCCTTGTTTGGGATATGGGGGTCCATGCCATTTTCCTGGTTTGGGATATGGGGGTCCATGCCATTTTCCTGGTTTGGGATATGGGGATGAATCCCATTTCCTTATTTGGCATATGGAGATGCATCCCATCTCCTTGTTTGGGATGTGTGTGTGTGGGGGGGGTCCATGCCGTTCTCCTGGCTTTGGTATACGAAGATGAATCTCATTCCCTGTCTTGGGATATGGGGGTGCATCCCCTCTTTCCCACCAATTCCGCTTGGCTCGGCCTTGCCAAAACATTTCGGCGGAAGGAGCCGCGGGCAGGACGGGATGGGCAAGGCATCCTCCCACACTAAAAGAAAAAAAAAAAAAAAACAAACAAAAAAAACCCATAACCAAAAACAGTCCGCCTTCCCACGCCGGGAGTCGAACCCGGGCCGCCTGGGTGAAAACCAGGAATCCTCACCGCTAGACCACGTGGGAGCGCCGAGCGCTGCTCGGGCGGCCCCGCGCCTGCCCCCTGGCGGCGGCGCTCGGGGGGGGCGGCGGGGGCGGTGCCGGCCGGGCCGCGCCGCCTCCGCGGGGACAAAGCGCGGGGCCATGTCGAACGCCGGCGGCCGCCAGCCCAGCCAGAGCCGGGCCATCCCCACCCGCACCGTCACCCTCAGCGACGCCGCGCAGCTGCCCGCCGACTACTGCACCACCCCCGGCGGGACGCTCTTCTCCACCACGCCGGGAGGTAAAAGCGCCCGGCCCGCCCGCGGGGCCTGCGGGGCAGCGCGCCCGCCCGCTGCGGGCGCCGCGTGTCGTGCCTGGCGCGGGCGTGTCGCGCCCGTACCCCCTCTGTATGTGTGCCGTCTGTCTGTGGCGCCTGCCGCTTGCTCTCCTTAAAGCAGCGCGCTCGGAGGTGGGTTTATTATTTTCCCGGAGCGCGGAGGGTCCCGGCGGGGCGGGAGCCGCGTCCCGGACGGGGCGGCGGGAGGCCCCGGTGGGACGCGGGCACCGGGACTCGGGGCTGGGCTCTATCGTCACATCCCTCGTCCCTGTCCGGGGGGTTTGGGGGGGCACACGGGGCGTTTCGGGGTGCCACATCCATCGGCATCCCCCTGGACGCGTGCTCAGCCCTGCCACGAGTTTGGCAGTCGGGCGGGACAGCCGGGACCCAGGTGCCGCTGGGGCTGTTTGTCCAGCGTGGAATTATCGCGTGTCGTGCCCAGATAAGAGCGGGCAGAGCGGCAGCGCGCACCCCCCTGCCCTCCCCGCCGGTCCTTGGCGGAGAGCCTCGGCTGGGACGCCCGTCCCACCGGGAAACTCCTTCTGCAAACAAGCGCGGCCGAACCGGATTCCCGCACTCTCCTCTCGCCTCCCCCCTCCAGGCACCCGGATCATCTACGACCGCAAGTTCCTGCTGGACCGCCGCAACTCCCCCATGGCCAAGACCCCGCCTTGCCACCTCCCCAACATTCCCGGCGTCACCAGCCCCGGCGAGGCCGGCGAGGAGCCCAAAGAGGACAGCAACAGCCTGAACCACCAGGAGGGGAAGCCATCCATGGGTAAGGGACCCCCCCGGGGTGGGCTGGGGAGATTTGGGGTGGGGGGGGTGACCCCCTAACAAGTCTCTCCTTGCATCTTGCCAGGGGACGACGCTCAGTTCGAGATGGATATCTGAGCAGGAACCACGGAGAGGCAGCGACTCCCCAGACCTGTGCACCCCCCATTCGGCTTAGCAGGACCTGTCCCAGCGAGGTGGAGGTGGCAGCGGGTCCCTACCAGCGTCCCCCTCCCCACCCGCCTCCCCCCTTTTTTTTGGGGAGTGCAGCTCTGTCTTGTCCCCCTTTTGTGGGTGACCAGTCCCAGCATGTGCCGGATGGAGCATCCCTTCTGGATCCGGCCCTATTCCTCCTACTCCACCCACCAACAGCCTGATCTCCACCGGGCTTCTTTCTAAAACATCCCTTTGCCTCTTGTGCTGCCTCGTGCCCCCCTCAAAAACCCCCTCCTGTTACCCCAGACCTCCCGTTGCCGGCAGCTTGCCGGAGCTGCGTCATCCCCTTTGCCCCCTTCTCCCAGAAAATTTGGGCAGCCTCTTGGGAGGAGGGGGAAACATCACTCCTAAAACCACGTGCCCGCTTGCACCCCGGGGAGGGTATTCTTTGAGCCTCCCCCTCCCCCCCAGGATTTGCTGGCATTCAACAGAGGACAACTTTGGCAGCCCATTCCCTTCGGTGCTCCGGGAGTCCGACATGGTCCCAGTGGCGTCGGCCAGCGCGCCCAGGACTCTCCTACCTGGATTTCTTCCATCTTGGCCCTTCAAACCAGGAGCTGTGTCCCCGACCCACCAACCAGGACTCTCAGTGACATAGCCATATTTCAGAAAAAAAAACAACCCTGTTTTTATTTTTTTGGTACTAAAAAGGGGCACTTTAATCACAACGACTCTTTTTTCCGGGCTGGGGACGAGTGCCTCTGGGAAAATGCTTCGTAGTGCTCTTTTTTTTGTTTTTTTTTTTAAACCCACCTCCTGGCCCTTTAAAATGTGAATAATACAGGAGGGAGATCCCTCGGCACCGTTGGATGTCTCAGGAATCGCTGGGTGTCCCCAGGGATTTGGGGGCTCGCCGGCGAGGCACCGCAGGGACGGGGTGCTCCATTTGCGGGGTGCTGGCATCGGTGCCGTCCTCCACTTGCTCCTTGGGATGGGACTTCCCCCACCTCCATCGTGCTGCCGTGGATAAAGGATTTCCATGCTAACCTCCCTTCCACCGGCAGCTTTGCCAGCCTGGCATGTCATGACCATCCCGTGCCTGGCATCTTGAACCCCTTTCCCACCCCCCCAGAGATGGGGTTTATTTTTCCTCCTCCCTTGCCTTGACGAGCAGTGCTGGGTGAGGCTGTGCATGGCTGGGCCGTGCTGTGCCCCCCCCCCCCAATCCCACCAGCCCCCCCTGTTTTGATTTCTGCCTGCCGGGAGCCACCACCAGCTCCGCAACCTTCTCAAGTGCCATTTTATCAGCCCCCACCTGAGTGCCTGCTCCATCCACCCTCCCTCCCTCGCCGGGGTCACCCCCCACCTCGGTACCCAGCCCTGGGGGACCCGTGGCTCTGCGTGCCGGGGCTCTGTGCACTTTCCATCCCGTAATTTATTTCTCTCGGCGTGTTTGGTGCGGGTCGGCGCGGTGGCTGGTTGCGAGCTCCCATCTTCCAACTGCTTTTCTCTTGAGAGAGGGGCTGCCGCTCGTTTTGGGTGGGGGGCAGGGGAGGAAAAACCAAAAGCACAACCCAGGGGGATTGGGATGTCTTTCCCATCTTCGTCCCTCGCACGGGAAGCACGAGGTGAACACGTAGCCCGGCCGTCGTAGGCGCACGAGTGAGTGAGTGCAAGTGGAAATAATGTATACGCGTGTGGGTGGGTGGTGATAAGACACACACACAAATATATATATTATATATAAATAAAATATATTTTCCTTAAAGCGAAGATCCTAGGAGGTCGGTTAGGCCCTCGGATCGAGGGAGTGGCAGGGGCAGGGGGCAAGGACATCCTTTGTGGAGCGGGGACGGCCACCGTGGATGCGGGGACCCACCCGGCGCCCTCGGCACAGCTGCTCGTTTTGGGAAACCTGCTCTCCAAGCCAAAAATGATCGGACAATATCCAAGGACAACATAACTTACAGACAGGAGCCGGAGGGAAAACACTTCTTTTGTTGTTTGTTTGGTTTTTTTTCTAAATGCCCCCTTTCCCAACCTCCTTTTGTCTCTGTTCCCCATCCCAGTGCCTTTCTCCCGGTTCTCTTTTATAATCGGGCTCGGGGCTGAAGAGCAGGGAGGGAGTGCCTGGCCTCACTGGGCCATTCCTCTGCTAGTCAGGGGATCCATTTGGGATTTTTGTTGTTTTTTACCGTCTCTTCAAGCAGGTGTTTGGGAGGAGAAAAGCTCTCGCCAGTGGTTGCTGTTACAGTGAGATCAATAAAGATCTTGGTTCTATTAAATCAAGGTGCTGGAGTTTTCTTCTTTTCTTCTTCTTGCTTGGGGTGCAAGGAGGATTTTCCCTTCCCTTTGGAGCAAATCCCCCTCACAGGTCAACCCCCAGTGGTACAGAGAGCAGAGGAGGGTCTAACCCAGAACCAACAGCAGAGAGTAAAGGGGGGACTCAATTGCAAAATGCCATGCACAGAAAAGTCTAATTTTCCCACAAAGAGGTGTCCCATGTCCAAAATTGCCCCAAATTGATAGCTTATCCTGTTTCTAGTTGTGGCTGCCCCATCCCTGGAAGCGTTCAAGGCCGTGTTGGACAGGGGTTGGAGCAACCTGGGTTGGTGGGAGGTGTCCCTGCCCGTGGCAGGGGGGTGGAATGAGATGGTCTTGAAGGTCCCTTCCAACCTGAACCATTAGTATATGTTAGTATAATATATATATGTTAGTATATTATAATTTAAAATGTTTTTTAAACTTTTTAAACCAGGTCAGTCTCTTTTATACCATCCCCTCTAACTGGGGAAGGGTCTGAGCAGCAAAAGCCTTTCCCCCCCTGGCAGGAAGGGATGGGCAGCACGGGGTTGTCCTCTCCCTCTGGCTACAGAGGGTGCCCCCAGACTTTTGTGGACGTTTCAGCAAACTTGGGGATGCAGCTCCGTGTGTGAAATACCACAGTGACGTGATGCATTCCTTCCCAAAACGCTCAGTCCCGTGGGATTGAGGTGGGAGGATTGAGACCTGGTTTGGGTTCACCCTGGGTGCAGCCTGGTTTGGCCACGCTCAGCGTGGTCCTGCCGTGACCTCCCATGGATTCGGAGCTCATTGCAGCATTTTAATTCTGCAGTGTCAGGGAATTTCGGAGTGTGCATACGGAACACGATGGGAAAAGTGCTGACGAGGCATTTGGGAGCTTCTTTCCTCCGGGTCTGGCTTTGCTCCTGCCACGCCAAGCTCGGGGAGGGGGGGGGGAGACACTTGGTTTCCTCCAAAATTTTGGGGTGTTTTTTTATTTGTTAATCCTGGCTTCTGAAGCCCCTGCAGTGAGGTGTGTGCCTGTGTTCCCCTTTGGATGTGCTCCCCCCCCCCGGGGAGTTGCTGCGCGCTGAATCGGGAGCTAAAAATGGAGAATTAAAATAAAATAAGTTTCAAAAAAGTTATAAAATATCAGTCTGGGACTCTGAAATGCAGCAGAGCAGCTCAGGGCAGGGTGTTTCGGCTGAGCTGGAGGCCGGGAGCCTGGCTAGTATCTAGGATCCCGATGAACAAACTTTCCAGCCCTGCTTTCCAGCCGTTACCATTTTCGGACTGCCTCCGGGCCGCGTTTACATTCCTGGCCCTCCTTCCCAGCACCACTAAAAGTGTTAATGCCGTTTTTCTCCTCTTCCTTCGGCCTGTTGGCATCCTATAAGCACTGATCCGGAGCAGCACAGCAGCTGTGGGTGGGAGCTGGCGTTGGGGTTCTCCCAGAAGGGGGGCTCTGAGGGGCCCCTGTTTTTAACTCAGATGAAATGTGGGAGGGCAGGTAGGAGCTGAAGGGATTGGGGGCTTATGGATTAGCTAAACTAGCACGTTTCCATGGCACTGGGGGAAACCTGAAGCCACCTGATGGCTTCAGGCTGTGCTGTGGTGGACACCAGCAGATGAGCAGACCTGGATGCTGGACCTGCTGGTACAGGTGGAGCCATGGCAGGGACCCACCACGCTGCCTGTAAGTGCTGGGAAGCAGGTGGGTGGGCAGGAGTCTTTTATTTCCCAGGAGTTTTGAGTGGCCTGAGCAAGGAGGGATGGCTCTGAGGCTTGGGGGTCGGGAGCTGCCCTGATAATTTCCTATGGAGCCAGGCTGGGTGAGCTGGAGGTGTTCAGCCTGGAGAAGAAAAGGCTCTAGGGACATCTTGGAGCCCCTTTCGGTGCCTAAAGGGGCTCCAAGAGAGCTGGAGAGGGACTTTGGACAAGGGCCTGGAGGGACTGGATGAGGGGGAATGGCTTTGCACTGCCAGAGGGCAGGGTTAGATTAGATATTAGGGAGAAATTCTGTACTGTTCCAGGGGGGAGGCCCTGGCGCGGGTTGCCCAGAGAAGCGGTGGCTGCCCCATCCCTGGAAGTGTTCTAGGCCAGGTTGGATGAGGTTTGGATCAACCTGGTCCAGTAGAAGGTGCCCCTGCCCATGGCAAGAGGTGGAACTAGATGGTCTCTAAGGTCCCTTCCAATCCAAACCAGTCTGTGCACAAAGGGAGCAGGGCAGGGGCTCCCTGAAGGCCACCTCACACCAATCCCAGCCTGGATCTACCAACATCCCTCGCCCTGGCCCCCATCACACACATCCCTACCTGCTCTTCCATTTCCGGGAAGAAAAAGGGGGTTTTGGCGTTGAGAGGCATCGCCTCGATGCTTCCCAAACTGCAAACCTGCCTGGAGTGGTGGCACCTGCCAGTCCTCTGTCTGTCCCAGGGGGCTGTAACTGGGAGAGTATGGAAGGATCATTGTGGCTGGGGGGACTCCTTTGTGCCAGGGGACCCCTTTGTGCCAGGGGACCCTGCTGAGTGTGGGTGCTGCATGCTGGGGGGGTTCCTGAGGGGATGGGTACTGTTGGGGGGTGCTCTGTGCTGGAGGTCCCTGAAGGGATAGGTTCTGCATCTTGTGGAGTCCTTAAGGGCACAGGGACTGTGGATAGGGGGTGAAGTGTGCTGGGGGTCCCAAAGGGGATGGATGCTGTGTGTCAGGGGGTCCCAAAGGGCACAGGGGCTGTGTTTGGGGGGTGCTGTGTGCTGGGGGTCCCCAAGGGGACAGGGGTGTGTTTGGGGGGTGCTGCGTTTGGGGGGAACGGGGTTGCTTTATGCTGGGGGTGTCCGGGGGGACAGGAGCTAAGGGCACAGGTTACTGTGTGCCGGGGGTCCCCGAGGGGATGGCTGCATCTTGTCGGGGGGTCCCAAAGGGGACAGTGACCGTGGATGGGGGGTGCTGTGGATGCGGTTCCCCGATGGGACTGGTGCTGTGTTTGGGGGTGCTGTGAGCGGGGGTTGCTGAGTGCTGGGGGGTCCCCGGGGGCCGCTGCCGTGGCCTGGGGTGGTCCCGGCGGGGCTGGGAGGGGGTGCGAGGGGCGGTATCGGGGGCGTGTCCCGGAGCGGGGTGGGGGCGGTCCCGGCCTCCCCTCGGCCCCATCCCCGCCCTAGCCCCGGTCCCTCCCCCGCCGAGGCGCCGGCGGTCGGCGCGGCCGCGGGGCTGCGCTCCCGCCACCCGCTCCCGCCGCCCCCATGGGGCGCCCGACGGCGTGGCCAGCCCGGCGCGGGAGCTGAGCCCGGAGCCGCCCCCAGGTACCGTATTTCCCCCACCCCGGGACCGGCCATCCTTCCCCCCCAACCCCGCTCCGCGCCCCATCCCGCTCCCAGGCATCCTCCACCCACCCTCGCCCCGGACTCGCCGTCCGCATCCCCCCCCTCCCCGGGACCGGCTCTCCCTCTCATCCCTTCCCCGGGTGTGGTGGGGGTTCGGTTCCCAGCCCGGGGCGTGGGGAAGGGGGTGCAGGGGGCAGGCTCAGCCCTGGAGGGTGCCCCCCCCATCGTCTCCCAGCACCACCCATGGGGGTTGGCTGCCAATTTCCCCCCCGGGAGATGGGGAATTGGGTGTTTGTTGGGTACGGGTCGCCTCTGGGTGTGTCCCCCCAAGACAGGGCGGGGGAGGGAGGCGATGGGGAGGAGGTTTGTTTTGCTCCAGGGACGCAGACCTTACAGCGTGGGCATGAGGTGCCCCAGCCGTGGCCAAGCAGGGTTTGTCCGGAGCCAACGCTGGCCTTCAAACCTCCGGAAAGCGGATGGATCACTAGTTTTGAGGCCCAGCATCCACCCCGTGGCATCCTCCCACCTCTCCTGCCTTTGCAGTCCTGTTTCCTATTTAACAGGGGCTTTTCTCTCCCTGTTTTTGCTGGAAGCTGGCCTGACCCACGCGGGGAGCTCGCTCCTGCTGTGGCTCGAGTCCCCCGAAGTGAGTTTTCGGGTTTGCATCCTTTGCCTTAACACCCCCAAAAGCCGTCTGGGGAGCAGGCTCCGAAGCGGGGCGGGGGGGCTAAAGGATGGCTCCCTGCTGGAGGATGAGGACGGGGGAGGAAGAGGAGCAGATGTAACCGCAGTGCCTTCCCTGCTCGGGGTCTGGGGTTTGGCTCTGCAGCTCTCACTTGGGGGAGCGCAGGAGGAGCGGGAAGCCTGGGATCGTTCAGGGATGGGTTTTCCCCTGGCACACGGAGGGTGCAGCGCTGAGCCCGGTGGGCTCCCACCCTCCCCCGTGCTGCAGGACGGGGGTCACCCTCGCTGCCGTGGCACCGGGACGTGGAGGATGCCCCAAAGAGGAAGGCTGCCTGCTCCCGCTGAGCTCCTGGCCGGCATCTGTAGCTTTTCGAGGCTGAAAACTTCCAGAAGCCTCATCCAGGCTGCGTTTCCGATGGCTGCCGGACTTTTCCGGACCTCTTTCCCTGCCCTTTCCCCGGTGCATCCTCTTGGTGCTGGCGGGGGCGAACACTCCCTCTTCTCCCTGCAGCGCTCCGGACCGTGGTACTCGTCACATCCCGAGCGGCGTCCCGGTTGTTTACCCTCCCTGGATGGGTGGGGGGGGGGGAAACAGCGTTGTTTTGGGGTGGCCGGGCTGGGAGCAGGCAGGCATTGCCTGAGGAGGGGGCAGGCGTGCAGGCAGTGGCAGTGGGACATTTCCTTCCTGGAAGGCAGGAAGTGATTATGTCTTTGCACGAATGACACGGAGCCTAAAAATAACGGGCAGGTCTCTGTTGTGAGCAAAAAAAAAAAAAAAAAGACAACCCTGGGATTTGCTTGGGTTTGCTTTATTTATTAAGGGGGCGGGGCGAGGGGAGAGGAGATCCTGGGAGCGCAAGCTCCGCATCCCAAACCGCAGCGGGTGCCGGGCATGCATAAGGTGCTGCTTGTGCTGGGAAAGGTGTGGTCTGCAGCAGAGCCCGGCGTGGAAAAGCGGCCCCGTGTAAAAGGAGCCGTCCCGTTGCTCCAGCCAGCCTTCCTTCCCCCCGGCTGGGAGAGGAGCCGGTGGTTTTGCTATGAATAGCACAAAATCATAGCCCTCGCCTTCCCAAAACGCCCTGGCCGGCTCAGCCTGGCGCTGGGCACCCCGGGGTGGGAGCAGGGTCTTGTGCAGGGGGGGGCCCAGTCCGAGTCCCCCACTGCTGGAGACCCCCTGCTCCCCTCTGGAGTCAGAACCTCTGGCGGGGAAAAGTTTGGCAGATCAGGGCTGGGTGTGGGGCTGTGGTGCTTCCTGGCAAGCTGGGGGCTATTTGGAGAAAAGCTCTGCTGCAGGACGTTGGTCTCTCTGGAGATGCTCCCAGCCTTTATCTCCAGCCTTTATGGCTTTTTTTTTTCTTTTCTTTTTTTTTTTTTTTTTTTTTTTTCCTTGGAACTGCTGAAAGGAAACCCTTCAGTGAGAGTGCTCACAGACCTTGAAACCGCTGGTAGCGAGCTGACTGCACAACTGGCAGTGCTGGCGCTTCCAGGTCAGGGCTTTGTTCCTCTTTCCATTGGTGCTCATTGATAAAACCCCTCTCCTCAAGAGCAGGCAGCCTGAGCACCTCCTGCAGGGTGGTTTGGGTTGGAAGGGACGTTAAATGTCATTTTGGTCCACCCACTTTCTGTAGGTCCACCCCCTTCCACTGGGCTGAGTTGCTCCAAGCCCTGTCCAACCTGGCCTTGAGCACTTTCAGGATCTTAATTTCCTCCTGGGCTTTGCTTAGCAAGGAGTATTACTAGTGCTGATTAAGAAATCACTGCAAACCAGGTTTGGGAAGAGGGGCTGCATCCTGGCTACCGCTCCCCATGGATACCAGTATCCCCCTCACTGGTGGCTGCCTCCATGATGGGGAGCAGAGTCACACCCTCATTTCTGGGGTGAAATCTCTGGATGCCTTCTTTTTCTCCTCCATTCCTTGTCTCAAACAGCTTTCCCTGACTTCAGAGTTTTAAATTGAATAACTGGAGGCAGGTTGGTCACGTGGAGGATGGGGATGTGGCACTTGGTTTTCCACCAAAGGACAGGACCATGTTGGGGAGGGGATGTGAAATGCCTGGTCTTGGTTATTCCAAGTGTTCCCACTTGGATCTGGGGGAAGGCATCCCACTGAAGCTTTCCTGTCCCCCTTGGCACATGCCAGTGATGGAGCAGTGGCAGATGCCAGTGATGGAGCACAGGCAGCACCGATCTTGGCCTGACTGGGAAATACTTCTGGACTTTCTAGGAAATGCTGCCTATTGAGTTATATTTTTGGCTGGCTCTCCAAGGAGCTTGTGAGGATGGAGGGCGGTTGCTTTTGCTCCTTTAAAGGTGATAATAAATCAGTCAAGGCTCGTAAAATCAGAGCTGTCTGCTGCAGAGTTGCCTTTCCAGGGCCTTTTCCTCCTCCTGACAAGGTGCTTTTGGGTTGATTTGAGGCATTTTGGGTCTCGTGGCCTCTTTGCCTTATTTTGCCCTCTCAGCCCGGTGGGTGAGCAACACATTTCAAATCGACCACGGCTTAATGTGTTATTTCTCACCTTTCTTTTTTGTTTTATTATGTGTTTATAAGAAGCTGAGAGGCTTCCTTCCGGCATCACCTGGAACAACAGGAGCCCAGTTCCCACGCAGCCTCTGCCCCGGGATATCTCCTGGCACAGGCAGGCTCCCCCAGTGAAGCTGTTTGTGTGTTATTTAATTTTCACTGTTTTTTGATAAAGAAGGTTAAAGAGCACGCTGGGGGGGAGGGCGGGGCTCGGCTCCAGCGCTTCCTCTGGGGGTTTGGTGATGCCCCTCCGGCAGCACTGGGGCTTCCTGCCAGCCACCACAGTGTTTCCTGCCTCCCTGCTTGGGTCAGCGGTGCTCCAGGGGTGCCCCTCAATCCCTTGTGGATGCGTCCGTGCCGGCTTGGTGCCGAAAAGCCACTGGGGCCGCCCCGCACCGCAAGAGGGATGGATGTGTTGGGAGGATGCTGCTTCCCAAAGGGCTTCGCTTTTCATTTAAAAGAGCTTTAAAAGCTATAAAATATCTCAGGGATGCACGGAAGGAGATTTATTTGATTTATTTCCTGCTGACAGCGAGGCGACCAGGCAAGTGCACGCTTCCTCCTCATCGCGGCGGCCGGGGCAGATGCATCCTGCAGCTGCAGCCCGGCTGCCTCCCACTATATTTAGTCCATTGTTTGCTCCGGCTTTGAGTCCTGGCCAGGTCCCCGGGTGTGGGAATAACCCCTGGGCTGGGTGGAGGGGGAGAGCAGCGGCTCTGCGAGGTGGGAAGGTGGAGGGCTGAGCACTGCGTGTCGTCGTGACTTAGGTGGGAGAGGCTGCCGAGCCCACATGGCACCTCTCGGGGTGCTCAAGGGGCATCTCTTGGGATGCTCAGCCAGCATCCCGGTGCTGCTGATGGCTCCTCTGGTGTTTCCCCGGGTTTGGCAGGGCTGGATGTTTTGGAATAGGGTCTGGAGGGGAAAGGAAGCATCTATGCACTGCCCACCTGGAGGCTCCGCTTCCTTGTTTGGCAGCAGGGATAATTAGCTGGCGGCGGCTGGAGCTTTGAATTTCGGCAAAACACCTGGAGAAGAACAGTGCTGGTTTGTTCGGTGGGATGCCCCTGTGCGGGGTGTCGGTTCTTTTGGGGGCTGGAGAGAAAATGGGCTCTTTGTTAACAGACCAGGGCCACAATTGATCTCAGGCTTGGGCTTTTGGGTCTCTTCGATTAGGGCTGTGAGGGGATGAGCTGGCTGGGGGAGTATTCCTGGGGTTTGTCCCAGGAAAAGGAGGAAAAGGTGCAGGCAGGAGGCCGGGACGCTGTGCAGGGGGCTTTGTCTCGGCATCCTCTCTCTCCTGGAAATGAAACCCCCAAATACCGTGTTGTGCAACGGAAGGGATGCTCAAAACCAGCAATGGTGTCTCCATTGCAACTCCTTCCATCGCAGCCACCAGCACTGTTTGGAAGAAGTTTTCAGCCAAGATAATCTTGTCTGTTCTCCTGGGATAGGGATTTGCTTCCCTACCCATCCCAGTTTGTGTCCCAGCTTGTAGGATGGGCACTGGGAGGGTGTAAACCCTCCTGCTCCCATCAGATGCAGCAATACCAGTAAATAGCTGCTCCTGTATGGATAATACCAGTGCTTCCCTCTCCCTGTGGCTTTCTAGAGCAGTTTCCCTGGCTGCCCAGAGCACCCATTTTGGGTAATTTCGGTGCTTTTCTTGCTTGTTTTCGCCTGCCCAACTGAGGCAGGGAGGCAGGGTGGGGTGGGGGAAGAAGCTGAAATGTGATTTCCTCTCTCCATTCATTTTGTGGTTTGAAAGACAGTTTCCAAATCTGCCCCGTGTCTTTTGTGCCTGTTATTTCTTGGTGTGGTTTGTCGGGTAAAGAAAATATCCCTGAGGGATTTAGGGTGAAGGTGGGTGTCTGTGGGGAGGGGCAAGAAGGATGGAGGAAATACAGGAGCTTCCTTACACCAAGTTGGGGGTGGATTCTCCATCCCCCAGCACGGGGATGCTGGAGCAAATCCAAAGGGATTGATCCAGCTTGCTGTTGAAAAGATGCACCCATTCTGAGCAAAATGAGGGGGAAAAAAGCATCCTGGCTGGATGCCCCAGTCCTGCTTGCTGCCTGAGCTCTCCAAAGCCACGAGTGCCTGCTTTGAAACACTCAAAACCTCCCTATATAAATATATATATATATATATTTTACTTTATTTTTGCCCTGACAGTGTTTATGTGAAAGAAACACACGAGGACTTGGAGAAATTGCACTGGCCTGAAACAGCTGTTTTTTTCCCCCCCTCCTCCTCTTGTGTGTAAAAGAAACCAAGCTGCCTAATGGTGCAGAAAATTCACAGTAGAGCAACAAGTTTTCTGCAGAGCGGGCAAGGAGGATGGGGAGGAGGGGAAAATGTGTGCCTGGGCACGGTCGTCTCGAAATAGCACATTTTCCGGAGGCTTTTCCCCCCTCAACTTGAAGCATTTGCAGCTGCTTGGAGCATCGCATTCCCCGGGATCACAGTAAAGGACTGATCCCGTGCTGCCTGTAAGGCAGGAGGAGCAGCTGCAAAAGGATTTGTAGGGGTGGGTTAAAGCCATCCCGGTATTCCCAGCACCGAGAGCGTCTCCTCCGAGCAGGTACCGTCCCCATTCGGGTGCTGCTGGGGGTGATTCCCATGCAGCGCCATCACAAAAAGGAGATTTTTACTGGGGACCGCCTCGTTAGGAGTGGGCAGAGTTTTTGTTTATTCCAGGCTGCCCCCTTTGCCATCTCGCGATTCATTTGGAAAGCAGGATCCGGCCCTGGCTGGTGCAGACAGTCGGCTCATTGTCCTGGACCGGTCGAGTGTGGCGGGATGCTCCCGGCTGCCGCCAGCCCCGGCCCTTTTGATTCCATCCTTGTTTAGGGATGAGCTCCCCGGGGATGAAGCGGGAGGGGCTGCTTTCGGGGTCCCCCACCTGCCCTGGGTACTCCTGCAGCCTGGGGATAACCGGCTGCTTTAAAGGCAGGTTTGCACACACAGGTCTGATCCAGGCACGCTCCTACACTCCAAATTACTAAATATTCATAGGATTTACTCTCTGCTCAAGCGTTTTCCGCGCGGGGAGGGACCCTGGAGCGTTTACAGGGTGCTGGGAAGGCAGGGGATGAGGCGAGGGCTGCACCGCCGTGTCCCTCCGCAGCGCCGGGTGCTGACTCAGCAGGTTTTAGGGACCGGATCCAGCATTTCGCCCTTTTTCCTCCCCCTCCCTCCCCTTCCCTCCTCAGCCCTACTTTCACCTCCCTGATGGAGGGAGCTGCATGGCAGGCAGGAAGGAAGCCTTTTGTGGGAGCGGGAGGGAGAGGGCTGGCTTAGCGCTTCTTCCCTCGCCCGGCTGTCGGCAGGGGGTTGCCCTGTGCCCGCCCGGGATTTTCCCTGCCTAAATCAGGAGCGGCTGAAAAATAAAATCCTCCTCCTCCTCTCTCTCTCCTTCTCTCTTTCTCTTTCTTTATTTCTCCCTCCTCCTTTTTCCCTGTGGCGGCTGCTGCTGCCTCCCCGTCCCGGTGCAGCCGCCCACGGATTATGGGTACGACGGCCAGCGCGGCACAGCAGGCAGTTTCGGCATCCCCCCTGGAGAGCCGGGCGCCGGGAGACGGCAGCATGGAGGACCAGCGCTCCCTCAGCATCCACTCCTTCCAGACCCTGGGGCTCCACAACAGCAAGGCCAAGTCCATCATCACCAACAAAGTGGCGCCTGTGGTCATCACGTAAGTCCTCGGCAGCCCCTCGCGGCTCCAGAATTCTGGTTTTCCCCGCCTTCTTCCCTAAATATTGTTGGTTTTGTTTTGTTTTGTTTTGTTTTTAAATCTCTACCGGTGCCATTGTTTTTTTTATCTTTACCCACCTGCATATGTGGCTCTTGCAGGTACAACTGCAGGGAGGAGTTCCAGATCCACGATGACCTGCTGAAGGCCAACTACACGGTGGGACGCATTTCTGAGGCCACTCTGGAACACTACCTGGTGCAGGTGAGCATCCCACCGCCAATTCCATCACCCAACCCGCTTCAGCCTGGGATTTGGAGACCTCAGGGATTTTTTTTGGGGGGGAGGGGCTAATTTTGAAGATCACCCAGAAAAAGCCAGCTGCTTTCTGGGACGCGTAAGTCCCAGATTGCTCAAATCCACCGGTTTCCCACCCTATCTCTTCCCCTCTTGCTTTGCAGGGGAAATATTTCATGGTCAGGGATGTATATGGAAAATTAGATGTCTTGAACACTACTGGCAGCTGCGGCGCTCCCAACTTCCGACAAGCCAAAGGAGGCTACGCCGTGTTCGGGATGGGCCAGCCCAGCCTCAACGGCTTCAAGCTCGTGCTGCAGAAGCTGCAGAGAGAGGGCCACAAGGTCGGTGGCAGGGTGGGAATCGGGGTGGAAAAAGGCAGGAGAGCTTTTAGGCAGCCTCTCCCACCTTTTTTTTTTTTTTTCAGGAGTGTGTCTTCTTCTGCGTCCGCGAGGAGCCCGTGGTCTTCCTGCGGCTGGAGGGGGACTTTGTGTCCTACACCCCGCGGGGCAAGGAGAACCTCCATGAGAACCTGCAGCGCCTGCAGCGGGGAGCGAGCGCGGAGAGCCTGGAGCTGGCCATCCGGAAGGAGGTGAGGAGGGGTGGGAAGGGGCCGCCAGGCCAGCCGTGACGGGGTGCACGCACGCCCCTGGCCCGGAGGGAGGTTTTGACGGGGCTCCCCGTCCCCTCCAGATCCACGACTTCGCACAGCTGAGCGACAGCGTCTACTACGTGTACAACGACATCGAGCGGCTGCGGGACGAGCCCCACGCGGTGCGGGTGCAGTGTGAGGAGGACATCCAGGTGACAGAGGAGGTCTACCGCAGACCCATCTTCCTCCAGCCCTCCTACAGGTGCTCCCTTCCTCCTGCTCCTCCTCCTCCTCCTCCTCTTCACATGCAGTCTGGGCTCTGGATACCCCCTTAAGCCACATGTCCTCCATCGTGGTGGGGATGATCCTGCTCCCTGGTCCCGTCCCCCTGACCAGGGCTGTCCCTGTGCCCGGCAGGTACCACCGGCTGCCCCTGCCCGCCGAGGGAGCCCCTCTGGAGGAGCAGTTCGACGCTTTCATCCGCTTCCTCAGGGTGAGCCGGGGAAAGCACCTGGTCCATGGGGGCCACCTCAGGTGGGGATTTGCTCCTGTGCTGCATCAGGGACCGCGATTTCCCGACAGCATCTTCCGGTTTTCCTGTGCTAGAGGATGCCTCTGCCTGCAGATTCCCATTCCACTTGCTGTAGGATCCTGCTGGAGAAGTCCGTGTTGTCCAGCTGTTTGTCCCTACCCCTGGTGGGACGTGACCCTCCCTGGCCACCTCACAGCATCCGTGTGCAGGCGGCTCTTCCCTAAATGGGTTTGGGAGGAACGATCCAGATTTGGTGCAAAAGTTTTCCATGGCAGAGCTTTTTTGTTGTTTTGGGTTTTTTTTGGTTTTTTTTTTTTTTTTTTAAATTCTGGAAGGTGAAATCTCAGCAGGTTGGAGGTGGGTGGTGGGAACATCCCCAGTGGGGTGGGCAGGCCAGCATCCCATGGTGGCTGGAGAGGGCACTGGGAATGCAGTGAGTGAACCACCCATTGTGCTGTCCTTGACGATCCACACCATCCCCTGAGCGAAGGGGAGATGCCACCCACCACTCCGTGCCCATCCAGGGCTGTCACCCTCACCCCAGACATTTGACAGGGCAGACCTGGCTCTCCTGGAAGCTGCTGTGTTCCCCACCTACCCCTGTGTTCCCCCCTCCTAGGAGAGCCCCAGCCTGCTGCTGCGGGACCCCGGCAGGCCCCCGCCGGCGCTGCTCTTCGGCTGCCAGACCGGCGTGGGCAGGACCAACCTGGCCATGGCCATGGGCACCCTCGTCCTGCACCACCACCGAGGAGCTGCCCACAAGCCCGAGTAAGCAGGGGAGAGCCCGGGGTGGGGGTGGTGGGGTGCCCGTGCCCCCACAGCCGGTTTGATTTCCTCCTTCTCGCGCCCCAGCCTCCCCCACCTGCCTAAAGCACCTCCCAGGGACAGGCTCCGGGTCATCCAGGCCTTCATTGAGATGGTCCCCAAAGGCCAGCAGATGGTCGAGGAGGTAAGGGCGGGGGGGTGCAGCTGAAGCCCCCAGTGGGGTGGCTGGGAGGGGAGGGATTGTCTCCCCCCTGATCCAAGGCTTATGGAGCGATTTCCCCCTTGCTCCTGCCAAGGTGGACGGTGCCATCGCCTCCTGCTCGGAGATGCACGACATGAAGGAAGCCATCTACGAGAACAAGAAGAAACTGGAAGGGATTGGGGAGGACTATCAGATCCAGGTACAGTAATCAGAGGATTGCTCGCATGCGAGCCGGCGGCATGGGATAATTTATCGAGCTGTTTTTTGCGCCGGGATGAGAAGAATGTAAATTCTGGAAAATCCAAAGCTTCCTGTGAACTGGAGATTTCCCAGCCATGTGAAACCTGGAAGGTGGTGGGGCTTCTCTTTTTTTTTTTTTTTTTTTCTTCTTCTCAGTTGTTTCAAAAGCCATAAAATTGAGCAGGCTGGGATTGAGGGAGGGGGGGAAAACAGGCTGTTTTGGGCTTCTCTGCTGCTTCTGGTGGGTGACCTCGAGGGCAAATAATATCCTGTGCCCTGGTTTCATCAGCTCTAAAATTGGAAAATCGATATCAGCCTGGATCATAGAAATCCTCGGGAGCTGGGAGGGATCGTTGCAAATATGGTCAGTCAAGGTCAGGCGTTTCCAGCTGTAGATGCACTTTGTTTCCCGTTGTTTTAAAGAGCCATCGGGGTGGTTTTCCAGCATGGAAAGCCGAGGGTCTCCCCTGCCTGACCTGAAGGGCTCCTCACTAGGTGATGGAGGCAGGGAGCTCAGTGCTGTCCCACTCCCAGCCTCTTTGGAGATGGATTTTCCCATTTAAATGCCCTCTGTGGAGTGGCAGTGCTGGGGCTGGTTGTAAAGAGCAATCTGAAAGCAGGTACTGTGCAGCAAAAAAAAACCCAAAAAACTCATGAAAATGATTAAAGAATGGGAAAAGAAGGCATTTACAGTCCCTTTTTTGGCATTTAGTGGCAAATCCCAAATTTTATCCCTCTCGTCCCCTTTCAGGGTGGATTTGGGTATGTTTGGTGCTGCTCATGTGCTGGCAGGTTCTCTTGTGTAGCAGGGGAATCTTTGGCACAGGACAAGGGATTTTCCTACTGCACTGAAGCCTTTCCCTGGCTTCTCCCTGCTCTTTGTCATCCTGGACTCAGGGGAAACAAATGGTTGGGGGACTGCCGTAAAAAAGCCCCAAGGAGTGTTTATTTTAAGTCTTTGTGGAGCAAGAACAGGTTTAAACAGTGGCAAGGGGCCAGGAAAATGTGCTGGGGGGAGGATGAGGAGGGGAGGGGGGATGATGCTCAGACATGGGAAGCCTGGGCTTTACAGTGTTGGACTGAAGTATTGGGTGAGCTGGTTGATATTTTTGGGAGGAAGAGGAAGGGCTTTTCTGGGCATGGAAGAATGAAGTCATGCTGGACTGTGTGTTTCTGCCTGGATTTGGGGGTCAAAAATGGAGATTTAAGCCCTCAAGTGAGGGAGATGCAGGTGCATCCCAGCGTGGGATGCTGAGCTGCAGCTGGACCGCCACGATACCCAACTCTGCACTGCTGGGATGAGAGTGGATCATCCCCCTTTCCATGAAAAGCCTACTTAAGGGGAATATGAAGAGATTTACCTTGGGTGGGAGCGCTGGGCAGGTTTTGATTGCAGGAATCCGAGTGCTCGGGCAGGAGCACCGCTCTGCTGTCAGCGCTGCCGGCAAACCCAGCACGGCTCCATCCCTGCAGGCTTTGTTCTGAGTTCCCAGGGCAAATCCTACTGCCTTTCCTCTTGATAAATGACAGCAGGCTGGATTTCTCTTGTGGAGAACAAGTAAATATTCATGAGTCAGCCACGTAATTCAGGGATGAGCAGACAAGCAAACCCCACTCGCCGAGCTGACTGTGGGCACAGCCCCATCTTGTAGGATTTTCCATCATGCCCTGGGAATTAGGTCCTGATGGGCTCTCCAGGCACGCCTGTGGGTGCCATGCTGGGCTCTCCTTTGCTGGTGCCTGGTCAATTTGTTGGATGGGTTGCTTGCATGTACAAACCCCCCCCTCCCAGGGTTTCTGAATTGTGGAAAGTCCTGAGGGTTTGAGCTTCATCCCTGGGGGGGTATGGCTGTGGTGGGGCACAGGCCTTGTTTGGGGAAGTAATGATGAAGAGGAGGAGGAGAGCTTGCCTGAAGCCAGTTACATGTGCATCAGGATGCTTCTGGGCATGAAGGGAGAGAGGGGGCACCTGGAAATGAAATATATTACAGGATGTGTGGCTGGCAAGAGGACCTCTCTCCCCAGGGATGCATCTCATCCAAAGGCCATGGAGGTGGCTGGGGTGGGGGCAGGACCCAGCGTTTTCCAACCCACTCCCCTTGGGTTTGAATCCCCTGTTAACATCTGGACAGTGTATCCATGCAACAGCAGGGCCCTTGGGTCCGGTTGGAACTGCTTCCCAGCGTGTCCTTGGGCTACGGGGAAGCTTTTGTTTGAGCTGAAACACAAATTTATGTCTTTAAGCATCATTTAATATGGAAACCTTGAAATGTTTCATTAAAAAAAAATATGAAACAAGTCACGAAAAGAGCGTGTAGGGCTTTTTCCCAGCCTCCTGTTCCGCTCGCGGTCAGCTCTGGGCATCACGGATTCCCTTTGCCTTTGCCTTCAGGGGAGCAGCACCAAAGAGTATTTCCTCCAGAGGACTTTACAGAGCCTTGAACGCTATTTCTACTTGATTGCTTTCAACTACTACCTTCATGAGCAGGTAAAAGACCCCTCCAAAAAACCTTTTCTTTCATGGTGCGGTTGGGAGGGAAGGCGATTCCCACTTCGGAGTTCTCCAGGGCGGGGTTTTCCCGGTGGGGCCGTTGGGTGGTGCCCGGGCAGGGGGTCGAGCCCAGGCTGACGGCGCGTCCCTCCCCGGCCCCCTCCCCTGCCGGCAGTACCCCCTGGGCTTTGCCCTCAGCTTCAGCAGGTGGATGTGCCGGCACCCGGAGCTGTACCGGCTGCAGGCGGGCATGAACTGCTCGGAGCTCACCGTCACCATGGACCTCGTCACCAAGGGCACGCGAGTGCTGGTGAGTGCCCATCCACCCGTGGGTGCGGAGACGGGAGTGGCGCCTTTCCTGGGATTGCCCGCCCTCACAGGGGTTTGGGGGTGGAGGGGGAGAAGCGAGGGGTTTCCTTGTTGTAGGAGCAGGTGCTGGGGGCTGGGGTCCGTGTCCTGCCGGCGTCCTTGGCAAGGGTGGAACTAGATGTTCTTGAAGGACCCTTCCAACCCAAAGCGTCCTGTGATTGTATGAAGGATGCCTGCGTGGCCAGAGACCCTCTGTGCACGTGGATGTGTCTGGCCCTGCAAACCCAAGGTAGCGGGGTGCTGGAGCATCCCACGATGTGAGGCTAAGCAGCAAGCTCGGTGTTTCTGGTGGTGCTTGGCTCTGGTGGGGCGAAGGAGCCCGGGGCTGTTGGTGCCTTGCAGGTTGTGCTGCAAGAAGAGCACCTCCCACCTTTGAAACACAGCCACGTGGCTTTGAGCCCTGGCTGCTGCTGTTGGAAAGGTCTGGGGACTCGTCCTGGGCGGGAACCGTGGGTGAGAGGTTGTGGGGTGCCGGGAACCCCGTGGGTGGGAGGGGGTGGCACCCCTTGCCCAGGCACTGCCCCGTTGCAGGTAGCAGATGAGCGTTCCTGCCCAGACGTGCTGAGCACTGCCAAGGAGATGAGCGTGGCCAACTTCCGACGGGTGCCCAAGATGCCCGTGTACGGGACAGCACAGCCCAGCTCCAAGGTGAGGGGCGCTCCCCCACGCTGGGCAGGGACCCCCCATCGGGCTCCCAGCCTTCTCATCATCCCTTGCCCACCCCTTCCCCCAGAGCCTGGGCAGCGTCCTGCGGTACCTGACGGACGCCAAGAGGAAGCACGCCCGCATTGTCTGGATCAACCTGCGGGAAGAAGCGGTCCTGGAGGGGAATGAGCAGATCTACACGCTGCGGGAGCCCGGGCACCTGGAGGAGCTGATCCCTGTGCCCGCTGCCTCACCTCAGCAGCTGGAGGTGAGCTCTGCCTGCTGGGAGATACTCCTAGGAGCCCTCGTGGGTGATTTCCTGGAGGCTTGGGTAGTCCCTCACCTCCTGGCGCCGCTGGTTTTGGTTTTGTTTTCCTTTGGGAACGAGGGAGCAAAGCAGAGATCCTCCCTGGAAGAATTTAGAGTGTGCCTTGAAAGGCAGGGTAAAAGGCACCCGGGGAAAGGGGAGCAGATGTTCCCAGCTGGGTTTCCAGAGGAGATAGGCAGTGAAGGGGTTTGGCTGCAGCAGCAGCACAGCTCTCTGGAGGAGCTGCCCAGTGTGGTGGGAGACGATGCTCCTGAGGCTCCCACCAAGCACGGTGGGGACTGTGGTCCTGAGTGGAAGTGGTGGCCAGGACCTGAGGTGGGGTTTGGAGTTGGCTGTGGGGTGTCTGAGAGGGATGTGAGCCTAGATCTAAAAAAACAAATTAATTAAAATCCTACAAAAATTAGGAGGAGCGGGTGTTCCAGTGAGGGTTTCTCCATCCCCTGCAGAAACTGGAGGCTGCCCTGAAGGGCGACCTGCTGAAGTGCCAGAAGTGGCTGGAGGTGTACCTGGAGACAGAGAAGCAGATGAAGATGTTCAAGAGCTGCCTGACCACGCAGGAGATATTCAGCCAGCAGAAGAATTCCTGCCAGGGGCTCACCTACCGCCGCATCCCCATCCCCGACTTCTGCGCTCCCAAGGAGCAGGTACCCTCGGGATGGGATGGGATGGGATGGTGCTGCCGCCTCCTTCCCAAGCCGTCCCCGCTGCTGTGGGGTGAATGTCACTTGGCTGCTCCGTGCCACGCAGCTCCAGGACTGTAGTGACGTGCCCAGGCCAGGTGTGGGGTGCTTGCCGGGGCAGGGAGATGTTGCACAGAGAGGCTGGGTGCCTTCAGCTGGGTGGGGACGGATCTGGGAGCAAGGAGACCGGAGGCTGTACGGCAAAGGAGGGGGGTGCCACGGTGAGGAAGAGGGGTGGGCAGCTTGTGCTGACCTGCAGTTGGCTGCATGCCTAAAAACCCACCGGCTTCACCCCTGGCAGGACTTCGACCGGCTGCTGGAGGTGATGAAGAGCGCCCTGGCCGAGGACTCGCGGGCAGCCTTCGTGTTCAACTGCGGCAGCGGCCGGGGCAGGAGCACCACGGCCATGGTCATCGCTGTCCTCACCCTCTGGCACTTCAACGTGCGTGTGGGGGGCTGCGGCTCTCCCTGCGGGCTGTGCCCCAGCGGGGCCTGCTGGGGAAGCTCTGGAGGGGTGAAAGGAGTGTGGGCAGGGCCAGGGTGGGCTGGAGGGGGCAGACATCTGTATGCTGACATTTTGGTGTCCCCAGTGAGCTCCAGGGGATGGGTGGGTGCATCCCTTTACCCCCTTTCCCAAGAGCTACCACGCCAGGATGAGGGGTTAAAGGGAAGGAGAGATCATGGAATCATGGAACGGTTTTGGCTGGAAGGGGCCTTAAAGCTCATCCACTTCCACCCTCTGCCATGGGCAGGGACACCTCCCACCAGCCCAGGTTGCTCCAAGCCCCGTCCAACCTGGCCTTGGACACTTCCAGGGATCCAGGGGCAGCCACAGCTTCTCTGGGCAACCTGTGCCAGGGCCTGGAACAGTCCTGTGTCCCAGAGATGTTGCTCCCTCCTTGGTCAGGGGTAAAACTTGGGTGTTCTCTGCCCAGCAGAGGGGAGGGAGGTGGGGGCTGCCTGGGTCCTGATGGGCTGGGTGCAGGCTCTCCATTTCTGCTCAGCTGTTGGGCAGTGAGGACAGGGCTGTGCAGCCCATAATGCCCCCTCTGACCACCCCAGGGCATCCCCGAGATGAGCGAGGAGGAAATCGTGAGCGTGCCTGATGCCAAGTACACCAAAGGGGAGTTTGAGGTGAGTCCCTGGCCATGACTCTGTTTTAGGGGTCCCTCTCCAAGCCTGCTCTGTGCTGCCTCAACCCACAGCTGCTTGTTTGGAGGGGCTGGATCCCCTCCCGGGCATGGACGGAGCAGTGGGATGAAGGTGAGGAGGCACCTGGTGAAGCCCCTGCTGCTTCTGCCCGTGCTCCAGGTGGTGATGAAGGTGGTCCAGCTCCTGCCTGACGGTCACCGGATGAAGAAGGAGGTGGACATGGCCCTGGACACAGTCAGTGAGACCATGACACCCATGCACTACCACCTCCGGGAAATCATCATCTGCACCTACCGACAGGTGAGCTGCCTCTTTCCTCCCACTGCCCAATTCCAGAGGGTGCAGCCGGGCTCTGGGAGCAGCCCTGCCCAAGCTGTGTGGTTTTCCTGGGATGAGGCTTTCTGGTGTGACACTGGAGGGATATCCCATGGCTCTTGCAGTCATGGTCACCCAGGGATGTCTTGTATAGTGTTCCATCCCGCATTCCCGCCCTGCATCCCACCTGTCTAGTGCTGTTTGGCATCCCTGCCTTTCTGGTGCTATCCTGAACCCTATCCCACATCCCACCTGTCTGGTGCCATCCCATATCCCACCCAGCATCCTACATCCTGCACAGTATCCCACCCATCTCCCACTGTCCCACATCCCACCCTGAATGCCGCCCTTCTGGCACCAACCTGCATCCCACATCCCACACCATCCCACGTCTGGTCCAGCATCCCTTCCCTGCCGTGAGGCACAGCCGGCAGAGGGCAGGACTGCTCTGTCCCACTCCGCTTCCAACCCCAAAGGCTCCTCCTGCTCCTCTGAGCTCGGGAAGGAGACCCATCTTTGGGAAGGGGAGCTATCCTTGGGAAGGGACCCATCCGTGCCGGTGGCATCCCACGGCCAGCTGGGCCTGTGGTCCCCAGCCCTGTTTTACTCTGTGGAGCTGATGAGGAGGAGAAAGGATTATTTTGATCAGATTGGGGATTTTTTTTTTAAGGTGTGGAACTATTTCATGGGGCCTTGGACCGGCTGAGCTCAGGGCATTCCTTCCCTGGGATGGTTTGTGCCATGTCCTGCCAGTGATTCCTCGCTGCAGCCCTTGCTCTGGCTGCCATCGATCCGTGTTTTCAATTAACGGCCACGAGCGATCGATGAGGGGAAGAGAAACCAAAATGTTCAGTCATCCAGTAACATCTGCAGCTTCCCTGGGGATTTGCCTCCTGCTTTCTGGAGTCCTCTGCTTTTTTCTTTTTTTTTTTTTTTTTTTTTTTTTTTTTGGAGGGGCTGGGAGAGGAAAACCTCTGGAGACCTGACTATTTGCAGCAATAGCTATTATTTATTATTAATGAATTTATTACTGCCTATTTATTATTTACTAATCCAATTTTATTTGGGACAAGTAATTTAATTTAAGTCTGCTTTTCCCTCCTTTGTCACGGGGAGGTGGCCAGGTGGGAAGTCTCACCTGCCTTATCTCATCCTTTGCTGCTGCAGAGCTAAAAATTCCCACCCTAAAGGAGCTGCAACCTGTTTTCTGGATTTAATTCTGTTCTCTGCCAGGACTGTGGGCAAATGCTTTAATTTTAATTTATTTTTATTTTTTTTTCCTCAGTGATGAGCAGCTTGAAGAAGAGAATTGTGAGAACTGTGGGTTTGGGAGATGCTTTGCAGGGTTAGGGCAAAGCAGGAGGGAAGGAAAAGGTGCTTTTGGACCTTGGCTTGGTTTGTTCTGACCTCTTCCCACTCCTAAATGGGAGGAAAACACTGGAGAATATGAGAGAATATAAATAATGGGATATAAAAGAAATGATAATAAGATGATAAATAATAATGGGAGAAAAATAAATGGATGGATATAATGATGAAAGGATAATATAATTAAAAATAAATAGGTGAATTTAACAAGGGGATAAATAATAGGATAGTAGAAGAAAAATCAATAGGATAATAGAATAAAATGATGAATAATAGGATCATTGAATAAAAATAAATAAGAGAATATAAACCCAGGATAAATAATAGGATTATAGAATGAAAAATAAATAGGATAATGCAATAATTAACAGGATAATAGGATCTGCTCTCTGGAAATACTGGCACACACACCTTTTCCAAAGGGCAGAGCTGAAGTGAGGAGTGGCTTTTTTTTGAGATGGTCTGTGGGATCAAGTCTCTTTTTTTTTTTCTTAAACTTTTTTTTTATTATTTATTTATTCCTAGAAGGAGCATTGTGCAGAGCTTAAAATAAGAGCTATAATAATACTAATAAAATTTATTATATGAAAATTACTGTACAATTAAACACAGTATATAACAATAACAATAAATATAAACAATTAATCTATGGACTCTATAGCATGTATAATATAAAACAAAATATATACATGATAAATAAATAAATATATATAAATAATAGTAGAAGATGCAATGGCCTTCAACCTCAGCATGGGACACTGGGTGGCCACGTGTCTTCTCCTCCTCTGGCAGTGGAGGCTGAATCCAGCTGGGGAATGCTTTCCAGGGAGGTGCTTTTCCCTGGGGAATTGCTTTGGGGTACAGGATCTCATGGTTTGGGGTACAGTTTGCACCTGGGCACCTATTCCTGGCTCCTAGGCACCACTATCCCCCCATTTATCCATCTCACATCTGTTTTTGAGCTCTGCCCTGTAAAGGGAACGTTGTTGCACGCTGGAAACCACGAGGAAATGAGAGCCTGGAGCGCCAAGCGCCGGTGGGAGCAGGAGGGGAGGATGTGCTCATTTTTGTCCCCAGAGTGGTCCTCCCTCTTCCCATGCTCCTCCCATGGCTTTTCCGTGGCACCAGAGGTCCTCTTGGGTCCCTCTCCACCCAACTTGCGGAGCGGGATGGAGAAGGAGCGTGGGTGAGGGCTGAGATTCCTCCCAAGGGATGCTCTGGGATGCTCTCCCAAGGCAGGTGTCACATCCAGGTTCTTTTTCCGTCCAGGGAAAGTCGGGCAAGGATGAGAAGGAGACCCGGGCGCTGCAGCTGAGGAGCCTGCAGTACCTGGAGCGCTACATCTACCTGATCCTCTTCAACGCCTACCTGCACCTGGAGAAGAGGGACTCCTGGCAGAGGCCCTTCAGCCTCTGGATGCGCGAGGTGAGGCCTTCCCTGCCCGAGCAGACCTCACCCAATGTGGCGTTCACTTGGGAATATGGGAATTTCCTGGGAAGCAGAACACCCTCTGGGATTTATTTACCATTTCTGCGGGGTTGTTGGCCCCTTTGCTCTGGGCGAGCTCCCGTGTGTCACCAGGCTGGGGGCTCTCATGGAAAGCCACTGGAGATGGATGGCAGCCCACCACAGGGCTCTGCCACCCCAAACCCACCCTTTTCTCCTCCTTTGATTTTCCCAAGGATTTAGTTTGATCTGCCAGTTGTGTGATTGCAGCATGTGGGGCTGGGAGGCCACCAGCCAACCCTGACTGGCCAGGGCAAGTGGCACAGGGTCTGGGAGCATGGGGATGGGTGTCAAAGGGAATTGGGAACCAGCTGGAAAAACAGAATGGGGAGGGAGGCCCTAAATTATCCATGTGGAATAGGGGTGTGAGGGAGACACCCTAAACTATCTGTATTTCCTGCTCAGGGGTGCTACAGCTGCTGGATTTATTTGGAACACATTGCCTTAGATCCAAGCATTGAGGGGAGCTGTAAATTTGCCTGGAAAAGGGACTTTGGAGGTGGTACAAGTGATGGGGGAGGCATAAGGGGTGTTCGTGTGCTGCTGCCTGCAGGGGTTATTGTGCCTGAGAGGCAGAAGGGAGAAGGGGAAGCTGGGAACATGGCAATTTTAATGATGCTATTATTACTGTTATTACATTTTATAGTTCATTTACATCTTATTCTTTCATTACTGCATTTTATTTTATTATTTAAAATCTGTATTTTGTTATTATTTCATTGTATTATTTCTGCCAATGTATTCTGTTATTTTAATTGTTTTTATTTCTATTATCATTTTAACCTTTTCTTGCTATTATCACTTTTTAACCTTTTCTTGCTCTTATCAATTTTTTAACTTTTCTTGCTCTTATCATTTTTTTACCTTTTCTTGCTATTATCATTTTTACCTTTTATTTCTATTACGGTGCAGAGATCAGTTCTTCTCCCCCACTAGGTTTGCCTGGCACTAACTTAGTTTCCATCTGCCCTCTGTTCCCATTTGCTGGAGCATCTTTTAGTGCAGCACCTTTTGGGGGTTTAAGGTTTAAGGCAAAATTTTTGGGGCCGCACCTTTTTGGGGCCACACCTTTTTGGGGCTGCACCCTTTAGAGTAAGTTCTTTTTTTTTTTTTTTTTTTTTAGTGCTGCTGCAGCTTTTGGTGCTGCAGCTTTTAGTGCTGCATTTTCAGTGCACGGGTTTACAAATGCCCTCTGTCCCCCTGTTGCTGGAGCGTGTTTTGGAGCTCCAGGTTTTTGGGGCTCCACCCTTCTGGGGCTGCCCATTTTAATGCTGCTCCTTTTAATGCCACATCTTCCATAGGTTGGTTTGCAGCTCCTCCCCGTTTGCTGGGGGGAAGGGAAACACACCCAACCTGTGGATACAAGGAGCCTTTGACCCCCAAAGCGCCCCTTCCCGCCGCATAATCCCCGCGTTTTTCAGCAAAAACAAGGAGCCATTGTAGCTTTCTGGCAGGAAGGTGCCAAAGACAACAAACCCTGGGATGACTGACCCCAGCAGAAAAGGAGAGGCTTATAAAATGTATAAACTGGGGCTGGAAGGGCAGCTGGGGGGGGGTGTTTAACTGGATGGGGGCGACTTTTCATCCTCACCCTGGGGCAGCAAAAACGTCCTGGGGGAGTTTAATGTGTCCTCTCCCTCTGTTTCCAGGTGGCAGCAGTGGCTGGGGTCTACGAGGTGCTGAACCAGCTGGGATTCCCTGAGCTGGAGAGCCTGGAGGGCAAAGCCCTGTGCACGCTGCGGGGCCGCTGGCAGGCACAGGGAGCCACATCCCGCCCCTTCCGTGGGGAATTCGTGTAGGGTCAGGGGCGTGGGGGGACCCTCCACTGCTTTTTTTTTGGGGGGGTGTAGGAGGGAAAGAGGGGGAAAAAAAACCCACAAAAAGACTGTTTTCCCAAAACCTGGGGGTGTGGGGAGGGAGGGGCAAGCCCCAAAGCTGCCTTAGATTGGGAGAATTTCCGGGGTTCTTTTTTGGACGCAATAAAAATACTGTAAATTAAAAAAAAAAATCGAGACCTTCTTGGCTTTCTCCCTTGAACCAGTGCAGCATATACACAAATATATGTATTTATATATGTAAATATACATGTATACATACACAGGTATATATTTATATATTTAGGGCTCCATGTGTGTGTATATTTATATATATGGAGCCATAAATACTTGTAGCCAGGATTAGGACTCGCAGGGATCCCAGTCACTGCAGACCTGGGTATTTTTAAGGTTTGGGCATCTTTGGTGGTTCTTTCCAACTCTTTCCGGTCATGGATGCAGCTGGAGGAAAGGCAGCTGTGCCACCAGGTTTTTTTGGGGTCCCTGCTTAGTCCAATTTCAGTGCCAAGGTGATGCTGAGGGGGCTGAGCTGCTCAGCAAAGGCTTAAAAGCACAAGTGATACCAGGAAATTTTTCTTTAAGGCAAGGGGAAAGGGAAGAGTGAAAAATGAAGTTAATCAGATGCAAATGAGGGGGTTCCAGCTCCCCTCCTGCCCTCCCGGTGGAGGGAGAGGAGCCTGTGGGGGGTGAGGGGGGAAGTCTGGGCTCCTGCCCGGATGGAGGGATGATAAAATAGGATGGGAAGCACAAAAGCAGGAGCACACGCTCCGTCTGTCCCAGCTCAGCTTTCATCCGCTGCCAGGGGCGGGAGGCGGCAGAGACTCAAAGGTGGAGTGTGGAAAGAAAAACAACATTTTTCAATAGCAAGCGTTGCTTTTTCTTCAGCCCCAGTTCCCAAGGGGTCCCTCATTTTTTCTGGCTTAACCACACACGTTTTGGGTTTACTTTTTTTTTCTTTTTTTTTTCATGCAGAAATACCTGCCTGAATATTTTTTTTTCCCTTGCTGAGTGCTTCAGTGTTTGGATAATTCGCTGCTGATGCAGTCAGACAGTTGATCCAGTGATTTCAAGAGGCTGTTGATGCTATTTTTTTGCTCTTGTTTTTCTTTTTGACAGAGAACATCCTTTCTGTCCTCACATCTCCATTTATTCTGCCTTGCTAAAGCAATTACCTGCAGGCTCCTTTGCTTTCAGCCAGGCTGCAAATCCATTCCCTTCTCTCCTGTCGCAGAACCAAGCCTTGGAAGTCCCGCCTATTAGCCCTGTCGTAATTAGGCAGAGTTTTTAATTGCTTAGGAAATCCCAGCCTCTTTAATCTTGGTAATGAAGGCTGGAGCTTTGCATCACCTGGTTTGAGGAGCTCAAAGGCTTCTTTCCGCTTTCCCACCATCCTAACAAGCAATTTCCAAAGCAGGGATAAAGCAATTGCCTGGGAAAAAGAAAAATAAATCAAGTGCCTGGGAGATGGGAATGTGTTCTTTTCCCCAGCCTGGGAAGGCAGAAACACAGGTCCCTCTGCTAGATAGTAAGTTAAACCTGGCTCTGAATGCCTTGGCTCTGCCCTGAGAGAAAAGACTGGGAATTCAGAAAGCATTCAGCCAGGGACAAAGCAAACAAAGGGTTACATATAATATATTATTATAATTATATAATTATAATTATATAATTATATTATATTATATGTAATATAATTATTATAGAGCGTATATTTCGTATTTTAAATGCTATATATAATGCACAAAGCACACATTTTATAATATATACTGTGTGTATATAGTATATAGATTTTTATATATCATATACAACATAATGATACAATAAAATACACATTCTAGAGTTATTCTATCTAGTATATAATAGAAATTCTTTATAATAACAACCAGGAGCAACCTGGGCTAGTGGAAGATGTCCCTGCCCATGGCAGGGGATTGGAACTAGATGAGGTTTAAGATCCTTTCCAACCCAAACCATTCTGGGATTCCAGGATATGGAATATGTATTCCACATTGTATAGAATATAAATAAAGAAGCAGCTATTAGTAGGGTGGGGTTAACGAGCTGACCTCCAGCCTCACTGGGGTATGTTCCCTGCCAGGAGCAGCATTTCATCCCAGGGAGGCCCCAGCAAGGGAAGGGGGGGGTCGGTGGACTAAAATATTTACGAAAGGAGGAACTCAAAGAGCGGTTTTACGCTAAAAAAACAAGAGCTCGTGGCCTGATTTTATTGATTTTCACAAAAAACCTGTTTTTCTCCGGGTTTCTGACCCTTGCTTAACTGCCTTAAACTATTTCTCCACTCTTTCAGGGCTTGCAGTGTGGGAATCCAGCCAAGGGGAGCCGAGGTTATTTTGGGGCAGAGAATTAAACATTTAAATCCCAGGCAGCAGTCCTGGGGGATCGATTTGCAGAGCAGGGAGTGTGGATCCGTGGCTGGGTTTCTGCTGGATCCATCTTCATCAATTTGCATCTCGTTTCCATGGGTACAAAGGGCATCTCCACAGCTCGGGGTGCCATCACCCATTTTTGGTCACCTGGTGTGCCACCATTGCACCGCTGTTTGTACACACAGGCTGGGGTGGGCCATGAGAACCTTTGATATCACATAAAAATCCCCAACCCACCCCTTATTCTGCCTGTGGAAAGCATTCTTCGTGGCGTGGAGGATGGTCTCTGTGCCAACAGCTCTGGTGGGGCTTGCAAGAGGTGAGATGTGGGGCTGGAGACTTTTAAAAAGGGGGCAGAGCTGCCTTCAGAAATAGTGCTAGTGGATATTTGACCTGTGACAGAGAAAAGGAGATATATTTTGTATATTTTGTGTATATGTATATATATATATTTTGTCATAAGAGCCTTGCCCACATGCACCAGACTGTATCACATTTTTTTCCCAGAAAACCCAGGGTGCTGCATCCTCATTGACTCCTCCCTCCCTTCATAATTAATTTTTTTTTATAAATATATATATATAAATACATATAAAAATAATGTTAACCTGTAACCACTGTCAGGGCTGAATGGTATTTGCTATCCATACAGGGATGAAAACTTTTAAATCCCTATTAAAATACACTTGAGTATAAAACACTTCAGGCCACCTGTGCTGAAGGAGGGTAAATTGTCCTCAGCTGGGACCTGCTTTTAGCCCCTCCCTGGGAGTAAAACCCAAACCTGGGGCACCTGCAGCCCCTCAGTTTCCACTTGCACTTCCCTCCATGCTGCTCAGGAAGCCTGGAGCACGGGAGGGACTCTTGCTCCTGCGAGCCAGAAAGCCCTGGATCGTCATCAAAGAGGATTTTTTGGCCAGTTTGGGAGCCCAGCTCTGTCATCGTAAAAGCAGTGAGTGATTTTATGGCTTTTTTTGTTGTTTTTATTTTTTTTTTCCCCTTTCTTTCTGGCTGCAGCGTTGGGGGGAGCATGGCAACAGGGCTGTTTGTGGTTGTGCTACTGGCTGATGAGTTTATATTTCTAATGGATAAGCTTGTAGTTATTAATGCTTCTAATTTGCCTTCCCATCCCTGAGGGTTAGGGGTGTGCTGGTATGTCCCTTCCAGGTTTTTTATCCGTGCTCTTTTCTCCTAGTTAAGGTCATGAATAAAGGCATAATTAAATATTGTGTTTATATATATATATATAAAATGAGACATGATTAACCTGTAACCACTGGCAGGGCTGAGTGGTATTTGCTATCCATACAGGGATAAAAACTGTCCTTTAAAAATCCCTATTAAAATATATTTGAATATAAAACACCTAAAAAAAAAACCAGAAGAAAACCTTTTTGGAGCTAAATAAACCCCCTGTGACTCGATTTGTGGGAAGTTCAAGGTCAAAGCTGCCTCAGAATTTGAGGTATCCCCGAATTCCTCTTTCCCCTGTGAGGACATGGGTACAGATGTGTTTTTTTCCCTGCTCAGCTTTTGCCTTTGGTGTAGCTTGTTTGGGGTGAGGAATATTTTAGTGGAGGGTATCTCTGGTTCAGATGCTTCCTTCCAGAGAAAGCAAAGCAGGATAGTGATATATAAAATAAATAAATACATAAATTCACTGTGTGTGGGGTGAAAAGGTGGCAAGAAACCTCATCCTAACCACACCATCCCTCTGTGAGATCTCCTCCCCTGAATAAATCAGCCTGTGGGATCCCCTTCATTTTAAGGTTATAGATTTATTTTTTTTATTATTCTAAAATGTGCAAAAATACAGCTGATTTTGGCCAGATTCTTCCTTCCTATGTCTTTGCATCAGACAGGGGCCCTGGCAAAGGGACCTGTCCTTTGGGCTTAACAGAGGTAAAAGGAACAGGGCTGCTCTTACCTCAGCCAGGGGTTTTATTCCTCCTCCTCTTACGGGTGAGCAAAAATCCTTGGAAGCTTAACTTCACGTGTCTTTATGTTTTTTCATCCACTGAAAAGGGAAAATGCTCCGAGGAGCCAATATTCCATTGGCACGTGGGGCTGCAAGGGGAAACCTGCCACAACCCCAGCTAAATCATCACAGCTATCAGGGGCTTCAGTGCTGTGTCTTTTTGGTTTTTTTTCCTGAAAAATCCCCTTTATTTCTATTTTTCCACATGGCTGTGGCAGCTCTGCTTAATATAAAGTGCCAGCTGTACCCAAGTCCCACAGACATCAGCTTTCCAAGGACCAGCTCAGGAGCTGTTGCTTTTAATTATGGTGAAAATCAAGAGTGTTTGAAGGGGGAGGTGAGGGGGGATATTATTTCTATTTACAACAGCAGGGAGGGTGCACCAGAAGAGGCATGTGCTGGCACTGGGCCACTGTGCATAGCTATGGACATAACAGCTCTTAAAATAATATTAATAATAATAATCATAATAATTTCCATGTTTCCCTTTCTGTGATGTCCCTCTCGGGCAGAACCCCCCGATGAAACCGCTGGACCTCTGCGAAGGGAGCCCATCTGTGTTTCATTTTACAGCTGAAGAATAGTAATTAAGATGCTTTTTGCAGAGCCAGGGCTCGAAGAACTAAAAATAAAAGCCATATAGGCACGGTACCAGAGCTCTGAGCACCGTAAACTTTCCTTTCCCCCTGTTTTCCCCCCTCCCAGCTCCGTTGGACACCTTGGGTATGGCCAAGCCTCCCGTTGTTTTGGGGAGCAGAGACAGGAATGAATCATGGGATGGGGCAGAGAAGGGGGATTTGGGGCTAAATCCAGAGGAACGATGGAAGTGCCAACCTGTGTAGAGGGTGGTGGCAAGGAGAGGTTTTCTAAAGCTCTAAAAATTAGAGGCATCATGCAAAGCATCTTCTCTTGTAACAAAGTGTGTGTAAACCCGGGTCCCCAGGCTTGGAGTGACTTTCTTCCTTTATTTCTCACTTTTCATCCGTGAATATTGCAGGGAGGAAGAAAAAGCAAAAAGCAGCTGTTTTCTAGCCCTCCACCACCTCAGGGTGCTTCTGGCCCCAGGCAAATGAAAAATTAATTTTCCCCAGCTTGAGCTGAAAGCAGAGATGGGGCTCAATGAGATTCACTCGAAAACACTTGCTGGCTGACAAGGCTGAGGGGGGGGTCGTGCTGGAAAGATAACCATCAGCTGAGGGGATGAACAAGGCCCTGGGGGACTGAGAGTGCTCAGCAGTTTGATTTAATAGACAAAATAAAAAAAAAGATTTGGGGTTTCCGCAGCAGTAAGTTTAATTTCAGCAGGAGGGTGATAAAAAATTAACAAGGTGGTCAGTGTGCGGAGAGGGAAAGGAGGAGCATCTGGGGGGGGGGGTGCTGGGAGAGGTTAACCTAGTTTGTGTTGTGTATGTGGGAAAAACACGAAGGGGAGGGCTGGGGATGCCAGGATAGCAGGGATAACCTCCCACCAGGCAGCCTTGGGGCGTGGGGGTGTGTTTTGGCAGGGCCAGGCTGTGCCGGAGCGAAGTGATGCTGGTGGGATGTGGTCTGAGCCGAGGCACAGAGAGGCTTTCCCACCCCCCTGCATCCCAAGGATATGGTGCATGTGTTTGTTTTGGATGCCTCAGCCATCAGGTGGCTTCAGGGCTCTGTGCAGGCGCTGTGTTTTTGGGAAGGAGCGGTTTAAGAGGTTTCCTCCCTGTGCAGCAGGAGCCCCTCACCCCGGCGTCTGGGCTGGCTGGGCTGAGTCAAACCGAGGTGCTGCTGACCCGAGTTCAGCAGCTGCTGCAGCTGGGCTGTGTGTTGTGTCACAGAAGAAAAACAAGGGCTTTTTGGGGTTATTTTTTGCTTTCCCACTGGCGGGACCCGGCCACGCCGGTGGAGCTTTCTCGCAAGCCTCGCGGCGCAGTTCCTAGAAGGAGAGCAACTTTTTCCCTCCTCTTTTCCAAGCCTCTGCCGCTGACAGTAAGGGCTGGAAAGCGTCCAGAGCTGTCGGTATAAATCTCACTGACCTTGTTTCACCATCCCTTAACTTGCAGTTCAGTGTCTCCCATCAGCAGGGACTGGCGTCGGCTTCCACTTTCTGGCTCATTTATCCCCTTTTTTTTCTTTTTTCCCAGCTTTATGGTTTGGTTTCCCGAGCTTGTCTGTTCATCCCTGGGTGGGCAGGGGAATGAGGGGGGACTCCCACCCCCTAAAAAAAAAAACCTCCCAGCAAGGTTGCCAAGGCAAACATCTTGCAGGGATTTGGAGATGCAGCTCAGTGCTCTGCTTGGGAAGCGATGCTCGGAGGAGCAGCGCGGTGAGACGAGGTGGGATGAGGGGAAGATGCTCCTCTTTGGGTTGGGCTGGGTGCAGGGCTCTGATCCCAGAAAACGCTGCCTAGGTGCCATCAGGAGATGAACCTTGGTAGGATTTGAGCTCCACCCCCACCACGATGCTGGGTGAGCATCTATATGGGAGAGTGTTGCTCTCTACAGTGTTCTTGCTGTCTTTCCTGCATTTTCTACAACCTCCTGTGATTATTTGATGCCATGTTTGCTGTCCAGATGATTCCAGGGGTTTGACTGTGGGGGAATGGTCTCCTGCTTCATGCTGGGCTCCCTGAGGAAGCAGAGGAAGGCAGCCTTTGGAGATGTGGCCTGCAGAGCAGCCGGTAATGGAGAGAGAGGGTAGGAAGGAGAATTCATTGTTTCCCATCCTGGCTGGACCAGCTGCTTTGGACACCCAGCTCTCCCTTTTTAGGCTTGGAAAAGAGGATTGGGAGCTTCAGTCCTCCCAAAAAATCCACAACATCATTTACTTCTGGCTCCCTAGGTGCTAAATCCATATGAAAACCTCCATTTTCTGACTCCAGTAAAATCTCACCTTAAAACATTGTGCTGATGCCACAACGTGTTTGGGGCACGTGGAAGACCTTTCCCAGTTGCTGCCATTGTCACTTGGCTTTGTGATAGTATCCAGAATCTTTGGAATGCCGGCAGGAGGCAGGATGTATTAGGATTAATTTTTTTCCCTGGGTGAAGATTGTGGTTTTGAGTTTGTCCAAGGGACCTGAGGGGTGTGCAAGGCACAATAATGTGGCTCTGCTTGTGCATTTCTGGAGGAAAAGCCCAAAAGCTTTTATGTTGTATCCCCTGGACCTTCCTGGAGGATTAGGACAGCTAATTGGATTTTATTCCAGGTGCACCACGAGCTCGGTGTCACAACCAGAGAAAGCACCAGCATGAATAGGGAGAGGTCAGAGGAGATTGGAGAAGTCTCAGGGGGCACAGCAGCTATCTGTGCACAGGGAAAGGGTTGTAGGAAAGCCAGGAAAATCCAAGTAAACAGTATAAAACCTCCTTGGTGTAAGCAGCTGCAAGAAATATTCAGATTAACCCGGAGGAAAAACTTTCCAAGACAAGAAAAGCAAGACATGAAGGGAAAAAAAAAAAAATAAATCTCCTGGGGGCTCGAGGAGGCTCCCTCCATCTTTGGAGGTCTTAAAGCAGGGATTAGGGAGAGATCTGCCAGGAATGATCCTGCCTGGGGGCAGCCAGAGACCAGATGATGTGCCTGTCAGCTCCTTGTCTCCAAAAGCCGGGCTTGCGCTTCTCCCGCTCTTCTGGATGAGCACGGCACGTTTGGGACCCTCCTTGGTGGTCTCCTAGCAGGACTCCTAGAAATCCCCCCCGGAAAGAGCTGGAATCCTGGAAAAGGGATGTTTTTCTGGCTAAGGGTTGCTTTAGAGAGGGAGGGGAAGATGCTCTCAGGGGGTTTCCTCTCCCCTTCTGTCCCTGCTCTGCAACAGCCACTGTTTTCTGGTCTAATCTCCTGGCGGCTCCGCGTGTCTGAGGGATGAGGTCATGCTCACTCACCCACAGCCTGCCCTGCTCCTGCTCCCATCCCTCCAGCCTGGGGAGCAGGGTGGGATTGCAGTCCCTGCAGAGGCTCCGGCTCCGTGCACGGTGGGATTTGGGATGTCTCCCTTACCGAGCATCACCACGGACCTTTGCCTTGCTCTGGGCGTGGATGGGTTGCACCAGGGATGGGGATCAGCATCGGTGCCCCCTGCCCATCTTACCCATGCCTGGGATGCCAGTCAGTCTCTCCCAGTGGTTTTTAAAACCACAGACTATCCCAATCAGCTGGAAAATGCTTCCCCACACACTTCTTCTCCTTCTTCTATTTTTTTTTCTTTTTTTGGGCTACTTCTTGCCTGCAATCAGCCCATGGGGAGGAGGAGACTAGTGGTTGTGCAACCTGAGTGCAGGGACAGCTGTTCCAGAGCCTTTTGGATTTAACAAACAGGAGGTTTAAATCTCCGGGGAGAAGAAATGTGGTGACCTGTGCCTGGAAACACAGCCCTGGCTTCTTGCTCTGGTAGATCCCCAGCTCCTGGCTCATGATAAGGATGGAAAAGCCAGTTTAGGTAATTAATGGAGATTGCCATGATTTTATTAGCCCTAACTCCCTCCTCTCCAGGAGGTTTGCACTGCTGAGCAAAAAAAAGAGTGCCCATAAAGACACAAAAATAAACACCATTAAGTGTTTTGTTTGTTTTTTGTTGGTTTTTTTTTTAATTATTATTATTATTATTTTTGTTTTTTTCTCTTAACAAATTCTTCCACCCTTTTGTGAAGGTTTTCCCAGCCCTCAGATTCAAGATAAATTGAATTTAGGGGCCAATAGCTGCATCTACTGCTGGTGGTGGTGGGGATCATTTTCTGTGTGGAGATTTAGGGCACCTTGCCAGGGCTCCGAGTGGTACCCGGTGGGATGGGCAGGGCTTGGACGTTGCATCACTCCAGGAGGGACAGAAATGGGCACTGCAAGATCAAAATCAGGCTTTGGGAATACAAACTGGAACCTCCTAGAGGGAGAGGAGTCTGATTTGGGGTTTTAAAAGCAGCAGCTGTTGTCAGCTTTCTTCTCTGGGAAGCTGGAAAGAAAAACTGCTCCTCCCCATGCCTAGAGGTCACCCAATAAATGAGAAGGTCCCCAAAAACATGTCCCTGGTAAATCTCAAGGCTGCAGAGAGGAGTGCCTGTTGAATCAGAGAGAATTACAAAGCGTGTTATCTATGGAGGAAATGGGGGCTTCAAGATAAAATAGCACCCGAGGAGGGGAAAACAGGAAAAGGCTCCATTTGGGCTCCAAAACGGAAAGGAAAAGGTTAAGCCTAAAGTCAAGGAGAAGGGTGGGACAGAGTTAAAGGCAAAGTCAGGAGACAAAGAGGAAAATAAAGGGGTCAAAGCAGAGGGAAAGGACAAGGAGAAGTTGCCTTGCTGCTTCACTCTCCCCATCCTCTCTTTATGGTAGGAACTGGGAAGAAGAAGGCTGGAATGAACGAATTTTTCTTATTTAAATGATAGTGTGCTGACAGAGGTAAAACAAAAATCCACGTGGAGCAGTGAATCAGTAAATCATTTTGTATTTCAGGCAGGTAAGACCAACAGGTAGGGCTGGTGTCACTGCCAGGGTGACAAATGAACACCTCAACATCTGGGAGCCCAACAAATCCCTTTGGGGTTGTCTTTGCGCCATGCCCAGCATGTTTAAGGTACCCAAAACTACTTATTTATTACCTTTAGAAGGTGATAAATGGGGCAACTTGTGTGCTAGTTCATTGCCATTGTCATCAGCCAGATTTATGCTGCTGAAGACAATAGTTTGGTAACACCAGGGAGACACTAAAGGTCTAGATGGACTGGATGAGTTTGTGGGTCTTGTGGAGAAAGAAGTGGTTTCTGTCTCTAAAAAAAAAAGAAAAAGAAAAAAAGATGTTTTGCAGAGCTATTCTTCACAAGAAAGGCATGCCCTTTATTTTGTGTTTTGTCATAAATCTATTTAGTCCCAATAAGGGCTTGTTCCAGCTTTAATGCCCTAATAAGTGTGTATCTGCTGAAATTGCCTGAAATGCTGGGAGCACAAATTCTTCTATCTTTCCTGCAAAGAATCTCTTAAGGGATCACTTCTTGTGTTTAATTATAGATTGCACAAAGCAACAGAAGCATGCAAAGCCTTAAACTGGGAAATAAAATAATTCTTTTTTCCAACTTGACATTCTCTAGTTCAAGTTAGCATATTCATCTCTTTGGATGCATCTTGTGGTTTTTACCTACAGGGGTTTTTGGGCTGGATTTTGATCACCGGGGCCTCAACCTCCCAAAACCCAACCCAATCACCCAGCTATAGAAGGCAAGACTCTCCACCCTCATCTGCAGAAATGCTGTGGCAGAATTCCCTGTGGATAACACGACTGGAGAGCGATGAAGCAGCGCTTCCCTTGGCACTTCACCAGAAATGGCCTCAGCAGGACCGTCTCCAAGGTGTTCCCCCATTCCCACATCCGGATCCTTCTTCTGGCACCCAGCAACCCCGCCATCCACCCCCATCTGCACTGGAGGTAAGCAGGGCGTTCCAAAGGCAGCTTCTCCCAAAATGATGGTCCTCTCCTACCACTCCTGGCATCGCTGTGCTGGTGGGTTGGGAGAAAAGCTCTGACTGAGGTCCTACCGAGGAAATCCAAAGCAATAATCCCAAGGATAGAGCTGATTTCCCATCAGCCTAGGGTGTTGTTTTCCCTGCTCTCCTTTCCCATTATGCTCTAGCTTCTCTGGCAGCTTGGACAGCAAGGTCTTCAAGGCAGGGATTACATCGTGGGATAGGTTTTGGGTTGCTCAGCCCCTGGGGGCCCGGGTGAGTATAATCCATGCACAACCGGTGTTGCAGCACAGTCCCTTCCCTGGAACTGGCCTTGGAGTCCTATCCAGAAGGAAAAAATAGCTGGACACAGCAAATGGAAACAGCAACAGAAGGTATGTTCCTCTGTGTTGATGGATGGCCCACCCCTGGAATTGTTCAAGGCTGGGTTGGATCAACCTGGGATAGTGGAATGTGTCCCTGTTCGTGGCAGGGGGTTAAAATGGAATGATCTTGAAGATCCCTTCCAGCCCAACTCATTCCATGACTCTGTGATGTGGGAAGCCCCTTTACCACGGGGCTGGATTTGTTGAAATTCCTTAGATTTTGGTTTTTTTTTAGAGGAGTAGGTAATTTACTTGCCCCTTGTGAGGGTGACAAGGAAGGTGCCTGAGGAAGCACAGCACGTACTCAGCATGCTCCAGAGTTTTGGTGATGCCCTTTGGAAAACCCAAGTGGTGTGAGGGGCATCACTCTCATACCAGTGCCTTCTCCCATCTGTTTCCTCCTTAAAACAGAGGGGATAGAGAGGGGAAAAAAAAAAAAAAAAAAAAAAGTGGAATCATGGAATGGTTTGGGTTGGAAGGGACCTCAAAGCTCATCTCATTCCACCCCCTGCCATGGGCAGGGACACCTTCCACTATCCCAGGTAGCTCCAAGCCCCATCCAACCCGACCTTGAACACTTCCAGGGATGGGGCATCTGCAAATTCACTGTTATGGACGTTTCCACATCTGGAAAACATCCCAGATGTTTCCAAACAGGATGTTTACCTCCATCTCACGCGGCGGCAGGGCTCTAAACGCTGGGAGACGCCTTGGCTCTCCCTGTGGAGCATCTCTGCGCCGGGTCCCGCTGCCACGCGGGGCCGGGAGGTGGGATTTGGGGAGAGGGCCAGGGGCAGAGCGAGGTGGGGGGGCTCCCCGGCTCCCGGCGCGTCTCGCCTTTGTTCGGGCAGCGCTGGAGCCGGGCGGCCGCGGGGCGGGGAGGGAGGGATGGGGAGGAGGAGGGATGGTGGGAGGGAGGGCGGACTGCCCGAAAAGGCTTTTTTTTTTTTTTTTTTTTTAAATCTCCAAGAAAAGAACGATCCGGAGGCAACGCGAGAACTTTTTTTTTTTTTTTTTTTTTTGGAGGGGGGTGTGTGCTTGTTTAATAACAAAAAAAAGTAAATTATAAAAAGAGAAAAAAAACAAAACAGAGGAAAAAAATTAAAAAAAAAAAAAAAAATCGAAAGGAATTAATTAAAACAAGCCCGAAACTCCCACCCCCTCGGCCAGACCCGGCCCCCGGCCCGCCCCACGCCGCCCCGGACGCGGCAGAGGCGGCAGCGGCGGCGGCGGGAGCGCCGGCGGCCCCGGCGGCGGGGGGGAGGCGGTCGCCGGGCGCTGCCCGCCCCGCATCCCGCCGGCCCCGCATCCCGCCGCATCCCGCCGCCGGCCCCAAATGGATTATCTGCGGCTGGTGCTCTCCTGCCTCGTCCCCCTGCACGGCTGCCTGGCCGCCGGCAGCGCCCCAGGTACGGCCGCTGCCCCGGGGGACGGGGGGCCCCGCCGGGGAGGGATGGGCGGTGTTGGGGGGGGACTGACAGGTGGCTGCATCCCGGAGGATGGGGAGAAGGGAGAGGGAATCCGCCGGCGGGGGGGGGGGGGGTGGGGGGTGGTGGTGGTTTCAATGGGAATTGGGGGAGATGGAGCCTGGGCGAGAAATAGTTGGCGTGCTTGGCGTGCGAGGGGACGTCAGCCCGAGTTCCTTCTGCTACGTTGGACGCACCCGCTTAAAACTACAAAGCGGAGCCGTGTCGGGACGGAAAAGCGGTTTGTTGGGTTTGTGGAGCTCCGGCGGGGGCTTGCCAAAGGCTCCCCAAGCTGGGGAGACCCCGGCGCCTGGGCGGGATGCTCCGTGCCCACGGCTCTCTCCCTCCGTCTTGTCTCCGCAGAGCTGCTCCTGTCCGGCAAACTCAGCGAGTATGGTGTGATCGTCCCGTTCAGCGCCGATTGCCGGGGTCGCTTCCTCTCGCACGTGGTGTCCGGCGAGGCCGTGGCGGGGATCGGCGAGCCCGCCTGTGCCCCGGAGCCCTCCCCGTCCCACCGCCGCGTCCCGCGCAGCCCCCCGGATGAGCCCCCCCAGCGCCGCTTGCTTTACTTCAACGTCACGGTTTTTGGGACGCAGCTGCACCTCCGGCTCAGGCCCAACCGGCGGCTGCTGCCCCCGGGCGCCGTGGCTGAGTGGCAGGAGGATTTTGAGGTGCTTTTCCGGGAACCCCTCCAGCAGCGGTGCCTTTTCACCGGCGACATCTCCGGCATGCCCGGAGCCGCCGTGGCCATCAGCAACTGCGACGGACTGGTGAGCTGGGGGGCTGGCGGGGCCGCTCGTGTGTGGTGCCTGTGTTTTGGTGTGGTTTTCCTCTTAAGAGGTGGATCGTGGTGTCCCGAAACCCGTTGTTTTTTTTTTTTTTTTTTTTTGGGTGATGCTTTAGGTGTCCGCAGCATTCGCTGCCCTTTACCCGGCAGGTCCCCTTTTCCCCACGTTGGCACGGGGAATGCTTACTCCATCCTTCCGCTGGCTGTGCAGGAGTATTTATTTAAAGGGCTTGAAAAAATTGCCAGTCCCGTGCTTGAGCTGCCTGCTGCCCGGAGGAGGACTGTGCCACACGCTGTCACACCCACGGGCTGTGCCCTGCCTCTGGGATGGGTGCCCACGCTGCCAGTGGTGCTGCTCCGTCCTTGCTCGCCTCTGTTTTACCTTGCGACTGCCCCAGCAACTTTTTCTCGGCATTTCGCACCTCTTCAGTGATGCAGAGCGAGCTCGGGCGTCTCCTGAAATCACTGTTAGCTGCAGTCTGGCTTCCACTAAGTGTCTTTTTGAGGGAGGACCTCTCTTTTTTTTTTTCTAATCATTTGTATGCTCAGAGCCTCTTGGCTTTCTGAGCACAGTTCAGCATCAGTAATTTGCTGCCACAGGGCTTTAATTCCTTCACATGGCTCTGTTACCTCCTTATCCCCGGCATCTGCTCTGCCTGTGGGTTTCCTACCTCTGATATGATTGGGGAATTGCTCATTTTTTAATACCTTTGGCCTGCTGCCCTTCAGATTTCCTTTGAGCCAGTTTAAGTCTTGTTTTAGGTGCCAGCGTTGGCTGTTTCCTCCTGGTACCACTCAGTGTTACTCCTGGGTTAGGAATAAATGTCTTATTTTGAGCTTTATTTTTTTTTTTTTTTTTTTGGTTCTCTTTATATATTTCTTTTTCGGTTGCTTTATTCCGGGTGTTCCTTCAGCCAATTTTAACTACTAGCACAAACAATTCGGCATTCCTTTCTTTTTATACAGCACCCAGTGTTACTGTGCAAGCAGAAATGATAGAGCAGCACAGCCAGAAATACATATTTCGCCTACATATACTACTTAAATTTTTTTTTCAGCGCGTAATCCACACCTTTTAAAGCTTCCTGTTGGGAATTTTGCTGAGGTTGTGAACTTGCAGACGTTTCTTCGTGGCACGGATTGCGCTGGGGCCGGCGAATTTGGGCAGGCTTGGAAGCTTTAAAGGCATTTCCCATAAGCTCCAGCAAATAAGTGATGTGTCTGGAATGCAGACCCGGATTTGAAGTGTGCAGGTTCCGTGGAAGATCTCACTCCCTTTTGACATCATGAGCAAAGGGATGCTGGAAGCAGCTGGCAGCTGATCCGTGTCCTGCTGCATCCAGGAAGCAGCGAGGGGATTTCTCTTCCCTGCAGCTGTTAGCATCCATCCCAAGCAGGCTTGAGTTTAACTTTTCTAGGCTTTAGCCCCAAGTTTTCCCTTCTTCTCAGCCCCTTGCACACCTTCCCAGGTGGGGTTTGTTGTTGTTTTTGCCCACGATCTGGCCATCCCTTGGCCGCAGGTAGGAGCAGCAGTGCTGGGTTAGGACGTAGCTTGTGCCACAGGATGCTTTTCCATGTGGATTATATAAGCAGCCATGCCTGTCTGGCCACCCACGGTACCCCAAGCCCACCCTTTTGAGCCCACATAAAGGAAGAAGTGGTCTTTCCCCAGGATAAGGATTTTTCTTTTCTTCCTGCGGTGTATTTTTTGCTCTGTGGCCAACAAATAGGTATCCTGGCCTCAACCAGGAATTTCCCATCATCTGGGGAAGGGCACGAGGCTGGGAGGACAGAGCCCAAGCAGGGGCTCTCCTCCCCACCCCAGTAAAGAGGATTTTGTGATACATCCAATGTCACAGTTGTCTTCCCTCTTCCATGGATTTTTTTGGCTGTGTGACCCCCTGGCTTAGTCTGACAGCTTCAGTCTGCTCAGGATTCATCAGCTTTGGAGGAGTTGGGAGCCCAGGGAGACCCCCAAAAAGCAGTGAAGGGAGCTTGATTTAGGAAATGCAGCGAGAAATGGAACAGGAATGTGGTGCTGGGTGTGGATGGGATGGGAGGATGACGTTTATGACCTGTCAGAGGAGCAGCAGAACATCTAGGAGGGCTGTACATGGTCAGGACTGCTGTCAATGTGCTCCCCACCGACTTAACGTGGGGAGCACCAGCTGGAGGAAGCTCTTCCTTAACAAGGACCCCTGAAATCACCGTGGGCTTTTGCTGGAAGTTATCCAGCAGCTCGGGGAGGGGACTGTGGCTTTGGCATCCCAGTATAGCGAGCGTGGGAGGTGCTGGTTTGTGGTCAGGTTGGAGGAAGCGTTCTGGGATGCTGTGGATGAAGGCTGTGTACACACACAGAGATTAGCCCGCCTATAAACAGAGACTGAGATTATAAATAACCTGGGGGGGGGGATAAAAAGAAAAACCAGCCCAGTTCTTGAAAAAGACAATGCACACAAAGTCTTTCCTAAATCTACATTTAGCCTTGTAAGTGGAGCCAATTCTTTTCCCAGATGCCAAGCCCGTGGCACCTTCCTCGGCTGGGCATCCACACGTGAAAATCCGCCCTTTGATTTTTTCTTTTTTTTTTTTTTTTTTTTTTTTTTAAGGGTGTCTCATACCAGGGTTGGGAAGGTGCTGTCGCCCATAGCATAATTTCAGAGCTGATCTAAGCCACCAAATTCCTAACTGGTAAAGCAGCATCAGACAGAAATCTCCCCCGGCGGACACGTCTCGCTGCGGCGGAGGCATCCCACATCTTTCCATGCTGGCTTCAGCAGTGTGTGGTCGGCCTTGTTTCCTTCCTGCTGTGCTGGTTGCAGAGATGGCTGAAGGATTATCATCCATAGGCACCCCATTTGATTTTTGTGGCTGACTTTTCCCCTCGTTTTTTTTTTGCCCCAGTCCTGTAAACTGTAGAGCCAGCGTTTTCAAGCCCTGGGGGCCTGGTTTGCTTCAGATGGGTGGCAGCGGATAAGCAGAGCACAAAAGACCTCAGGAACAGTAATTCATAGGGAATGAAGGGAGAAACAGGCCCCAGAATGATATCCCAGTGAAAAAAAAAAAAAAAAAAAGGCTTTGTCTTCCAGGATTTTCCTTGCAGCTCCTGCACTGTAGGGTTAATTTTGGGAAGAAAGAAGGTGTGAGATGTCCCACTGGCCTCAGCTTGGTTTGGGTCTTACATGGGTGCAAGGGCTTTTCTCCCAGGGGATAATCCTAATTTTTGTCAAACCAAGCCCTGTTTGGGCTGAAGACCTCATTAATCATCACTTAGAGTGTCTTTGTATCTTCACCCCACCAGGAGTCCTGGCTTGGGGCACCTGACAAAGCAGGGTCTATAGCCATCCCAAAAATCTCTTGCCTTGGCACAAACAGCAGGGAAGAGGAGTCAAGGAGGGCCAAGTGCTGACAGGCTGCAAAGCTGTGCTGCAGACAGAGGTACCAAAAGAGTGATGTGGACCATGCACCTTTCTACCAACCCATGCCCTCAATCCCTGAGTGGAAGGGCAGTGGTGTTAGTGATGGTGTCTGTGCTCACACTGCCTGGTTTTCTAGGACTCTTTGTCCAAATTAAGTGTGAATCTCATAGGAAAAATACATACTATGCACACAGCTGGCTTTCCCCCTCCTCGGCGTTGTTTGCTCCTCTGGCTGAGTGCAGCCGCTTTATTAATTTTTCCACATCCCGGCTCTGTTGAAATGTCAGAATTTCCTGAATTCCTGTGGGAGTTGGAGCTTTTTATCCAGTGGTGGTGGACGTGTTGCTTACCCAGGGTTCTGGGGTGTTCCCCTTTGTGAGGCTGGATTTCATCTCTTCTGTAGCCTGGGGACCTTCAGAGGAACTGGAAAAGAGACTTCATCCCCCTCTGTGAGGTGACAGGAGTGAGCTTGTTGTTTTCCCTTAAAAGAAAAAAAAACCAGTATATTTTCCCTCTTTCCAGTGGAATTGTCTTTAAAGGGTCATTTTCTAGTTTGGGACTTACTGAGAGCTGCCGAGAGCGCCTCATGTTAGAAATAGGAGTGACGGTCCCACCAGTCAATTTAATTCAATTTGGTATTATTGAACCAAATTAAAATCAGGGATGGGAGAGCACATGGGAAATTGATCACTGAGGATGGGACTGATCTCTTGGAAAGAGCCCAAGGAAAGCTGAGTACGGCTTTTTGGGTGGTGTCTGGCCTTTCTTACTGACTGCCTACGGTTATAACCTTCCCAAAATGCTGAATTACAACCCGAGCCGCTCCTCTTTGACACCAGGCAGGTTGGTGCACGGCCTGCAGCGGCGTTCTTTGGGTTGTTCTGGTTTTTAATTTATTTTTGTGAACGCCAGGGCGACTGCCGTGCGGTTTCTGTTTCATTCCTCGGGGCTGCTCCGATCATGTGGGCGCGCAAATCCGCGCGTTATCCGCTTTGCCGTCGGTCAGTGCCGGCGTTGGCAGCGCTGTTGCGTCCCGCCTTTGGCAGAAAGTCTGGGCTGCTTTATTCCTTGAGCCATCCATAATTAGTCACGAGCTGTGGAGCAGCTCAGACCCAAGTGGGCTGTGGGCTCGGGACCAGGCTCTTTCACACTTTAATCCAGCCTTGCCCCGGCGTGGCGGCACAGCTTTCCTCCGGCCGCCTGACTCAGCAAGTCCCGGCTTTCGCCCTAAACCCATAAACCGGCTTTGGGGGGCCTGATCCTGGGTGAAATGCCCCGTGGCAGGGCTGGGAGGGGGTGGTGGTGTCCCTGTAGAGCTCCTCCCGGGGCAGGGGTTGCTTCTTCTCCTTCTCTTGTAATACAGGAAAGAGCAATGCCTTAGACTGGGAAATCAGGGAAAATTTCTTCGTGGGAAGGCTCGTCAAGCGCTGGCACTGGCTGCCCAGAGCAGTGGTGAAGTCATCAAACCTGGAGGGATTTAAAAGCCATATGGATGTGGCACTTGGGGAAATGGTTTAGTGGTGGCCTTGGCAGTGCTGGGGGAATGGTTGGACTTGATCATCTTAGAGGGCTTTTCCAGCCTTACTGATTCCATGATTCTGTGACCTGCCCCATCATCACGGACTTTTCAGCTATCACTGAACCTGACTTGTGGGTTCACTCCCTGGCTTGTTCTCTGCCTCATCACCACCACCTTGCCTGGTGCTCCAGACTCTTGATTGAACCTGGCTGTGGTCTTGATCTCCCTGGCTGAGGGTGGTGGGACAATCCCTGGCTGGAGGGGTCCTGCCCTGGTTTGACCCGAACGTCTCCTGTAGGAAGGATCTGCCGTACGTGTGTCAGGCAAGTGCTTACATTCCTCAGGAAGGTGGTGTAAAACAAAACCAGCTAAAAATCTGCTTTGCAGAGGAGTTAAGCAGCCACTAAAACCCAAGTGCAGCAGGAAATTCGATGAAGTCAAACAGAGCCAGGTTGGCCGATGCCACGAGGAATCCAGCAGTACGCGAATGGGAAGGGGATCCAAAGATCCAGGCGGGCTTGGAAGGGCCCCAGATTTTGTCCAAAATACAGCTATGTATACTTATTTTATTTGATGAAAACCGTTCCAATCAAAACCCTGATGAGGACTGCAGTAGGTACAAGCTGCCGGAGGCTTTGCTGTAAGAACAGATCCATATGTTCTGCTGGTGCTTTCCAGGCAGCAGTTCAAGAGCGGGCAGCGCCAGAGGAAGGAACGCACGCGTGCGCGGCGGAGGGAGCTGGGAAAAATTCTGGGACGGGGTGGGTGGGAGGGGGGAGCTGCCCGTGGGATGGAAGCCAAATCCTGGTGATCCTTTTCCTTGCCTGAGGTCTGAGCTGGCCAGCGCTGCGGGGTATGAGCGCTCAGGCTGATGTAAGGGGGATTTGATGGGAGCTTGGTGTTAATTAGGAGCAGGTCGGTAAGCCTGGACAACATTTCTAGCGATGTTTGCCCTCCTGTTGATCTTCCCTGTGTTTGGGAGGTGGAGTCGTAACGCTCTCCAGCTTCTCCTCCAACGGGATTCCCCCGTGCTAATTCCTAAGGGCTTTGTGGGGCAGAGAGGAGGGGATGGTTTCTTTTTCCTCCTTCTTGTTGCAGCTCTTAGGGTTGGTGAAATGGCAGATTTCCTCGCTGGCACTGTGGGAATGGGATGGGGAGGGTGCAGGAAGGTGAAGTGGCGTGTGTCCTGTTATCCCTTGGGTTCAGAGTTCGGCAGAACTCACTGCTGATGAGAAGGAACAGAGTTTCGTTGCCATATAAAGGCATAACTTGAATTGCAGCCATATTTTTTTTTTTTTTGTGGTTGATTAGTTTTCCCCTTCTTTTTTAATTTTTTTTTTTTTGTTTTTTTTTTTTCCATCTGCGAGAGAAATTATGGGTTTTCATAGATGAGCATGGTAATGGAGCCATCCCAGTGTCACAGAGTAATAACAAGACAGGTTTATTTGGGGTGGTCTTCATCATCATGCATGTCCTGTGTCAATCTTTAACGTGTGTATTGAGCGTGTATGTCCGCCCGTGCCTAGACAAAACCACACCTTTTTTTTTTTTTTTCCCCCCCCGATTTCTTTGTGGAGTCCAGGCTGGCCTGATTCGGACGGACAGCAACGAGTTCTTCATTGAGCCCCTGGAGAGGGGGCAGCAGGAGACGGAGGAGCACGGGAGGGCCCACGTGGTGTATCGCCGGTCGGCCATCCGGCAGGACAGCGCAGTGCCACGCCACGACCTCCACCCCGAAGGTAGGGGCTGCTGGAATCTGCTCTGTCCCAGCGGCTGATAACGACTGGGGAGAGGATTTCTCCTTCTGTGTGCCCTCTGGCTCGGAAGTCTCCCTGGTTTCGGCTGCCAGCTGGGTTGTCAGTGAGAAGAAAGGAGTGAAAGTGCTGGGCTTGGAGGTGCTGTGGCCTTGGTTTGATCACCTCCCTGTTGTGAGATGAGGGTGGTGGGGCAGTGGAAGTTGTTGCCCAGAGAAGCTGTGGCTGCCCTGTCCCTGGAAGAGTTCAGATTCCAGTAGGATGGGGCTTGGAGCAAACCTGGTCTAGTAGAAGGTGTCCCTGCCCACGGAACATGAGCTTTAAGGTCCCTTCCAACCCAATCCATTCTGTGACTCTATGATGATTCTGTGAAATGTGGCATCAAACATAGAACCATTTAGGTGGGAAATGACCTTTAAGATCAGAATCCAACCATTAACATGCATTTTAGCCCCGGTGCTCCCCATCCAGAGCCATTTCCCCACCACATCCTGCCCGTTTTCCCTGCTTCGCGTCTGGTTTTTGTGTGAGTGGTGCCAGATCACCTCAGTGGCTGTTTGTTTTTCTGCCCTCCATGCCTCGCCCAGGGCCCGGCGTGCGGGTGGGTGAGCTCCCCAACTCCCTGGAGCTGCTGACGGAGCGCCTGGGGGACGTGGAGCGCAAGAGGCGGCACGCCAGGAAGGATGACTACAACATCGAGGTCCTGCTGGCCGTGGATGACTCGGTCGTGCGCTTCCACGGCAAGGAGCACGTCCAGAACTACGTCCTCACCCTCATGAACATCGTAAGGCTTGGCTTTTGGGGGGCTGGGAGGAGGGGGGATGTGGCTCCCACCCTTCCCTTGGCTCAGTGCTCTTCTGATGCTGCAGATCTGTCACCCTGGAAAAAAAAAACAAACAGGTTTGGGAGGGGAAGGAGTGCTGCAGGAAGGGCTGTGCCTTCACTCAGCCACCTCTGGGAATGGGAGGGATGGAAAGCAGAGTCCTTTGGTGTTTACCTTCATCATGCTCCCCTGGCCAATGGCAGGGGGAATGTGTGTTGGTGTTGTCTCTCTCTGTCATCCAAGCCCAAGAGCATTTTCTCTTTCTCCTGACTGAGATCGTCTCCTCCTCATCACCAAGATCTCAGCAAATGCCAGAAGGGAGAATGGTTGTTACCTATTTAGTTAGAATTTATGGTATTTTATTATTTATTCTGTAATGATGGTGTTGATAATTTATTTTCAGTAATCTTTGTTGGCGGAGGAAATATTTTTATAGCTCTTCTGAGGCTTTTTCATGCTCCTTGGAAAACCTGTGCACCCTGAGGGTTAGTTAGACGTGTTTAGTGCAGCTTTGCTTTGCAGCTCCTGCAACTCTCCTCACCTGGAGGGACAGGGAAGCCTGTGCTGGTTCCCTACACCCCTTTTCTTTCCTTTTTTTAAGATGGAAACATCTGTATTCCCTGAGTCCTGAGAGATGTGGAGGGATCACTATTTATTCAGGTAGTCATCTTACAGTAGGTTTGCTCTGCCAGCACCTGAGTGTCAGCAAAGGGGGTCCATGTTCAAGGATCTCTTTCTCTCTCCCAGTTTTGTTTTGTTTTCCGTGCTTTATCCTCACCTCTATTTATTTATTTATTTTTCTTTAAGTGTACTCTTTTATGCAGTGATGGAAAATGTTGAAAAGGCTCAGCCAGCTCAGGAATAACGAAGTTATGAAGGTGCTTTTGGTTTTTGGGTATTATTTCTGCGGTATTTTTGGTAATGAAGGGGAAATTATCATCACAGGGAGTAAGGATTTGTGGGATTAGAGGGTGATGGGGTGAAGGATGAGTAATGTGGCTGCTCCCAAACAGAGAAAATGTTGGTTTTAAGAAGCAAATGCCTTCGTTGCAGTGTTTTATTCTCCAGCACGTTGTCCCGATGCCCATGGTTGGATGCTCTCAGCCTCACTCAAATTCCCTCTCTGAACATTTCTCCCCTTGCTTTACTAAATCCTCCTGCAAGGGGGAAGCCACAGGGATTCCTGCTCCAACCTCGGGCTCTTCCCACATTACAGGGGTCGGAGATGATGTCATTTTTCCTTTCCCATCTTTGGGAGGGGGTGGTGGGAGGGACGGTTTCGAGCGCCCGGGGATTGTCAGCTCTAATCAAAAGGTTTGGTTTTCAGGCACATTTCATGGTTCCTTCCCCACGGGGCAGGACTTTTTCAGGGAGTGAATGCAGGGGATGCTGTGCTGCGAGAAGGGAGGATGCTGCCTATTCAATCACAGGCCACGCTGGAGACTTTAATGAATTAAATAAAGGGGGGCAGGGGGGGAAAAGCAGCATCAATAAAAGGGAGGAGGGGGGGAAAAAAAACCCCTAGAGATAATACATGCAACAAATACTTCCCCCAAGCATTATTTCCTTCTGTATATTCTTCCCCCACCCCCTTCCCCTTCTTTCTTTCTGGTTTTTTAGTGCGTTTTCTTCCCAGCTTTGCCGTGACCTCTGTGCGCCTCCCCTTCCCTTGGCGCCGCCTCGTTTCCTTACCGGCTCAGATTCCTTAAAACGCCCGATTCAGCAGAAAAAAGAGTGTCCTGCTTTCTGGCCTGGGGGTGGCAGAGGGAGGGAGAGAGGAGGGTGGCGGGGAGGAGCGTGCTGGGACCACACAGATGAACACTAATGCTGTTAGTTGGAGGCAAGGGGAAGGAGAAGGGGCTTGGCCAGCCCTCCAACCAGGAAAGGACTTAACGAGCTGGGCTGGAGGTGCTGGGAAAGTTTTCCTGTCTAGGAGTTTTCCTATCAACACAGATCCCAAGGAAAGGGGGGCAGTGAGCTTGGAAGCTGATAAAAAACTTTCCTGCCTTTTTCTGGGATCTCTGTTGGGTGCCAAGGGGGTGGTGGGACATGCAGCCTTCCCAGCGCTGCTGTAGGTGGGGTCCTGGGGCTCTTCCCAAGGCACAAACTCCTTTTTTAGGAACTCGGTGTCAGCTGAAGCTCAGTGATAAATGATTTGTCACGGACAACTCTTCTATTTTTTTTTTTTTCCCATTTTTAAACAAAACCCCCCCACAACCCTTACTGCACTGCCAGAAATGTGGATGCTTTTCATTCAAGGGCGCTGTGTCCATCCCAGGAAGCTGACAGGAGGATGACTGCTCCTTTTGTGCACCTAAGAGCTTCCCTGCAGGGCAGGCTGCCTTCCCTGCAAGCTCCCAGCCTTCCCTTCCCTTCTTGGCTCAGATGCCACACAGGAATTTGGGGTCAGGGTGGAGGGAGTGGGAAATTTATCCTTTCCCATCGCTTGCTGAGCATGTCTTGGTATTCCAACCTGAGCCTTGTGGTGTCCACCCAAACAAGATTGCCCCCCTCCCTCTCACAGGGCTCTTGGGATGAATATTTGGTGATTTGGAGAAGCCATTCCCATCTCTTGCTTGCTGCCTTTGGCTGGGATTGGGGTGTTATGGAAGGAAAATTATCATCCCCCGGCCACAGTGACCGCTGAGAGCGAGGGCTGGGAATCAGGAGGGGATCCAGCACCACTTAAGGGGTAGAGGAGAGGAGATCCTTTGTGTCCTGTCCTGCTTTTCAGCCTCTTGGTCATTCACTTGGGCTCCTTGGTTTTCTCCTCTGGACTTCCCACCCACTCATCCCTGATCCTCTCAAGCCTGGGGGTGGCCCCACTCCCACGGGAGAAGCCAAGCTGTGGGTTTTGTTAAGCCTGGCCCTGGTCACAACTGCTCTGCTGGGTTTTTGTTGGAAATTGCCCACGATTTGGTTAAGGATGCAAAGGTACTCGGTGTTTTCCCATTGTTTCGGGTTACTAGGGAAACCCCGTGAGTCAGAGCCCTCTCCAGGCTGGGACTTGCCTGGCTCCAGCTGAAATTATTGTTCCCGAGGGCTGAGCAACAACGAGTGCTACTGAGACCCCACGTAGGAGAGGGTTTGGGCAAAAAAAACTTAAACCTTCAGCTTTAATTCTAACCTGGGCTTACCTGAAAAGCCAAGCTGGAGCGTGGATTGCTCAAGGCATGAGCTTGCTGCTGGTTCAGGAAGCCAGCCTAAAATAATGGGAAAATTCCATTGTGTATGGGTTTTTTTTTTTGGGAGGAAGGGGTTCATGAGTCCCCTCCTTGCTAACTGATAATAACAAAAATACCTCTGATTTCTCTCTGTGTGTCCATGCGCTTTTTCCCACCTTCTCAACAGGCTTATGTGCTTGTTGCTATGTTTTTGGGACATCATCTCGCTGGTGAGAGAGCTCTGATAAAATCTAGAGTCGTGCCCTGCAGAGCAAACCTCCCCTTCCCTCTGCTCCTCTGCACAGATAGCAAGGCTCAGCCCTTGCAGAGGTGTTGACAACAGCTTTGTGCATCCCTGCAGGGCATGCAAACCCAAAAAATGTGGTCAGGGGGACTTCTCCCTCCCTTTCTAATCCCTCAGCCCCAGAAAAGAGGCTCAGGGTGAATCCACCAGCGTGAAAACTGAGCGGCGGGGGGAATAAAAGAAAGGAGTTTAAAGATGACTTGGCTGTTCCGAGTAAGCGATCCGGGGTTTTGAAATGTCAGCTATTCTGCTGGTTGGGCAAATTCTTCTCGTGTCTCTCCCTTTGTTTTCCTTCCCTGAAGAACAGCGAGGTCTAGATCTCGTTGCCAGTGCGGTTTGCTGTCGGGATCTCTCGTCTGGGGCTGCAGACTCGGGGCTGGCAAGAGGCTTGCAGGGATTTAGGTAGGCAGCATTCCCTGCTCCCGGCACCAGGGAGGGTCTGAGGGGGGGTCCCATGCACGGGGTGAGTTCCCCGAGCGTTTTGGAGAGGATAACACAGGGTTTTAATGTTCCTTTCACTGTGAAATATTTAGTATTGTCCCCTCGGTGTGGCAGCGATGGGGGAGGTCCTGTGGGCTGGTTTGCCCTTAATTTACAGAGAGCCTGAAGGGCTGGGCTGTTTATAGGTGGAAAAATTACCTTTTAAATGAAATAGGAGAGTTTTTCTTGCCAGGTGACAGTGTGAAACAGACTGGGCATGTAACCACACGGGCAAGAGGGGTAAGAAGATCTTTATCCCATGTTTTCAGGGTCCCTTTCCCAGAACCCTTTGCTGAGCAGGTATTTTTTGGGGGCAAAGGGGTTCCTCTGAAGACACTGACTTGCCTAATGGCATCTGCAGAGGGCAGGGGACGTTGTGCCAAGCCTGCAAACTGCTCTCTGGGCCAGTTTCCATCCCCTCTGCTGGCCTGAACCACCTCCAGGGGGGGCTGATGGGGAGAGAGGAGGTGATGCTCAGTTCTCCTTCCTGAGGCACTGGAGCACTTGAGGGGATGCTGACCCTGCTGATTCCCCCCTCCCCAGCAACCCCAAAACCTGGGGACTGTTGGGCCACAGTCCCCACAAGCACCAAGCCTTTTGGATATGATTTTTTTTTTTCCCCTCAATCAGTTATTTATATCTGGCTGTTAAGGGAAGTCCATAGCCTGGGGCACTCTGGTTCCACGTGTGCTTTCTGAATTAACCCTAAAGGTCGCTACTGAGCTGGTATCAGTTAGGTACAGATCCCTTCCTAAACTCTAGACTAAACAGGGGCTGTGATTTTGGGTTAACCCTTTGGTTCAGAGGCTGAAGGGGGGAGTACCTGCAAGCTGGAAGAGAGTGTGGATTTAGAAGGAAGATTCAGGGATTAAATTTCCATCTTGGAATAATACAGCTTCTTGCTCTTAGTCCTTTAATGAGCTGTTTCTAAGCTGCTCGTGGTCCTGCTGCTCCTCCAGGGAGGTTGAGGAGGGACATGCAGTGCTGGGAGGGTGGTGATGAGTCTATTTGTCAATGCTTGTGAAAAACATTGCCGTTCCCCAATTTTTTTATTAATTTTTTTCTCCCAGGCCAGCTCATGTTGCCTGAGGGTGCGTGATTTGGGGCTGGGAGCTCTTCTCAGACATGGGGACTGTTTGTAGGTCCTGCAGGTGGGAAGAGTCACTGCTGAGAGGTGGGGGCTGTCTGCCATGGAGCAACATCCTGGTGGATTGAGGGGTCCTTGGGAGCAGGGACCAAGCAGCCGAGTGCTGGTGGATGAGCACAGAATCCTACAGAATCATGGAATGGTTTGGGTGGGAAGGAACCTTAAAGATCATTTAGTCATTCCCAGTGCCACGGGCAGGGACACCTTCCACTAGCCCAGGTGGCTCCAAGCCCTGTCCAACCTGGCCTTGGACACTCCCAGGGATCCAGGGGCAGCCACAGCTTCTCTGAGCAACCTGTGCCAGGACCTCCCCACCCTGACAGCCAAGAATTTCTTCCTAATATCCCATCTAAACCTGCCTTCTGTCACTTTGAAGCTCTAGCTCCTGACAAGTGCTGATGGTGAAGGAAAACGTGTAAAGGTTTGGGAAAGTGAAGGAAGTGGCTGTGTTTCCCTCTCCTTGTGCCCTGAACCATCCCCCAGGTCCAGCTCTCAGTCTCTCCAAGCACAGTTTTCATTTCTCTCTCTCTCCCCACTTTCCCACTCTTTTATATTGACTCCCATAGGACACACATCAAGGCTGGGATATTTTTGTAACAGGTCAAATCCTTGATATGTGGGACTTCTCAGATCCAATGAGGTTTTCTCTGGGATACCAAAGCCTCCCAAAGCCCAAAAACCCGGGGCTGAGCCTCACATCCCTGGGGATTTGAAGCTCCTTCCTGGAATGGATCCTTCATGCTTTGGTGGGACTGAGTAATGTTTGCAGCTGCAACATTGCACAGCCTTCCTCCTATCTGTGCACATCCCCCAAAAATAGAGTTAGGATCAGAAGGAATCCACCCTACGCTCGTTATTTTTACAAAATACCTTTGAAAACTGCAGGAGCATCCCAGGCACGAGAAGCAGGGGTGACCAACTTTATCTTTCCACACTGATAAATAAATCACCCTGCAGCCTGTGCATCCAAAGGGGTGAGTTAATGGTGGTGGACTGACAGTCTATTGATTGATTTTTTTTTTTTTTTTTTTTTAATCAATTTTGCTGCATTCAAGGCCCAGGATCTGCATTATCTCTCTGCATAGCTTGGAGCCCCCTCCCAGGAGTGTGTTGGTTATCATGGGAAAACATTAATGATTGAGTTTTGGGGTTTAAAAATGGCCTGAGTGGGTGTTTCAAACAGGCACACAGGCTGTAAATTGGGGGGCTTGTAAAACACATTGGGAAATGGCTGACTTGGATTCGGGCAGTAGTAAAAGGGTAGTTGTGACCCATCCCTTGAAGTCAGCTTAAAAAACCCCAAAGGAGTGGGGGAAAAAAATAAAAAAGCTTCATAAATCTGATTTTATAATCTTTCTTGAGTCTGGAAAGCGATGATAGAGCTGAGGCAAATCATTTCCCTCTTGGGCAAAGCCGAAAAAGTATATTTTCATTTAAGTGTGAATTCCAGTCAATATTAAAAATGGTTTTAATTTGGTTTCCTCGACTTGTGGAGTCGAGGAAACCTCCCTTTGTGGAACTGTTCATTTTGGAAAGGTTTTTTTGGGGGGGGGAAAAGCGAGTCCCATTCTCAAAAATTGACTTTTTTCTTTTTTTCTTTTTTACCCTCCCTGGCTGCATTTTCACACGTGCTTTGCAGGTGGGTGAAGGTGGTGCAGGATCTCACACGGGTTTGTGGCTGCTCACTCTGTGCCTCTCTCAGGGTCTGTCACCACATTTGGCTCTCAGAGGCCTTTCCCAGGTGGATTCTTCTCCCCTTGGTAGCACTGGGGAGTAGAATTTGTTTATTCATCCTGGAAACGAGGAAGGGAAAGGTTATAGCTCGTTATTTCCTTTGCAAAGCCATTTTTGCAGCCTGGGGTGATAGAAAATCTCACTGACTCACGAGCCCTCCCTGTTCTTCTCATTGTGTTGTCTTCTCCCGGGGTTTCTGAAGCGGTAGGTCAAGTTTGACTCACTGATGTCACTGAGTAATGCCCTTGCTTTGATACAACCCTTTGCCTCTCCTCAAAAAAAGGCATTTTTCCTTTCCACCATGCGAGGATGCTGGAGGCTGAGGCATTTCTGTCCCTCTGAGGAATTCGTGTTCCAAAAGGGCACTGAGGTGTGGTGGAGGAAACTCACCCCTCTCTTGATGGGGTGTGTGATGTCACTGACCACCTGAGCCACCCACCCTGGGAAAAACTGCCTTATTCCAGCTCGGCTTTTTGACTTTCCCAGGGGGAAAAAAAAGACCACACTGTGGGTGGGGGGAGAGGGAGGTGAAATCTTTGCAACTGATCTTGGAAAGTGGGGTCGGGCGCTGAGGGTGGGAGTGCAGAGGTGCAGGAGGGTGTTTGAGGGCTCTGGGGGATGAACTTAATTTCTCCCCTGTTTGTATTTCCCTCCTTTCTTCAGGTGGATGAAATCTATCACGACGAGTCCCTGGGCGTTCACATCAACATCGTGCTGGTCAGGATGATCATGGTGGGGTACCGGCAGGTAAATACACTGGGTGTGCTGGGCAGGACCTGCTGTGATATTTGGCACTTAGATAAGCCTTGGCTTGGAAAAATGTGGCTGTGCAGGTCAGCTGCTGAAGCCCAAGTGACAACTGTGCTGAGCAGGGATGCATCTGAACCCTCCCTGGCCTGGATTTCGGAGTCTGAAGGTCTGGAGAGTCCCATAGCCAAGGGGAGGTCCTTGGGGAGATGGGGGGTGGCTGCAATCTGCCGCTATCTGCTTGCTCTGGGATGTGGGAAAAACCACAAGAGGCTTCCTCAGGAGCTCAAGGATAGCTGATGAGAAAAAGGTAGCTTCCCAAATTGGTAGGAGCTGGACATTAGTGAGGAGAACCCAGGCCAGGATCTCCCGTGTCCCAGCCTTGACTCGGCTCCCTGGAAGGCTTTGCTGGCTGTGCAGCTCTCAAGTGGCTTGGGGGTGGACAGAAAAAGCAGGGGGAGGTTTCCTGGGAAGGTTTCTCAGGTTGGATTAATTTTTTAAGGTTTGTTCAAGCATGGCAGCCAGAAGATTTTCTTTACAACAGTGTGATTTTCCTATTTTTGGGGCAAGCCCCTATCCGACACGAAATGTTCTACAAGGGTGTTAATGATTCAACACGGTGATGTGTCTGTCTGTGTGTGTGTGATCCACACATAAGACCCTTTAGCTCTTGGAAAAACCCCTCCTTGTTATAGAAATACGCCCAGCTGGCAGAAATCCAGCAGATTTCTGAGGAAGAGGGGCGAGGATGGAGGGTGGCTCGTTTTTGGAGGTTTCTATGGGACCAGCAACATCATCTCCACCTGAAAAAGCCAGTGATTTGTCTGACTTCCTCCCAGTGTTGTTTGTGCTCTGTGCTGGGGGATGATTTATGGAGGGGAAGGGATTTGGAGCTGTGGTGTTATGGCCAATAACCAGAGGGATGAGACCAGCCGGGCTCCCTTTAGGATGATTTATCCTCCCAAAAGCCGATGCTGGAGGCAGCTGCTCTTGTCCAGTTAGGGGGGATGATGTAGGAAAATAACAAGCAGATGTTTGAATCCAGGCAAGCTCCCAGCTCACCACTCTTCAGACCTGAGTCCTCCTGCAAGCTTCTCATCTCCCACCTGGAACTTCACAGGGCAAAACTTCTGGTGGCTTCCAACTAAGGACCGGTGGAGTGGAAAAAGGACAGTGTGTCTTTCTGCTTCCCAAACCGCTGAGTTTTCCATCCTTTTCCCAGTCGGTCAGCCTGATAGAGCGAGGGAACCCGTCCCGGAGCCTGGAGCAGGTGTGTCGCTGGGCCCACTCGCAGCAGCGCTCGGACCCGGAGCACGCCGAGCACCACGACCACGCCGTCTTCCTCACCAGGCAAGATTTTGGCCCCGCAGGTATGCAAGGTACTGTACTTATCTCGATCAGGTATGTGCAGTTTGCTGGGGGAAAAGCCAGCCAGGGGAGAGGATTTCTTGCAGAAACGCAGTCTTGGCCAGCAAGGTCCAGAAAAAGGTTATGAAAATCTGTATATATATATATATTTTTTTTTTATTCCCCCTGCCACGTGAAGCAGAAGAAAGATAGAACCAATCCAGAGCAGCAACCTGAATGGATGAAGTAATAGCTTTATTAGTTCTGCTTTTCTTTGATTTTGTGTACCAGTCCTCCTCCCTTCCCTAAATGCCATAAAAACGTAAAAATAAGATATAAAAGATAAAACATCACAGGAAGCTTCGCTGGGACAGACAATCTTTTCTGTCCTCTGGGGGACCTTTAAAACCTGGTTTTACATGGATTGATTTCTTGGACGTGGTAGCACGGAATGAATCCTGGGCCAAAGAGGAGGTTTTACTGCAGGGGTCTCTCACTCTCTCGGTGCAGAGACTGTGCTGATGTGGCCTGGGAAGTTAAAGACCTTGGCAAAAAAAGTTGCAGGAAAAGCTCCTGGTGTTTCTTGGCTCCTTTAGGAAAGCAGGTGCCTTGATGTCACCGTGAGAAGTAATTTTTCCCAGTTCTGAGCCCCCTGCCTCCGAATTGCCATCTCCTTCTTCCCACGCTGGTGGCCAGGTCTGAATTTCCACCAGGAGGCTCTATTTGATGCCATGAAAGTGGCAGTGAGCTCACGCTGATTTGTAGCACGAAATCCTCCTGTTGTGCACGGGAGGGAGGAGGGATGGAGAACACCTGTCCTCACCTGGATTCCCTGCCTGAAAAGGATCTCCCCACAGCAGGACATGAACCACAGGAGATATCCAGCTGGAAACCCTCTTGAATATGTTGCTGGCCACCAAAGAGCAGAGCCTGGGCTGTGCCAACAGCCTCCCCACCGAGCTGCTGACCTGCCCTGGGCTCCCTGCCTGGGGTCGTGTGGCAGCGTGGGCAAAATACCAGGTTTTGTTTCGTTTTTCTAGACCCTTCCTGGCAAAGTGACTGTGAGAGGACCTTTTTTGGCATGCCAGCAGAAGGGGGAGAAGACTCCCTCGGCTCCCCCGTTGGTGGGAAGGAGTCATGAAAGCAGTGGAGCAGCCCTGCTCTAGGAGTGCTCATTCCAGCTCCTTCCCCTTTTCCCTGTGGATCCGGCTTCCTGCTTGTCACACATCCCTGGGATGGACCTCTGCTTTCTGCAGGAGTCCCCGTGGCTGCCGTGTCCTCGCCTGGCTGTGTTGCATGGCACGAGGTGCTGGGAACATCCACTGGGAACTACCCTCTGGTTGGGCTGCTGGAGTCGGAACACTTTGCTTACTCCTGCCTCTTGTCCTGGAAACAAAGTCCTTTCGGATCCCTCTCACCCCTGGAGAGGGCCAGTTGAACCTTCTTGCCCTCCTGTGTGGGTTGCAGATAAACTCCTGTGCTTCAGAGAGAAAGTCAGTGGGTAGATGGGTTGTAAATTATTAATTACTGCTGCAGAAGCCTTGTCAATAGCTGAAGAGTCTGTGTGTCCCTCCGCAGCGTGTGGCACGGAGGGATTGCTGGCCCAGGCTGTGCATTTACTGCCCTGCCATCCCCTGTGGTTGGCTCATCACCTTAGAGCAGGCTGGTGATCCATGCAGAGGGTCAGGGAAGCTGGAAAAGGGTAGGAAGTGTCCATAAAGAAGAATTCAGTGCGTGTGGAAGAAGGAGGAGACTGGCTGGTGTCTTGCTGTGCTGGTGAGGAGAGATGATTGTTGGAATTAGATGATCTTTAAGGTCCCTTCCAACCCAGACCATTCTGTGATTCTGTGACATGCTGCTTCTCCTGAGTGTGTATGTCTGGGAAGCATTTGCAGGCTATTCCAGTCTTTACCAATTAAATATTTTCCAGGTAGTTACTTCTCACCATTGTTTTCCTGTAGAGTACCCTCTCCCAGTTCTTACTGGGGTCTTCATTATGAAAGACCAGTATCTGCATTCCTAGGCATTCACCCTTTCATATTCCTTTATCCCATCTCCTGTTCAGAGCCTCTTTGGTCAGGAATTTATCCCATTTTCATCCTAGACAAAATATATTTGCTCTTCCCTTCTACAGAAAACTTCCCACATCTTTACTCTTTCTTTGGAAGGTTTCATTGGTGGAGGGGAGGGGGAGGGGAATATTTTAAAATGATTTATCCAGGATTTGATTTATTACTGTGTGGTTAAACCCAATTATGGGTGTGCCTTGGTGTGGAGCAAGTACCCCACCAGGATGGTGAGCTCTGTGGATCCCGTGGCTTGGCCGGGGTGGGTGCAGGAGGACGGGTGTGCAGTCCCCCTCAGCTCATCACCACCCCTGCCCTGCTGCAGCTCAGCTCCTCCCTCTTGGCTCACAGGGCTCTCCCCTTGCAGCATCCCTGTCCCCAGGGCACAGTTATCCAGCATGGTCCTGCCCTGCTTTTGCCTCTTGGACCTGTGAGTCCTTCCTTCACTAACCCCCTTGATGCCAAAAAGGGTCGGTCTTAAAAAACCCCCAACATAATATTTCTGTTGAAAATATCCGGAAAGTAAATTCTGGGACGTGGCAACGAGTTGATTGAATTGGGCAGAAATAATGTGAGGGGAAAAAAAACCAAAGGAAGATGACCAAACTGGAGGTGATGTGATGCTGACGGGGAGGGGGAAGGTTTCCCTGCCCACAGCTGCCCTCCTGCACTGCACTTGATCGAGGGCCGGGGGCCGGGACAATGTGTGGTTTTGGGGGCATGTGTGGGGGTACATCACAGGGGGGAGCTGGGCTCTCTGGGGAACACCTCGTGCCTTCTGCTCTCTCCCTTCCTTTCTTCTTTATTAATTCTAAATAAGGAACAACTCAGGGGGTGCTGTTGCTGGGACGGGAGGCGCTGGTCACCCACACCCATAAAGCACGCATGGCGGGGCCCTCCTGCCCCTTTCTTTTTTATTTTTTTTTTTTTTTTTGTCTTAATTTGTCATTTCCTCCCCCCTCCTCTCTCAAAGGTTTTCTCTCTCCTCTCCTCCTGTCTCCTTCCCTTCTCTCTTTGCCCCAGGCTACGCTCCGGTGACGGGGATGTGCCACCCTCTCCGCAGCTGCACCCTCAACCACGAGGACGGATTCTCCTCGGCCTTCGTGGTGGCCCACGAGACCGGGCACGTGTAAGTCTCGGGGGCAGAGTGGGCCGTGCCCCTTCAGCAGTGGTGGCAGCCCCTCACTTTGCGCAGTGTGCCTTCTGCTGGTGCAGAAATTCCCCCTTTCCCACCAGGCTGGGCATGGAGCACGACGGGCAGGGCAACCGCTGCGCCGACGAGACCAGCATGGGGAGCATCATGGCCCCGCTGGTCCAGGCTGCCTTCCACCGCTACCACTGGTCCCGCTGCAGCAAACAGGAGCTCAACCGCTACATCCAGTGAGTCAGCCTGAGCTGGGAGAGGGAGATTATCTTCCACAGCACCACTGCTGTGGAGACAGGCTGGGAGAGCTGGGGGTGTTCACCTGGGGAAGAGAGAAGGTTCCAGGGAGACCTGAGAGCCCCTTCAAGCGCCTGAAGGGGCTCCGGGAGAGCTGGAGAGGGACATGGGACAAGTGATGGAGAGACAGGAGAAGGGAGAATGGTTTCCCACTGACACAGGGCAGGGTCAGATTAGAGGTTAGGAAGAAATCCTTCCCTGTGAGGGTGCTGAGGCCCTGGCACAGGTTGCCCAGTGGAGCTGTGGTTGCCCCATCCCTGGAAGTGTCCAAGATCAGGTTGGACTGGGCTTTGAGCAACCTGGGATAGCAGAATGTGTCTCTGCCCGTGGCAGGGGTGTGGAATGAGACCATCTTCAAGGTCCCTTCCAACCCAAACTATTCTAGTATCCCACGATATAACTCAGACGTCTCAAAACCTGAATTTGGGGAGAGGCCCGGAGCTGAGGGATAGGGGGAGATGGAGGGAAATGCTCTATGCCTGACTCTGCCTCGTGTGCCCCTGCAGCTCCTATGACTGCCTCCTGGACGACCCCTTTGAGCACCAGTGGCCCACGCTGCCCGAGCTGCCGGGCATCAACTACTCCATGGACGAGCAGTGCCGCTTCGACTTCGGCGTGGGCTACAAGACGTGCACGGCGGTGAGTACGGCTTGTACGGCCTCCCTGGGACCCCCCAGCCGGGCTGGGTGCCACGAGCCCGCCGGGACTCGCCGCTGCCGTCCCAGCCCAGCCCCTCTGTGCTCCCCAGTTCCGCACCTTCGACCCCTGCAAGCAGCTGTGGTGCAGCCACCCGGACAACCCCTATTTCTGCAAGACCAAGAAGGGGCCACCCTTGGACGGGACAGAGTGCTCTCCGGGCAAGGTAGGGGCTGGTCCTGCTTCTTATGGGAGGGATGTGCCTGAGGGCACGATGAGGAGTGCCCTTCCTCCTGCTGCGTTCCCGAGGTCCTGTGGGTGTGGGAGAGCTCTTCACGGAGCACTTTGGAAGGGGCAGGTGTGGAGCTCGCCCCTCCTTCTCCTCCCTTCTAGTGGTGCTTCAAGGGCCACTGCATCTGGAAGACGTCGGAGCAGCCTTACAGCCAGGATGGCGGCTGGAGCTCCTGGTCCAAGTTCGGCTCGTGCTCCAGGACCTGCGGGGGAGGTGTGCGATCCCGCAGCCGGAGCTGCGACAACCCGCAGTATGTCTGGATCCCTCCTCCCTCCCTTTCAGAGGGGGGGAAACTGGAAGTGCCTGAGAGCCACGGGTTCCTGGCTCTTTCCCTGCGTTGGCAGGGATGGGGACACCTGCTCCTGTGCGTTTGGGCGCTGAGCTGTGCTGGGTTTGAACACCCTCCCCTCTCTGGCGCTTTTATAACCCGCTGGATTTATTTTCCAGCCCAGCCTACGGTGGGCGCCACTGCCCGGGAGCCACCTACGAGTACCAGGTGTGCAACGCCGAGGAGTGCCCGGGGCCCTACCAGGATTTCCGTGCCCAGCAGTGCTCCAAGCGCAACTCCTACTACACCCACCAGAACAGCAAACATTCCTGGCTCCCCTACGAGCACCACGATGGTGAGTGACGGTGGGTCCTGGGTCTAGAGTCCTAGAATGGTTTGGGTTGGAAGGGACATTAAAGATCACCTCGTTCCACCCCCTGCCACGGGCAGGAACAGCTATCCCAGGTTGCTCAAAGCCCTGTCCAACCTGGCCTTAGACACTTCCAGGGATGGAGCAGCCACAGCTTCTCTGGGCAACCTGTGCCAGGACCTCCCCACCCTCACAGGGAAGAGTTTTTTCCCAGTATCCCATCTAACCCTGCCCTCTGTCAGTCTGAAACCATTTCCCCTTGTCCTATCCTTCCAGGCCCTTCTCCTTTTTCCCAAATCCCTCTCCAGCACTCTTGGAGCCTCTTTAGGTACTGGGAGGAGCTGTAAGATCTCCCTGGAGCATTCTTTTCTCCGGGCTGAACATCCCCAGCTCTCCCAGCCTGTCTCCATGGCAGAGCTACCTGTTTGCTGCTGGAGCTGCAGTGGGGAGTGTCTGCTCCAGGCTGTGCCAGGAGCCAGGGCCATCTTGCATTGCACTGTCATGTAGTGTGTCCCGTTCTTCTCCGAATTTCCTGAGTGTGCTGGGCAAAAGCGCAGGTTCTTGAGCAGCAAATGGACGTGGGAGATCAGGCACATGAATAACCCGGGCTTTGGAAATCTGGCTGTGCTCAGGAGTACGAGCTGAGATGGTTTTCATCCTCCACTCACCCTAATGTATTTCCCCAAACCCCCTTTTTCTCCCCTTTCCTGTCTCTTTTGCCGCAGATGCTCAGAAGTGTGAGCTGATCTGCCAGTCTGAGGGCACGGGGGACGTGGTGTTCATGAACCAGGTCGTCCACGACGGGACCCGGTGCAGCTACCGAGACCCCTACAGCATCTGCGTCCGGGGCGAGTGCGTGGTGAGGAGCTGCTGTGGGGTTCTCCCTGTCCTTCCCCTCTCCAGGCCTGAGCCTGTGCAAGTCCTTGACCCACCACCCCTTGGGGACACGTGTTTTAGCCCTGTGGGCTGCAGGGGTGTAACCCTGTGCTTGTCTTCTCTTCCCCACGGGTGACAGCACGTGGGCTGTGACAAGGAGGTTGGCTCCCTGAAGCAGGATGACAAGTGTGGGGTCTGTGGGGGGGACAATTCCCACTGCCGGACGGTGAAGGGCACGCTGGCCAAGACCCCCAAGCAGCCAGGTGAGAGTTTGGGGGCGGGTTCGGTCAGGCCCAGCTGGATCCACGTGTGTGTCCAGCTGGAAGGAATCTGCTCTTTCTCTTCCTTCACTCTTCCTCCCTCTGTTTCAGCAGGTGTTTTGAAGATGTTTGAGATTCCAGCTGGAGCCAGGCACCTTCAGATAGAAGAGGTGGAGCCGGCATCCCACAGCATCAGTGAGTGCGCCGCAGTCCACTTCTGCCTTTGCTCTTTCTCGGCCCTATTGTGATAATTCCCACCAAAAGGGGTCTTATTTGGGTCATCCAGTCCTCCAAAGGCAGTGACCAGAGGGAATGATGCTGAAACACCTCCTTTCTCCTCCAGCTGTTAAGAATCAAGCCACAGGCAACTTCATTCTGAATGCCAAGGGCAAAGAAGCCAAAAGCCAAGTGTTCATTGAGATGGGCCTGGAGTGGGAATACACCATTGAACATGGCAAAGAGAGCCTGAAAACCAGCGGTCCCCTGCACGAGGCCATCAGCGTTTTGGTGAGGCTGACTAGGCGTGCTCTTGGGGGTTTGGGGGTGACTGTCACAGAGAGGGCAAGTGGTCTGAGGTGTGGGAAGTGGTGAAAGGACTTTGGTAAAGAAAGGGTGTAGGGCATGTCATTAAATCCAGGGGATGAGGCAGCCAAAAGCGAGGGGTGATGGGCTGCGTGCAAGAATAGCATAAAGAGGTGTTGTTTGGGCACTTGCCTTTGAGTCCAGCTGCAGTCAGCTCTGTGCAGCAACTGCTTATGACTCCATGTCCCTTTTTAGTTATGCTGGCATTTGGGGGAGTTATGGATTGGGTTCCCTGGGCACCCAGGGAAGAGCAGGTTTTTTGCTCCCATCCACCCCTGTGTGCCCCCCACCTTGGTTTTGGGCGTAGGTGACTATACCACATGGTCACTGATGACTTATTTTATCCTTTGGTGGCCTCCTCTTCCCTTCCCTCTCCCCCTCTGTGCCTGCAGGTCATCCCTCAGGAGGAGACGAGGAGCAGCCTGATGTACAGGTACATCATCCACGAGGACCTGCTGCCCATGATCGGGAACAACAACGTCCTGCTTGAGGAGATGGATTCCTACGAGTGGGCCCTCAAGAGCTGGTCCCAGTGCTCCAAGGCGTGTGGAGGAGGTAGCTTTCCCTTCATAGCAGCTTGCAGTGTGTGTCTGGGGGGAATGATTGATTTCTTACAGAAGCAGGCTTGCATGATCACGTGTGCATAACCTGTGTCTGTCTATTCGTGGGCCTGCTATGATTTTTTACTTCCTTGGCTGTTTTTAACTGGATTTGAGCCAAGGAATAGTGATCTTGCAGATGACTGGCTCCTCAGGTCTGCACAGACATAGGTGTGGAGACACCAGGAATTTCTGAGAGGGACAGCAGGTAGCACACAGGAGCTCCTGGCAGGATTATTACCGGGTTTTTCCCTCTGGGAAGAAGCATGTGCACCCATGCACTGGTGTTTTGGGGTTTGCTGGTGAAAGCCTTGCTTCCATGTGGCCAGTGGGATCTGATCCTCAAATAATGGGCAAGATGTTATAGAATTAGAACATATTTTGGGTTGGGTGGAGGTTATCTAGTCCAATCCCCCTGCAATGAGCAGGGACACCCACACCCTGTGGCAACCTGGGTGACCCCAGGAGTCTGGGGGGGGGTCCAGCATCCACATGAGCATCCTCTGCAAGCCTGGGCGATGCACAGCTCGGGTCACGCCCCAGCAGTGACATCTGAGAGCCCACGTCCCTGCAGGGGAGATGGGACCTGGTGGGGACCCCCAAGCGTGACCCCCCCCACACACACACACCCCTCACCCCGCAGGCATCCAGTACACCAAGTACGGCTGCCGTCGGAAAAGCGACAACCGGATGGTGCACAGAAACTTCTGTGACAACGGCAAGAAGCCGAAGCCGATCCGGCGGCGCTGCAACCTCCAGGAATGCTCCCAGCCCACGTAAGTCCTCCCCACCTGGCCCGAGGTGCTCCGTGGGAGCGGTCCCGGTACAAACCCCGGCTCTGACGCCTCCTCCGTGTCCATCTTCCCACCCTGGCAGCTGGGTGGCCGAGGAGTGGGGCGCCTGCAGCCGCTCCTGCGGGAAGCTGGGGGTGCAGGCGCGGGCGGTGCAGTGTGTGCAGCGCCTGCAGGACGGCACCAACCGCACCCTGCACACCAAGTACTGCCCCGGGCAGCGCCCCGAGACCCGCCGGCCCTGCGCCCGCCTGCCCTGCCCCGCACAGTGGAGGACGGGAGCCTGGTCCGAGGTGAGCCAGGGTGGGGCTCTGGAGGGGGGATGGAGGTGGTGGGAAGCGCCCAGGAGAAGGGGTATGGGAGCTGAATGTGAAGGACAGGTGCTGACTGGGGTCATGGAGCAGAATCCTAGAATGGTTTGGGTTGAAAAGGGGCTTTAAAGGTTATTTAGTCCAACCCCCCCTGCCGTGGGCAGGGACAACTTCCTTTAGAACAAGTTGATCCAAGCCCTGTCCAACCTGGCCTTGGACACTGCCAGAGATGGAGATGAGGGCACAAGAGCCAGCGATGTTTTCAGTGGTTCACTCCTAAAATCAGAGAGGGGAGAACACCCCTGTGCAACCCGGTGGAGAGTGTGGGGGTTTGCTGGAGGCAGAGAGGGAGACCCCCTATTAGAAAGCAATATCCACCCGAGTGGCTGTATCTGCAGATGGTTCAGATGCCCCCCAGGGTGCTGTCGGGTTGTGGGGTCTCCCCCCACCCCATCGCTGACCATGTGTCTGTCTGTCTGTCTGTGTGGGCGCAGTGCTCGGCCACCTGCGGGGAGGGTGTCCAGCAGCGGCAGGTGGTGTGCAAGGGCGGCGAGAGCGGCGGGCGCTGCGAGGGGGACAAGCCAGAGGCCATCCAGGGCTGCCACGTGGCCCTCTGCCCAGGTGAGAGGAAGGGGAGGCAGCTGGAGGTGGCGCTGGGAGGGGGCACACGCTGGTGGGGATCAACCTTCGTGCACGTCTCCAGCCGGTTGTGGCTTCAGGAGGTGCTGGCAGGGGAGGTCAGGTTGAGCATCTGCTGATGTTCAGGGAAGGGGTTAAACACCAGCCCAAATAATTTCCCTTTTTTTTTTTTTTTTTTTTTTTTTTTTTTTTTTTTTTTGTTTTTTGTTTTTTTTTTTGTTCCCTTTCTTTTGTTCTTTTTGTTCTTCTGATGTTGGCTGGTTTTGGGTTTTCTGGCAGTTTGAGGGCGTGATGAGCTGAGGGTACAATGGAGATGGGCACCCTGGGCAGTTTTTGGGTGGCTGAAGTGCTGGGCCAACTGGGTGTCCCCTGAGGGACTTCATCCCCAAGGAGGCCCCTCAAAACAAAGAAAATCCCCCACCAGAACACCCTCCCTAGCTGTTTTGAGTGCCCCCAGCCTTCTGTGGCCGCTGGGCATCGTGGTGCTCTCTTGGCAGGGAAGCTCTCCGGCATCACCGCCGGCACCGGTGACCACGGCCCCACCAAAGGGCAGCGGGGACCCCAGGATGGAGCCAAAAACCCCGTTAGCAAGATCTCTTCCAGTAAGTGTCCCTGCCTGTGTGAGGGCAATGCTTCCTGGGATAACCCTCCCCAGGCCCTCTCCAGCTCCCCGTGGGAAATGCAGGCAGGTGGGAGTGGGGATGCACATCCAGCAGTGCTTTTAGGGAGCTTTATCCTCGCCTGCTGCATCCCTGGTGCCTGTGCTCCAAAGCCTGCAGCTCGGTTGCCCTCTTGTGGAGCCTGGGCTCTTGCAGTTTCTGTGTTGTGTTACTTTTACCTCCTGGATTTTATGCCCTCTTTACCTTGGAATTTTTTTGGCTTTTTCTGGCTTTTGCCCCTTGCTCTGAGCAGGAGTCCTTCCTAAAGGGGGCGAGGTGCATCCTGCTCCGGTTTAGGATGCTGGTTTGGAGCATCCCTCGTTCTTGCTTTTTTCTCCATGCACAGAATCCTTCAGTGCTTTAGCTTCTTTTTCCAAGTCTCTCTTTCCTCCCTTCCTTTAAGGATAGGCAGCACCCTGAAAGGGCACCTCTTTGGGATCATTGCAAAGTTGCAGGAGTGGGCACCTCATGCCACCTTGTCCTGTGCTGATGCTGCTGTCCCTCTCCAGGGGAGCCTTGCCTGGGGGACAAGTCCATCTTCTGCCAGATGGAGGTCCTGGCTCGCTACTGCTCCATCCCTGGGTACAACAAACTCTGCTGTGAATCCTGTGGCAAGAAAGCCTCCTCCACCACCGGCTCACCCCCCACCACTGGCCCCAGCGCTGCCCCGGGAACCGCTGCTCCCAGCCCCGCTCCAGCGCTCTCCCCACACCCCACACCGGGTGGGGACCCCACTGCAGCACCTGGGGTATCCAGCAGTGGTGCTTTTCCCAGGGGGCTGCCGGCCCTGAGCGAGCCGAGCAGGGACCAGGCAGCCAGGTAACCCCCTCGGGGCCACCTCACCACGGGGCAGGGGAAGCCTTTCTCCCTCCTTCCCTCCCTTTCTCCCTCCTTCCCTCCCTTTCTCCCTCCTTCCCTCCCTTTCTCCCTCCTTCCCTCCCTTTCTCCCTCCTTCCCTCCCTTTCTCCCTCCTTCCCTCCCTTTCTCCCTCCTTCCCTCCCTTTCTCCCTCCTTCCCTCCCTTTCTCCCTCCTTCCCTCCCTTTCTCCCTCCTTCCCTCCCTTTCTCCCTCCTTCCCTCCCTTTCTCCCTCCTTCCCTCCCTTTCTCCCCCCTTCCCTCCCTTTCTCCCCCTCTTTTTCCTCTCCCCCCCTCCACTCCCAGCGATGGTGTTCATGGGTGGCACTGCCAGGTTTGGAAATGACCCGGCTCCACACTCAGAAATTCCCAGGAAAACCACTTACTTCTCGTGATCCCCCTTGCCCTCCCAGTCATGGCAGTTTTTTTTGACAGTGCCACGGAGAAAAAGGTGAAAAGGAGTCAAAAAAAAAGCTGGGGGTAGACAGACTGCTTCCTCCCAAGGTGCTAAAAAGATTTGGGAAGAGAGTGGCTTTAATATTGCTTTTTCCTTTCCCTGCTCCAAGCAGCAACACAGGAGAGGAAGGTCCTGGCTTGGCAGTTTAGCCCCTGAGCTTGGGGGTAGCAGTGGGAGGATACTGGGAATCTGAGAGAGGCGGTGAGGGGAGGGGGAATTGTGGGAAAATCCCAAAATGCTGCTCTGGGCTGTCCCTGTTGGGGTGTAGAGAGTTTTGGAAACCTGTCTGGGAGAAGGTGGAGCATGAAAAACAGAGAGCAGCTTCTGTCCCGGAGGCAGGAGATGGTCCAGGAAATGCCAATGTGAGCAATAAGAACCAGGTCAAAGACCAAAAACTGATGTAAAAAATGCCTGTCACTTGGGAGTGACTTTTTTAGCCAGTGCTGCCCTTGGCCAGCTTTGAGCTGACACCAATGCCCCAACCTCCCCAGGACAACCAGCCTCGTCCCTGCACCTTGTGCCCAGTGCCTGTGGGGCATCAACACCTTCTGGAGGGAAATGGTGGCGACTGAGAAGCAGGGAGTGGATTTTAGGGGCAGCTACAAAGAGAGGAAGATTCATCTGCATCTCTTCTTGCATGGGAAGGAGTGGAAGGGGGGGTGATTAATGCCATTAAACGTTATTGTGCCAAGTACTAAAGGTATGCACAGCACTTTAGGAGCCTCAGGCTGGGCACACCTTGCCAGGTGTCAGGCCAGCTCTGGGCACAGGGTCTGCCTGGAGGAGTTAGAGTCCCTAAAACCTCCCCAGAATGGTGTCCCCCCCTGGTTTTGGTGCTTTTGGCTGTGCAGCCTCCCAGCTGAGGGCACTGGGCACCCCCAGGAGCAGTGGCAGGGGAATGTGGGTATCCATGGGGGTGAGCACTGCCCTAGGGAGGAGAATTTGGGCACAGAGGTAGAGTCTGAGGAAGGCAAGGCTTGGCAGATAGGCCAGTTTGGCACTGCAAAGTGGGCAATGCCTTGGCAGCACGTGTGTGGGGTGGGTGCATCCACCCGCCCTGACACTGCTGTTCCCCTGGAATCCAAGGAGCAGGATGGGGCATCCCTAAGCATGGTGTTAGTAAGCTCTTCAGGTGTCTGGGACTCGCTGGTGAGGTGGCCTGGGGTGACTTTCCTGGTCCAGCTTGGGTTGCAGTAGAGGAGGGGTTGAGGTACCTGCTTTGGCTGAAATGGGTGGAGGCCCCCCTGCATTCCTGACTGGACACTGCCACGCTCCCCCAGAGCTTCCCAGCAGCATGGAAAGGGCTGAAGGGATGTGAAGAGGGTGGCTTGTTCACCCTGCTGCCCCCACATCGCTGCCAAGTCACGGCTGGACTCACGTTTATCTCACTACTCTCAAAGCTGCTGAGGCTGGAGGCCCCCTGCTCCTGGGTGCTGCCCTTTGGCATTAGGTGGGCATCCCAAAAGACGGGAAAAAAAGCCCCCCATCTGTCTGAGCCAAGCAGCTGGCACGCCCTGTGGGAGTGGGCACGTGGAGGGTGCCTGTGGGGTGCCCGGATCCGAGTCGTGTGCCCGCAGGACCCATGAGATGCTGTGGGTGTGCTGGGGTGGGATTCGTCCCTCAGATGGCTGTGCCCCCTTGCCAACCTCTCCAGTGCCCTCCACGGGAGTGCCAGCTTTTATTTATGGTGCCAAAGATAACACTTTGTTTACTCTCCAAGGAGCATGAGAAAAGGACCACCTTCCCCCTCTAAAATGTCCTTCCTCCGGAATTCCCAGCTGCACCACCTTCTTTCCCCCCCTCCAAAATTCAGTGGTGGCCTGGGCATTGGTGCTTTATTGCATTAGGAATATTTGCAGTGGTTCCTTGCTGTTCCTCGGAGCAGAGACCCCTCACACCCCACAGCTGGGGGGAATTTGGGCAAGGGGGGCTGCGCTGCAGGTGCTAACCCTGACCTCGAGCTGAGAGGTGGGGGAGAATTCAAAGCAGGGTGTGATGAACCCCCGCCTTCCTGCTGCTCTGGGGCGCTGATGCTGCAGGGCTGGCACCCAGCACTGGGTGTTTCATGGAATCCTGGAATGGTTGGGGTTGGAAGGAACCTTAAAGCTCATCTAGTTCCAACCCCTCGCCACGGGCAGGGACACCTTCCACTAGCCCAGGTTGCTCTGAGCCCTGTCCAACCTGGCTTTGGACACTTCCAGGGCTGGGGAATTTATTCCAGCTGAGCTTGGGTAGCTCTGGCTGCACAGGGATTTGGTCCTGTCTCCAGGAGGAGGGGGTGACTCCGGTCCCCTTCATCCTCCTGGGCCTGGCAGAGCCCCCGAGTCATTCCTGTGATGTAACCCCTGTCCAGCGTTACCACGATGTGTAAAGTTTTGTACATACGAGATTCAGAGCTTTTTAACTTTTAATATTTATTAATTTTGTTGGGTTATTTTTTTTTGAACTCTAACATAATGTAAAAAAAAAAAATAAATCCACGTAAAAATCTCTGTTTGTTTATTTATTTTTATTTTCATTTTATTTTATTTTGTTTTTTTATATCTGGGATGAGAGCTTCTCAGTGCTCTTTTTTTTTTTTTCCCAGAAGGCATAGGTAAGTGGTAGCAATAAATGAGCAGAGGCTGAGGAGCATCTGAGCCAGCCCGGGTGAGCAAGGAAAGACTTTCTGGAGTTGGGAGCCAGCACAACCTGGACTGTCTCTGTCTTTCCTTCTCTGCAATCTCTCTCTCTCTCTCTCATTTTTTTTTTTTAATTATTATTATTAATTTTATTTTTTTATTTGGGTCTCTTATTCTGTGATCTGATAGACATTTATTATTTCTCTTTGGCATTCTTGTGTCTCTGCACTCAGAAATTGGACATCAGCTAGCTAAAAAGTTACCAGAGGACTGACAAGTGAACAAATGCCCAACACAAGTAGATAAATCTTATTCACTGGGAACACTAGTTAAAAAATACAACTTCATGCACATAACAATATATATCTGCTTGGAATTGTACACTACTTTGGCAAATTTGGATTCCATAGGTGTATAAAAATCTGCATACCACATACTGCACATGTACAACCTGTAATTTTCCTGGTTCTGCTTCCATGACTGATCACATCTGACTGGTGGACTTTACTGCAGGAAATTTTGGAAGCCTAGTTTGGTCCTTGCTGTTTCTTCCTCCCCCTTGTAACAATACTCTCATTGTTTTCTTTACTTCCTTAATTCCTTATTCCTTTACTTCCTTTATTATATTATTTACTTCCTTTACTTATTACACATATGCCAACAGTAGGAAGTACATAATCCTGGTGCAAAAAGATTAGTTCTGAAAATGAAAACTCAAATTTAACTTCGTTGTTAATCCCAGGGGGATGACTATAGGTCTTAATCCTGCTTCAAAGAAGGAGGATGAGAACATTTATTATGTGCATCCAGAAACGTCAGGAAAGCAATTGCTTGGTCAAACAAATGATTAACTCAGTTCCAGTTCAGTAAAACTGTTCAAGAGGTGCTTAGTTCGGATTCAGTGGAAATTAAGAACATGCTTAGAGTCTGGAATGGTTTTCCTTTAATAAGATTACCAAAGACTAGGTTTTCCCCCTACATTTTTTTGAAGTAATTTCTTATTTTGAGTTTTTCCTTTCTCTTTTAAGTGCATTCTACTGCCATGAAGTTAAATATTTACATAGGTACATAAATATGGTTGAACCCGATGATCTTAAAGGTCTTTTCCAACCTAAATGACTCTGTGATTCAGAGTATTTTGTGAAATCAAGGTGAGCTGCTGAAGCAATCTTGGAAAATGCTCCACCAGTGACTATTTTTTATTTTTTAATTTTTTTTTTAATATGGCTGATCCAGTTGGGCCTATAAGACACAAACTGCCAGCCAGTGCTCCAAGAGGTCTGTGCTCTCAGCCAAAGCCTTTTAAATTCAGTGGAGACATACCTAGTTGGTGTCAGTGGTTATAAAACTGAAAGTCTCCCTGGTCTATATTGGGAAGGGGAGGGCAATGATGATTGATTGTGCTCAGCTGTCCCTTGTTATGTGAAAATGCAACCCTGCCAAACAGTGATGGCTTTCTCTGAGGTGTGTCCTAATCTGTATGTAAATTAACTATTTATGTTTGACTTGCTTCACTTTTAGGAGAACATGGGAATTTATGTTGTATCAGTAAATAAGCAGAGAGGGAGACAAATTCACCACCGATATAAAATTGCTGATTATTGAATTGCTTTTCTTAAAAGCTGGAGCAAATTCCAGCTTTGAAAGCCCACGTGGAGGCTTTAGAATTGGATCATGTTAGCAGATTAGCCTTGAAAAAAGGGACCAAACAAGGAAGACTGTGTGAAAAAAGCAGAGGTTCTCCCTCTTCCCCCTAGTTGGGGGCCTCCCAACTAGAAGACAGTAAGGAAAAAGTCTATTAGAAAACATGTAAGTCAGAATTGCAGCTGCAATAAGTTTATATCCTCCCCATTCCTGATCTTCTCTCATGTACCTGTTTATGCTAATAAAGAATGGGATCCAGAAAAGGAGGCATCAGGCGTGATTAAGACTAAAAAGAGGGCATGCTCTTGCAGATTAGTAAATTTTTTTGTTGTGCATTAAGTGAAAAACTTGTGAGTTTTCAAGTATCTACAACTGTACCCATCCTCTGAATATTTCCTAATGCTCTTTCTTGTAGATTTTTTTTCCTGTAGCAGATCTTCACAAGAGTTGATGGAATCTGCACATAAAAACATGTAGGAATGTAAGATGGCATTTACATCCACCTCACTCTTCTCTTCCTCCGACCATAAGAACTCTGTGCAAGGGGGTTGAAGTTAAATCAGCCTCAAGGAATTTAAAAGCTTCTCACAGTAAGAGTAGCGGTTCATTAAAAAAAACAAACAAACACAAAAAAACCCAACCACCCTCTGTTGAAGCCTAAAGACCAAGTCAGAGGAAAGAACAGAAGGATGAAGCATAGAGGATATGACATATTTGTAGCTGCATCTGCTTGAAATGCCTTCCTGGGACCTGGGTGAGGGATATGAGCAGGAGACTCCCTAATTTGTCCCTTATTATTCACTGTTGGTAGTCCAGGCTGGCAGGGATGACATTAATGGAAGAAGTGCCAGGGCAATTAAAAAGGATTTCAAGGCTCTGTGTGGAGTAGTTAATGGGGCAGGAGCTCAGGTAGTGTTTGCCTCAGTTCCTGCAGTACCTTCCCAGCTGAAGGGGAGCCCTCATTGCAGTCCAAACTGATGACAGATTAAATTCACCAACTACTGAAAAAGCTTGCCTGCCTTCTAAAAATATATTCCCCAAAATACCTATTATTTCACTAAGATGGAGAGACCCCAGGAAAAAAATTAACCCCCTCTTCAAAATACCTGTATTTTATTACATCAAAACTCAGAAGAAGTCCTAACAGGTCACATATTTTCTTTTCCTTCTGGCCTGTCCCAAATGTGACAACATCAAGGGAGAAGTGTTTTTATGTGTCCAAACAAAACCAGAGAATAAAAGTCCAGTAAAGGTACGTTCATACAAAACTCACATGGTCTTTAATGAAATGTAGCATAAGTGACATACACAGGTTAACAGGTACAAAAAGATGCATGAAATGGAAGTTAGTACATTTCTCGTGCCTGTTATTGAAATGCAGAACATTTGTCTTCACTACCGATACCACGGGAGGTGACAAAACACAACATCACTAACTCAGATTTCAGCTTTTATTTACAGAATTTGGATGGTAACGTTGTAGAATATTCTTTCTTTTGTAAAAAAAGTATATCTTATAAAAGCTGGCTGTTATCTACCGTTACTGGAGAGCTGTGCTGATGTGAGTATCAGTATTCATAGCTTGATTGCTGTTCTACAGTTCAGCCTATACCTGCATTATATTTCAGTCAGTTCTGAGTTTTCAGTGATTATTTCAGTCAGTTCTGAGAGACAATGACTCCTCTCTTACCTGATCACCTTTCCAAGGGACCCTTCCTGTGGGTTTTTAGGGCTTTCAAATTTCAGTGCTAATACTGACTGCAGCATTAACATGGCAGGATAGAGACATGACAACCAAAAGGGATTCAATACAAAATACTCAGCCATTTTACTCTTCTGCTTTTTTCAACTTTAATTTTGCCTTTTTACCCAAGGAAGTTCTGGCTGTCTCAGCTGGCTTTGCAGTTTCAGCGGGTTTCTTTCTTAGCCTTTTCTTTTTGGAACGCACCAGGTCCTCACGTCCCAGTTCAAGCATTTTTGCTTCCCACGACTTCATTTCATTCTCATACCGAACCTTATCATCTTCAGCAAGCTGCAGGTATGGCTGGAGGAAAATAAGGGATCAACAGTTATTTCCAGAAGGGGTTTTGTCTGGAAAACTGCCATGACACAAAGGTGACTGGCACTGGCACAGCCCAGGTATTTGCCTTTGCCTCCAGATAATTAATTAATTAAAAAAATAAACTTGCAGAAAAATGCAAAACTTTAGCAGGCCTCCTTTTTTCATATAGCCATCTGCAGATTCCTATTTCAATATACTGAGAAAGCTGGCAGAAAATGACCCCCCAGACAACCAAAGTTAATAAATTACCCCATGCACGTCACTTGTAGATTTGTTGCTTTTCCCTGAATAAAGTCTTTCTACGAGCAGCAAATTATTATGATGGTGTTTAAAGATGTTATGTATTATTAGAAAAAAAAAAATCAAATTGTTGCACATTATTCCACCTTCCCCTCTAGACACTGCTCAGCATCCACCAGCACTGAACTTCCACCCTGTCCCACTGCCTTACACTTCAACAACACTGAGAATAAAATGGTCACTACAGGAATAAAGGTAACAACAATCTTTTTCAAGATGCACGAAGATCTTAAGAGTATTTTCCTCAGTATTCTATTTTGTGCAACTTGAGTTCCAGATTTTGTATCAATATATCAATTTTGACTGAAGTTTGTCATTTTCTGATTACATCAGAGCCTCGCCCAAATCCACTGCCGTACCTGCTTTTGAGATGTGGACAGTTTCTGCCAGGCATCAAACACCTTCTTCAGCCTTGCCTACGGGATACAGAGCATGCAAAACAGGAGGGTTATTTTAGGAACAGGCTGACCTCAGAGGGGTACAGATGAATGCCAACACAAGTGAAAGTCAGGCATAAAGCAATGCAAAAAAAGCACAAAGTCACACAGGCTTAATCCCCCACCCTTTTAATGTAGGAAAATAATACACTATACACTTCAAAACAAGCTGCTGGGCATCACCTGAGCCATGTTTACAGCCCGGGCCTTAAGAGACTGGAGAAGCCTGCCTTGTGCATGGAAAATCGAGGAACAAACCAGATCCACCATCCCAATTTACTGATTAAATGTGTAGGACTTGTGAGTTTGCTGAGGAGCTCTGGCATATTCTATAACACCACCTGAGCTGTGGGAGGTACAGTAAACTGCTACTGCAGGAACAGGAGCAGTCCACCATAACCCCGTGAAAAAATAACGTATTTCTACATCAAAACAGAGAGAAGAATAATTCTCCCCTTACAGAAGGAACAGATGAAGTCTGTAGCCCTGAAGTGCAAAAAATACTGCAAATATTTTAAGTAAATTTGTATGCCCACACAACAGTTTATAAAGGCCATGCCAGCAGCAGTGTACAGCCAGATCACTGCAGCCTAAAAAAAGGTAACCTAAGCAAAGCAACATCCAGATACGGAACTACTGGAACAGTTTCTTTGAAAATGAAAGAATCTAAGTGAGATTTTTCTGAATGCAATGGATCTATTTTAAAAAACAATCTTTCCTGGCTTACCATAGGTGAAACTCCCTCACTTTCTTGAAATTTTTCTGACACAAAAATGTTAAAGCTGCTACGAGGTCTTTTAGGTTTTCCAAGCATATTCAATTCCTTTAAAAACAATGAGAAGAGTTATTCCATCTACCAAGCATGCACTTTTCCCCAAAACTAAGCTTACCATTTGTCTTTATATTTTACACAAAAACCAAAAAACAACTTCTTTCTCTGGTGTTTTGTTCTGTAAACTGGACCATATGTCATGATGCTCTCAGTGCTTGCCAAGACTAAGGCTAAACTAAACTAAGAAAAGGTGACAACTTGAGTTTTCACAGACACAGAAAAAGCATTTTAAACTGATTCTTACTTCAGCTAAGTCTTCCAGAAACCAAAAAGACTGTTATTAAATTCCACTCTGTAAGAAAGTCCTGTTGATAGGTTTTCTATTATTCTTCACAAGGCTTCTGTTTCTGCAGTGAAAAACTGCCTGCTTGCAGAGAGGAGGGTAGCTGGTGGACTGTGGGAGGTGAGAAGGTGGAACAGAACCAATTTCCAGGGAAACAGAACTGGGTTTCTGCTATCAGAACACTCTGCCTGCAGGGAGGATGGCACGAGAAGGAAAGTACAGCAAGTTATGAATGCAATTACGCTTCCTGTTTTCTCCAGTCCTGACATTCCCACTGGAGCCTGGGTGCTGCAAATTAACAACTGCTTAGGTATTATATATGCTAGCTAAATTCCTTGTGGTGCCATACTCTAAAAAAAAAAAAAAGGGATCAACCCCATCATTTGGATTAAAAACTGCCTCTAAGCAGAGGTCTTTTAAACCAAATTAATTTCACTTTTTCTAGTTGGGGCAATGTCACACCAGCCGTTTAATTCACAGAAATGAGCAAGCAATAGGTAACCCCTTTGACTGATTTTGCTACCCAGATGGTTCTGCCTCTCAGGATTTATGCACAAACTAGCTAGAAAGGAACAGGGAAGATGCTAGAGAAGGATACTAGTAAAGAGATGCACCTCTGCAGCCCTAATTCACCACGGCAGCAGTGACAGCAAAGTGACAGAGTCCAAAGAAAGGAAAGAAAAAAGGCTGCTTCAAAGAGCTGCTGCCTGGTAGGGGCCAACGAGGTAAGAGACACAAGGCCTTCCTGAAAAGCTATTTCTGGATGTATTCCCATCCAAAGAAACCCTTTGCTGGTCCAAATGTCTTTTACTACCTATCCTTTCTCTGGCAGCTCTAGGAATAGGGAGAAAAAAGTGTAGAGAAGCTACTTTTAAGCACAAAGAGATGTGCTAGTTCTGTGTTCTTCAAGCACAGGAAAGCCACAACATTAATTCCATGGCATTTTTTGGGCTTTGTGTTTGTTGTGTGTTTTCTTTTACTCTGAGTTGGTTCTGTGTTTCTAAAAACACGCTTCAGCTCTGCTCTGTACACCAGACAGAATTCAGCTTCCTTGAGAGAATAGAAACTTGAACTTCAAAATGCTTACTCTTTTTGCCCGGATTGATCTTCTCTTTGCTATTTGTTTTCTCCTCTCCTCTTTCAAAGCTGCAACCTGGGCTGGAGTTAGTTGGGCTTTGTATTTGGTCATCTGCTCTCCGTATCTTTGCCAGTCTGTCTTTCCTGCTTCCTCGTAAACCTACGGCACAAATCATCACCAGCCTTAAACAGATGCTTTCAGTCAGAAGCACTTGACAATCAGACAATCTATGGGGGAAAAATTAAGACTGGAAAAAATTACCCCATTCCCCATCCCCCTGTGCCGATGGCAGGTGGAGGCAGAGAAACAGAGAACGAAACCGAGCCTGGGAAGAACAGGAGGTGAGGGGAAGGTGTTTTAAGTTTCTATTTTTCATTAGCCTACGCTGATTTGATTGGTAATAAGCTGATTTCCCCAGGTAGAGTTTGTCTTGCCCTGACTGGGCAGTAACTGGTGAGGGGATCTCTCCCTGCCCTTATCCTGACCCACAAATCTTTTGGTATATTTTCTGTCCAGCCAGAGTCAACCCACTACACTGTAGTGCATTGATGTCTGAACCTTTGACCACACACATGCTTTTTATACACATTAAATAAAAAAATCCACAAGGAGCACCAAACCAAATAAAACAACCACCAAGACTGTATAGAGCTCAAAGTATTCAGGGCAAAGATACACTCTTACCTGCTTCTGTGATGCTGGTAACGCCTTCCAAGCACCTGCTATTATTTTAGTCAGGTCCACGGTGCTCGCTTCTGTACATTACAATGAGAAAGCATGAAAATAAAGATCAACATTGTATCTGCAGTAAGGCTCTTCAATTTTCCCACGGAAAGCTGCCACAAGTATCTTTTTTCCGTACGGTCATTTTCATCCTTCCATAAAACCACCTTACTGTGGTGGCTAAAGGGAACTGCAGTATTGTGGGGAGGGGAAAGGCACTGCTCGTGGTTCAACCTGCAATGAAACAATGCATCCAGGCCCGAAAACGACTGAGAACCACAAATCACTGTTGGCATGCATTGCCCAGGTGAGACCTTTCAGCGAACATTTTTGGAGTTATACACAATTTATTTATTTGTGAAGCACAGAAGACGAAGCCAACACACGTGCAGGGGCAGTAAGCACGGCCACGCCGCATTCGCTTGGGGCACGCTATGGATAAACAGATGGGCTGGGCCTCTAAAATCAGGGTAACAGAGTTTGGTTCTTCACGCGGTTCGGTTTTACGCGGACCGAGGTTCCGAATCCCGGCTCAGCCCCGCTCGGGGAGCGCAGGCACAGCGCAAACCGCGGGCCCCGCGGACCCCTCTCCCCTCCCACCTCGTACCTGGGTTCTTTTCCTTGAAGGCCGGACGGTTTTCCTTCATGAAGCGGAAATAGGCGGTGAGGGGCCGCTTCGGGCGCTGCGCCGAGCTGATCCCCCGCGACAGGCACTGCTCCGCCGCGCCGCCGGCCCTGCGCAACAACGGCACCGCCGGTCACCGCCGCCCCGCCGGGGCTGCCCCACGCTCCCCGCCGCCCCAATTCCCCGCAGCCCCACGCTCCCCGTAACCCCGCACCTGAGGAGCCGCCGCCCGCCCGCCACCAGCCCCATGCCCAGGCCCGCGGCCCAGCCCAGCAGCGCCGCCATGCCCAGCCCCGCCGCGCATGCGCGGGACGGCGCCCCCGGGGCGGGGCCGCGGCGCCCTCACAAGGTGACCCGGGCGGGAGCGAGTCGTTAATTAACTAAAATTCAGTTATGAGATGTGGCCGAAAACTGCACGGTTTCACTGGCTTCCCTTTTTTTTTTTTTTTTTTTTTTTTTTTTTTTTTTTTTTTTTTCCCCATGGTAGTAAACAGCACAGAACGGAGTAATGATTCAGCTCTAAATTCCCCGCGTCTCCCCCCTTAAAACGGCATTCCTATAAAAAGGTATTAACAGAGGAGTTCTGAGGGAGCAGCAGTGGAGATGTTTATCTCCGGATTTAAAAGCAACGACATCGCCGAACGAGCGCAGTTTTAAATATATATTTAAATATATTTACCGTTTCATTCCCACAATTTCAAAAGCAGAAGGGCCGAACTGCCGCCACAAGGATCGTTAAGAATCGCAGACTTAGGGTCGCGTTGTTTTTAGAGGTGCGAAGCTAAGACATTCCTTTTTTAATATCCACATACAATATCTTTACAACGTGGGTGTGGGTGTCGCATCCTTCTGGTTTCAAATTGTGATCCTTGTGTTGCATAGTACACATCAGAAACATCGCCAGCTGAAGTACAAATGTTTTCAAACCACCCCTAATCCAAGAGAAAACGAGTATTCCAAAACACAAGTCAAACTTTTGAGTTTTCATACGGTTCACTACAGGTATTGCAAACATTTAAATCATTTCTCATACAAACAGATTACTGCCGATCCAGACAAAAATAAAAGCTCTTGGGAACACATTCTGATGGCCGAAGTTTTTTTACCACCGTTTGAGTAAGAAGTATAAACGATGGCTTTGCCTTCCTAGCTACATTGTCCTGGTTCACATATAATAAAGCACTTTATAACAACAACAACAAAAAATCCATTTATGCAGTTTGCAAACTGGACAGGGATATTTTAAGATTAGCAGAGCCACTCTCGATTAAGCTGCTGTTTCAAATACCATTATATCATAGACAAAACTGTAAGACAGAAATTACATTTTCCCATATGCGATCCTTCAGGTCAGTAAACTGGCAAAAACAAAGATTAAAATTCCACCGGTAGGAAAAAAAAACCTACTGTGCACACTCACCACCTATACCCTAAATTCCAATTTAGCATATATTAGTATAATAAAAAAAAAACCCAAATCAAATATATTTCTCATCTTAAAAATGTATTTTATGGTGACAAATTTCCCAGCTGGAAGTCAGTTTTCTTTCACGTGCGAGGCACAGAGAAAAAAACATTTAGTCATCCATTTTTATTTTCAGAGAACCAAGAAGAATTCATGGCAGGAAATCAGAGTTTTTCTGCTTCTAATCTACCTTTTAAGAACAGACTGCCCCTCTCGAGCACCCCTGGTTTTCCACATGCATACTCTGAAGCAACTGAAGTGCCAGTTAATGGAAAAGTTAAGTGAGGAGTTTACTGTAACATTCTGATATTGCAAATACACCACTTGAACTAAGTGGCTGATGTTGAGACACTCGTGGCTTTCTCCTCCATAGAGGAATACAAATGTAAAATGGCCTTAAACTACTTGAAATCCTATATTCAGCAGTGGGCACAGCATGCTAAATCCATTAGGCTAAAGCTAGCATAGAAATTAATTGCAACCCAGCTCTAAGTAGTACATGATGCATAGCTTATTTGTCCTTCTGTCTACAAGACACATGCACATATACTATTGGTGATTCTCTAATGTTAGAACAAGTTTTTTTCTTTAAAGATATGCATGAGTTAAAATAAAAAAAAATCAGGAAAAGTAGTAGAAAATGCATTTTATTTATATGGAAAAGGCTACATTTAGATTTGTAAAAGGTCTGTGATAGTGTTATGTCAAAAATCAGTTGTGAATAGCATGGTTACATATCTCTCTACATAGCAGTGCAATTAGTTCTCATTGCAATAAAATTAAGTATGCAACAGAATCAAAACCAAGTGTTTCTCCATAATCAGCATACAAAGAATTACAGTGCAAAGATCATTTTAGGTTTTAAGAAATCTGCAGTCAGTCTTTAGAATATCCTAATGGGTGGGATACTCCAATTATTTTCATTACTAGCAGTTGTATCTTGTCAATACTGTGCACAAGCAAGTCAGTCTAAAATGAAATTTTACAATTACATTGTAAATAAAATATTTAGTCTATACAGTAAAAAAATACAAATTATGTAAGTGAACTAACAAAAAGAAATTTGAATACACTTATGAAACAACAACATACTTCAATGACAAACATACAGTATTCATCACATAAAAACAGCTACTTTTCCCAGTAAAAATAATTTGGTTGCTTTACAACTGCATTATAGACCTTGTAGCCTGAAGATGCAGATGTCCAACGCTTAAAAACCATAATAAATGTCTTCTGCAAAGCATACAAAGAGGATAAATATTCTTATCACAGTCATAAGGTTATTTTTGAAAGTTTATTCTCCCTTGCTCCAGAAACACACTTACACGGGTGAAAAAAAAACCGAAGGGGAGTCATGTTACATCAAAACCGTAAGTTGTGCTCCGTTTCCTTCTGATTTTGAAAAAGACCTAGAATTTACAGTACTCTGTGGTATACGAAAAAGTCTTCACAAGTTTACATTGCATATTTCTGAGTCCATTCTCTCGCGTGTCTGTTGTATCTGTATGAGCAGAAAGAAGGCATTACAGTGAGGAGCTGTTAGTGATACATTGACAATGGCCATGTAGTTACTTCATACAGGTGTTACTGAGCTTTTCACCCCGAGCATTGAGTCAAAGAAGTTAAAATAGTCTAAAAGCCAAAAAAACCCTCATTTACCCACTGTATGTTCAGTTCCTAAGGTTCCCCATTACAGCTGTCCAGACTCAAAACCAATCTGACAGGTTTGCATTAAAATGCACATCACTGTTCATACTTAATTTGCGTTCCACAACCGGTTCCCTTACTTGGACCTTAACAGGAAATTGTTGTTAATTATTCCTAAATGCATATGCTATTAACGGCCTGACAAAGTTCACGCATTTTTAGTTGCATAAAATTCAGTATAATTCACTGGAGTTTTATTCTCCCTTCTGCCCTGCCATCGTTATTTCAGAACTTGAAAGGAAAATTTTTCTGAAAAGCATTTTTTACTAGATTTTTAAGTCTTTCCCTTCTGGTATGAAGCTGATGAGAAAACCCAAAGATAAAGAACCTTAGAGAGTTCATAGCTTCCCCTCTGGTCTTTACTTTTGCTACATTCCACTTTTCAGACTAGATTCACTTTCTTCTGGGTCATCCAGAAACAAATGCTGACAAATTTTTAGATCTGTTTCTAAAGATCAGTATAACAACTCATGTACTAAATGGTTTTCTTCTTAAGAATCTGCTACCATACAAGTCTTAGGATCTTTACTTATACTGAAATATCCATAGATAAATGCTATGGGGTAACCAGCCATATAATTAATTTCCTAAATTCTAGATGAGATAAAAGTAATTTATTAGGTGATCAGCAGAAGATGATAAAGCTATATAGTCAAGACTACACGTTTTCTCACTTCCTCTAGGAATGACTAAATTTCGAGTTTTGGAGAGAAAACACCTTCACAAACAGGAGGCACAATAGCTGAAATCACCAGTAAGTAGGTAGGTGGACAAAAGTTGAGACTTAAATGACATGTGATGAGCCACAGGCCACGAGCATAACACTGCAAGTCCTCAATGGCTCAGTATTGAAAAATAGGTACCAAAACTCAGTTAGCCAAAAAGTCAAAAATTCTCCTTCTGTACAGGTTTTACAAACAGAGGATTGCAGTAGCAAGGAGTAACTCATGTTTGGGAAATGTTTTTTTCATGCAATGAATATAAGATGACACACAAAAGTGTGATGGTTTCATGTGACTAAGTACAAAAAATTAGGTACCCAGCAACACCTATGAAGGCATACCCAATACCTACAGTTTTCTACTTGCCATAGCTATTTTCAAGATTTAAAAATCTAATCCTGATCCTGTAGAAATCTATGACAAGAGTATTGCTAAAGTTAAGATGGAAGGTGCAAAGCAAAAAACCATCTGCAAGTACCACACACACAATTACAGATACATTATACTCACTTTTCCTTGTCTGACTTGTAGATCTGTGCAATATCTGGTACTAAAGGATCATCTGGATTAGGATCACAAAGTAAGGAGCATATGGACAATAAAACTAAATAAAAGAGACACTAGATTAAACAATTTAGTTTGCTTTATTCCTATAATACATTAATATATTCCACTACACTGAAGGAAAGCGGTGGGAGATTGGAAAAAGAATGCATATTAGTATTAAGCTGTTCATACAGCAGTTCTGTTCAGAAATGTTTATACAGCATCATTTTTCTACGGCCTAAGTAAACAACACCTGATACAAGCCTAGAGAATTTGCAACCCCTGGACTTGTACCTTTTGCAATGATCTCTCTCCCACATTTTAACCTCTGAACATTAAACAAACTACAGACCACACAGTTACATATAAATATTTGCTCAAACTAAGCATTTCACCTGCAGTTATTTAAGATGACTGATGTTATTAATATTACATTGCCATGCAATACTCTATTTGTGCATATCCTTCTCCACTTCTGTGCTGACAGCTGTTCTCTCAATCATATGAATACTCAAGTGTGACTTCCATTTTGAGAAAAAAAAATACTTCATGAGCATTATATGCAGGTATTCACTTACAATTCCATATTCACTTCCTGGTATTGAACCAAGGATGTTTGATTTTTTTTTTCCCCAGGAAATTTCTATTTTTATACTCAGAACTAATATGCATACAAGAGTACACAGTTAAACCTTTCTGAATGTGTTGTGAAAGGGAGCTTGATGCTACCATAAGAACCTGATGTGGAATATCTTTTTTCCCCCCCTGCTTTGTCTTATTATCCAAGAGCCCCCACCTATTTTCACTAGTTTGGTCACCTTAATACTGACATATTTATTAAGTGCCAGTAATATTAGAAAATCAGGTTAGAATATATGGTCACACCAATCAGAGGTGCTGTCAGTATGTTTTATACACCTTGTCCCACCAAGGCCTGTGTGCAGGAGAATTTGCTTTCCCAAGGAGGGACTGGCAACTGGACTTGCCTAGACCAATTTCCACTGGACAAAGACTATCAAATCAGTTTTTTCTTTGCTTGTACACCCAATGCAATGACAGTGTTCTAAAAAAAGACACATGGTCTAGAGAGCTCCCAAGCACAGAACTGAGATGTGATACCGTTTAACCTTTTGAGTCACATGAGAAATTCTGTAATATGACTAAGTGTGCCTTAGCATTTTGAAGGTGGGGGAGAACAAAAAAATAACAGCACCTGCATTTTAAGCAGCTTTTGAAGTGGCAAAAAATGCCTACAATAAAAGAACGGGTTCACTGTTAATTCTATGTTCCAAAAATCTACAGTGTTTAACTAGAGGAAGTTTAACTACAGGATAAGAATATTTTAATGAATCTTTTACTGATGACTTTGAAAGGAGCTACATTTTAAAATATGAGGAATGGAAATGAGAACAATTTATCTCATTTTAAAATAAAGTGTAATTAAGACCTTAGCCTGCACAAGGGTGCTCAGGCAACCCAAAGATTCATCAATAGGCAACCGCCTAAGCCCACACTTGTCACTATCAGGGTTTTCCATTTACATCCAAATTCATTTGATTTTGAAGCCCTGCTCATCAGTTTCTCCTCAGTTCTGCATGATTGTCAGCTAAAATACAGAAGTTGCATTTCAGGCTAATTGGACATTTATTATCTTACTCAACTTGTTTCAGAACATTTCTTTGCCATGCATGTATTTTTTCTGTAATGTGACGCTCCCAATAGGCTGTTCAAGATCTTGGATCATAAAAAGAATTCCAGTGGAATTTGCCCTTTCTGAAACGTGCAGGATAAATGAGTTCCCACTGCCACCTTTAAGACAGTGCAATAATACACAAAACAAATGCCATGGCAGTGTGTGTGCAATTTCATAAATGCATTATCAAATCAACAAACTTACCTTTAGATACAGTCAGAGCTGGTGACCATTGCGATCTCAGAATATCAAGACAAATACTCCCATTACTGTTTATGTTTGGGTGATATATTTTTGTTGTAAAAGCAATCTATAATAAAAAAAAAATAAAAACAAAGCAATGATGAGGAAGGGTTTCTTCTCGTGGTCCACCAGGCAGTTCAGCACAGTGGAGATTTCATCCCCGTGAAGAATGTACTGTTCCAGATCTTTTTTTTCAATCCATTTGTACATCACTCCTTTCACATGGACATCTCTAATTGCATCAGATATGCAGTATCTTTATTACATTTAAAATCCTTAATGTCATCCCTTCCTTTCCAGTCATGCCAGATCTGCCACCACAATTTTTTTTTACAGCCTTATCTGTCATCCACAATGAACATGTGGATTGCTCACTTTTCTGGTTTTAACTTCCAAAATTAAGCCTCAAAGAACTAAGACACAAAGTTTTGACCAAAAGACTGTGATAAGTTCAAAGAGAGGACTTACTTTTGGTGGTTTGAAAGGATAGTCTGTTGGAAAGTGTACTGTGAGAAAAAATACACCCCCTTGATATGCACTATCAGGCTGGGGAAAAAAACAAAACAAATAAAACACATTAATACATTTCAGCCACTTTTAGAGTTTCCCTTCTGAATGCAGATAACCTTCCAGAGAAAATCACTTTTTTCCCCAGCACACAGCCCACTGTGGGCCGTATACTGGGAAGGCACAGAGGGAATTGAACCCTCCCAGTGTCCTGCAGAGCTAAAGCAGAGCCAATCGTGGCTACAACTGCAGAGGCACAACAGAGCTGCTGAGCTCCCCTTGGGGCAGAGAGAGGCAGGGAGCAGAGTTCCACTGGGGCAGCTGCAAATCTGCAGAGCAACAGCTTCACTGCACTGAGGGCAACGCAGAAACCAAAGCGGGTCCTCCAAATCCTGTCGCTGTGCAAGGCCACAGCTGCTCCGATCCTCCTCCATCCTTAAGCTACAAATATACTCACCTCAAGAAGTGGTTTCTCTTTGCAGGTGCAAAGAGGGGGATTTTCCAACATAATTCAGTTCGTCATGATGACGTCGGGGAGTTTTAAAACACACAACATCTCTGTGACCTGTACAAATCTGTGAACATGCATTTTGTTAGAAAACATGTGCACAGGTTTACGTCCAGGTTGCACAGAGCTAATATAAATAACTCAGCTGTAGTCATCTGTTGAAGTTTTATTAATTTAAAAAAATAAAAAAAAAAGAATGGAAAAGTCTTGATGCTGAATGATAGAGAGCAGTTCTGCCATTTCTGATTAAGGGAAAGAAGAAAACCACTCTCATTACATGGTAAGTTTAAAACAGCAACATAGGACGTCAGTCTCAGGAAAGCTGCAGAAGACTGAGGTTTGGGGTTTTCTTTTGGAAACAAAGGCAAACTGTTTCTAAAAATGTTTACCTTGGAAATTAATGGTTTTAGAGACGACTATATGACTGTAAGAGGTAGAGCCTCAAATGGTCCACTAAGACATGTTTTCTTACACACCTAAAGTGCAGAGAGTGTTGCAGTGTAAGGCAGGTTATATATAGTCATACTAAGTCAGCATTAGGTAACTTCAGAAGAGGTTACCACAGTAATTCCACTTGAAAGGACTGCTTGCCTGAATACTGAAGGGATTTTTCAAAGTTGAAGATGAGACAAGTTCAGTGTCGGAGAGAAGGCCAAGTGAAGCCACACTATGTTTTATGAGCAAGGTATATACAACAAATTGATGACACTCATAGACAGAGGAGGTTACCCTGCTCCCACACAGAGGAAACGAATTCTGAAGGTAAGCTTTAGTCCTATGTTTCCATCAGGAAACATACAGGATGCACATCCCTAATTTCCTTTTGTTATCACGATAAAGGATTAATATCCTGAGGTGTTCTCTTCCTGTATCTCTGCAGATAGGGCTGAGAAAGGTTGGCAAGAGATGCTTGTTCTTATCCTTAACCAGAGACATCTGAGAAGCCTGAAGCAAAGAATACTTTCCACTACAGAATATGAAAGGTAAACTGCAAGCTGGAGAAGAAAATAGAATTGAAGCCAAAATTTATGTTCAAATATTTCCCTCACTCGTGTCATCAGAGTTATTGAGGACAGAGACATTACTGATGGCAATCAACACATAAGCTTTATTAACTCTTCTTTGCTGCTCTGCTGTTGACCCTTTATCTCAGAGCAAAAGGGCAAGGGCCAGAAGGATTTTGTATGAGAAAGAACATGATTGACAAGTTGGACAGCAGATTCCGGCACACCACTGACTGGCAAATTAGTGACCCATCTTTCACTGCTTCAGAGCAGCTGTGCTGAAGATGAAGAAAGAGTCTTAAAGCAGACACAATTCAACTTCTCTAAAGCATGCAATGATGCATCTTAATGGATTAAGCATTATTCAAAACTTCACCTCACACAGCAACTCAGCTCAGCCTCTGAACCAGAGACCTGTCTTTCCAAATTAACAAGTCCAAAAGGAAAACACTAGGAATACAAATTCCTTACCAGGATATTAATAAACACACCTTCCATCCGGTCATGTTGTTCTTTATTCTCTTTTGCTAAAATTCTTTTCAGTTTTCCTTTAAAACTTCCCTGTTTTAAGTTTTATTGTCCTTTCTTATGTCATTTCCTTGACAAGGGTCATATTTAGGGTCTTTACAGATCTTCCTCAACCCAAGGAAAGCCCCTTTCTCACACAGAAACCAGCAAAAGCAACCCACAACTGCTGGCCTACAGTTTGCAAAAGTCATCTGCTTTTGCCAGAGCCACATCACAGCTATCAAATAAAATAAGCTCTATCTAAAAGCCCCCAGTCACCCTGTGCAACTCCACAGTTACCAACTTTAACAATGGATTTCCCCTACTCTTTGTCCTTTCAGATGGATTAATCTTCCAGAATTGATTTGGTCACCTTTGAAAAGCCAGCTCTTTGCTTTGTAGCCCCCCCAGCCCCAAATCAAACCCCACAGTTGACTGATTAAGCACTTCTAACTTCATGAAGAGGACAGATTTTTGCAGTTACAGAAAGCAACCAGCACCAGACTAAATCTTCAATCTGCACACAGCACAGCTGAATGTCACTGCTGTTATTTATAGAAACCCAAATGGATTCTTCTGTAACAAAAAGAGAAGCAAGGTCTTACATTCTAAGGGGCACGAATTACATACTTACAGGTCCCATAATAGTTGCTTGCCAATGAAACACTGAAAATAAAATAAAAAAAAAAGATAAAACAATTAGAGATTTTCCAAGCTTTTTATAACTAAAAAAAAAGGTAAAAATCTGACAATGTACTACGAAAAGCTTACAGTCATCTCCAACAGGCCCGGCAGAACAGTGGGCCGGCGGGTCTCGCTGCAGATCACTCAGTTCCTGTAAGAAACACAACATTTTGAAAGGCATCTGTGTGAAAATACACACACTTGGCAGCATCCCTTCGAAAGTAAGAACACAAAATGATTTTATTAAACCTGGGAGGTTTGTTTTTCTTGTGGTATTTTGATACAACAATCAACACTTGAAATCCACGTTGGGACTGAAGAAGTTTTTTTGCCAGATGGTCTGTAACTATGTTAGAAATTAATATCTTAAGGTATTTAAGAGTTGCAACTAGGAGAATATACTTTACTAAACAGGAAAAAAAAAAAGAGTTTCTTAATTTGTCTGTAAACTCCCTGTTTAATTTAGAGTTATGTGCTGATCTGATTATTCCTTTAGCTTTTGATTTTACAAAAGTTCCTGCATTGGCCTAGTCTGTGTACATTAGCTAAGCCTGCCTGGAGATAATATATAAACATAACATAAAGGTTCCTAACTAAACTAGAAACTAAAGGAAAAATATTAATTCTTACACCTTATTTATTATACCTTGATTTAATTCCCTGCATGCCTTTTTTTTTTTTTTTTAAAGCCTACTAAAACACTCCAAAGGAATTTGAAACTTAAGCACTGCAAATACCTTGAATTTACTTTAAAGGAGTAACAATGGAAACATTCCTACTCCAAAAACACTAGTCAAGGCAACTACTTCCAAAATCAAGGTTTAAATTGAAACTAAGTTTAACCCAAGTGTGGAATTTGTGTATTTAGTGTGATCAGACCTTACAAACAATTCGAGGCGTTAAAAACCTGCGCTTCTCAACTGCTGGGATACATTTTTACGTTTATGACATCTGGTAAATATTTTAACTCAGTCTGCCATGCATCTGGCACCTAAATTCAGCCAGACTTTACAAGTCCACTCTTGGTCATGAATTCAAAGAAAGGCACTGAAGTCACTTCTCATAATCTTTGTGATTTAAAGCAAGAGAGACACTTCTTTCATATCCTGAAATAGCTCTGCTTGCCAATTAGCGTTACTTGTCTGCACTTTACCTTTATTCTTTTGGTGAAACTGTGTATTGGTCCAGAAACAACACTCTGGGCCAGACTTGAACTAATAAAGGCAACAGAAAAACGTGCAGTTCCCGTTTTAATCGGAGGATTCAAATTTCATTAAGGAGTGATCCAGGGAACCAGCTGTCTGAGCACAGCCAGGCCACTGCCAGTACACACAGGGAGTCAACCAGTGTCAGGTTTCCAGCAGTCACCAGAGTCCTCCCAAACATGACCAGCAGCAGAGCTGTTACAGCCACTGTCTTTAATTTGCAGCTCAAGGTATAACCTAACGAGAGAAGATAAGGTCTTGCATACACACTAAAAAAAAAAAATTAAAAATAAAATAAAATCAAACAGCTACATGAAACTGTCTGCCAAAACAGAGAACTCAGACTAAAACCCACGCATTTTATAAATGGTCATTGATGACTACTAGACTGAAAAATATGTAGCCTAAACTCTTCAGAAAGTCTCTAGGGTATACGCAAACATTCTCTAGACAGATGCAAACATCCAGGCAAGCACTTTAATTTTAGAGTCACAAGTCTGTAACAGCACTCTCATTTGCTAGATGTTTTTCTTTTTACATACCCCAGACCCCACACAAACTGGTTTTCTTTCAGATACACGTGCACTTCAGGATGGGCAGAACTGGGAAAGGCTCCTTTGGTACACACCTTCAATTTGTTCAGGCTAAAGGCACTGACATTTGTTCATGATAAGAAAGTCCCATTTTTAATCATACCTTGATGAGACACAGAACTATCAACTCCTGTTATTAACATTTCCTAGTAACAATGAAGAAAAGGCTCTCTTCAATTTCACTAAATGAGAGCCATGTTCACAAATACATTCAGAGATCCTCTGCAGCTTGCAGGAAACAGAGCCAGATCAAACTTCAAAATCTTCACAGTGCAAATTCAAGCCTTATTTTGCAACCACGTGAAAGTACATACTGAAACTAATGTGGTTTAAAAATATATGTGGTAATGTGGTCAAACTTTGGAAATTGAAATGGACAGTATTGAAATGGCAGTTTGAATCCTTACATTCAGAAATTCCAGATCAAACTATGATAAAAAAAGAACTACTCAGCTTTTAATTGTTAATAATGCTGGTTAATCTTCAGAATCAAATCAAAAGTATCTAAGATGTAGGCTTTAAGCTTCCCTACACCTTTTGAAATGGTGCAAGGTGACAGAATGCCCCTGAGTCAAACTGGCTTGCCAGAATTGAACACTGCAGAACAGGTGAGAGGACTCTCTTAAAAAACTGCTTCATGACTTTACATATTCACAAAAAGAAGCATTTCTATGGGGAAATCTTGTATTTATTGTCCCAAAAACGCTCTTCACAAGAACGTCCAAACTTTGCTTTGTCAAGGGACAAGGCTGAAGATTTACAAAGCTCAATGTGCTGAAACCTCACCAAGAAGAGCAAGAGAACTGCATGTGAGGCACTACACAGTCAACACTAGAGATTCCCCTGCAATTTTTGAGTTAATTGGTTAGAGCAGCTTTGTCCATGCTTTATGGACATCATCATAAAGCTGATTATCATCACGTAGCTGCACCATGCAGGTCTCGTCACTTCAAGGCCTGCTCTACGTGAATGTTTTTAATCACTACTATAGAAAATGCTGGTGCAAGACTTTGATGTACATATGCTAAGAAATGGAGTCTGTAGCTCAAAGAGGTGCAGATTCACTTTCAGAAGAGAAAGGCACCGCTATAAATTAGAGTCTACACTGGTACAACGTGTTCTAGCAGAATACACAACCCCAAAATTCTGCAGGAGATGCACCAGAAGCATCAGTTATTTCAAACACTGGTGAGTATCACAGCATAAAAGCATCTGTCAGAGCTCCAACACACGCTACACTATCCCAGAACAGCCAGGATAAACTATACAGAGAAAAACAGCTAAGCTGGGAACTTGAAGGAATAATCCTCTCAAATGTACAAAATAGTACATGGTAGAATAGAATACTATTGGCTGGAATACTGCTGGAGATGGACACGGCATAGCTTCCAAATTATCACCTTTCCTTGCACCACACACACACTCCAAAACACCCCTGTAAGCAGCACGAGGCAAAAACGTAAGATTCAAGTTACTTTAACAGCTGTGAAACACAGGCTGTGGTAAGCAATAAATGCTGGAGACATTTCTGACCGTGCAGAGCAGTAGTCATGGACAAAGAATAATACAGGATGTTTTTCATGAAAGTGTAAAGTTGAAGACTGCAAGGGCAATTTAACACTTACATGTTTGATTAGCAGCCAGGCTTCTCTCCCAAAAAGGCTACTAAAACAACATTGTAAAGGATACTTTGGTAACAAGGAGATAAATGTTTTTCGAATAGTACTCAGGGATACTCAGTGATACTCAGTGATTATGATTGTGTTTTTGTTTGTTTGTTTTGTGTTTTTTTGTTTGTGTTTTTTTTCCAGTTAAAAATAAAAAAATCAGAAAAAAGACTGCAGATTATCAGAAGCCCAAAATAAACTGCACACAGCATCACTAAAAGCTATTTGCATTCTCTAATCAACACAAAACCAGAACTAGAACTTTTTGCCTCTCCATTATTTAAAATATAGAGGTTTACCTTTGTCAGGTATGTTCTTCATTTCTTGCACAAAATGCACTGTGGAACGCACTGTAGATCACAGACTCATTTCCTACCAGCTCCATGCACACACCACTGCCTGGAACAATTTGTCAAAAAGCTCCACAGTGGTAGAGCTTAAGACTACTTAAAGAATTCTCTGTTCTTCATAAATGTGGTAAATGCACAGTTCATCTTTATCAGAACATTTATTGATAGAATTGTTAGCCAGTAATAAAGTATATATTCTATTTCCATATACAGTTTTAATGCAAACCCCTACTCTTCTGGGTGGTCCTTACTCGGTATTTCTTCATATTTTGGGCAGAAGTTATTGCATAACCAGGAAATCTCCTACTAACCTTGCAGTCAGCACGTTGGAAAGCATTGCTTCATTTTGAAAGAGTAGGAATGGAATCTAATAAGGCTAACAGGGTGAAAAGATACTTTCATAAACAGTCTAGCCATAGTTTGACATTTATCAAATGCAAAGTTCTTAAATGCCACACTAAAGAAAAATGTGGGTTTCCGAATCACATGGAAGCCTCTAAAGCAGAAAGAAAAGTTACACAGGGAACATGATAAAAGTAGGAAGATCAATCCTATTCTGGCAGGAAAAGCCACAACCAACCACTCCAGCTCAAAAAAGACCAGATTATCAGACTTTGTCCGTTTTCCTCAGTAGAATGAAACTGAACAAGAAATAGAAAGAGATGGTATTCGGAACAGAGGTGGGAAATTAAAATGGCAACAAATGGTAGACCAATCCCAGAATAAGCAGAAGCATGACAGAGTTACTGCTAGAGAAAATCACAGTAGTTTTTTATTAGTATTTGATATAATGGTCAAATGGAACATTCACAAGTAGTGATGTGAAGTAACAAAAATCTCCCTTAATTGCACTACCTCTAAAGGCATAAGCTCTGTAGCTCGAGTCATGACTACCAACTTCTGGTAAAAATCCATCCAAGTAAATAACTTGGTACCTACTGTAGGGTGTCCTAAATCTGCTTGCACTGTAGAATCCTACTTCTGCAACACCAGCGGCTTCCAGGAAGGAGCAAAAGGGAATCCTTTAAACAAGAAACCGGAGCAATGATGTCACAGCACCAGGATAGCACCAGTGCAGACTGAACGCGGCACATCGACAGCAACCCAACACCGCGGGTTCTGTATCACGGCCACGGCACCAACCTTAACCTTAAAACTCCTGTGCTGGACACCCGCCGTGCTGTTTTTGTCTGTCCCGCACAGCCACCAGCTCGGCCTTGCTAAACAAAAGGGAACCAGGAATTCGCTCCGCAACTCGAACACGGCCGTTCCAAAACACCATCCCAAAACACTCCGGCCGAGACACATCCCAAGGTCACACCGAACAACAACTGTGCCGGCAGCACTTTTTTAGCCTCGAAAACAGCTCGGGGTACGGGGCTGACCGGGAGGTTGGACAAAGGGGAGCGGCAGCGTTTGGGAGACAGATGTACCCGCACCTCTGCCACGGACACCCCCCACCTTTGGCAGCGCCTCGGCCCCCGAACGGCAGCTCAAAAACACCGACTCGGGGTGCGGGGGGGTAACCTTTAAGGAAGCCCCAAACCGCGAGGAGGCCGACGACGGGCTATCCACTCGCTCCTTTTCCCCGGCTGCCGAGAGGGAAGGATGGGTGCCGGCGGAGATGCTGCGGGGCAGCAGCTGCCGCGACGCCTCTCGCTGAGCCCAGTCCGGCCCTGCCTTGCTCTGCCCGGCCGCCACCACCACCCTCGGCAACAGCGGGACGGCTCGGCGGGGCGGGGAGCCGCGCCCTCCTCCCGCAGCCTCCCGGGCCCCGCTCACCTTCTGTATCCGCTTCAGCGCCATGGGGAGCGCTGGGAGGGGGGGCCGAGCGCTCGCAGAGCCCTTTGTGTCCGCCCCGCGCCTGCGCAGCCCCGGCCCGCGCGGGGCGTGCCGGGAACTTTAGTTCTCCCGGCCAGCGGGGCTGTGCGGAATTCAGTAAATGTCTTATATGTCCGCTACTTCTTATAAAGTTAACATATCTATGTTAATTAGTTCTTAGAAGTTCTTCGGAAGTCCTTATCTGGCCACTAGGGGGGTCTTCTGGTGGTCTCTGATGGTCGTTCGGAGATGGAACTTCGCTTGAACTTGTCGGTTGAGGAGCGTATTTACAGGTGGTTGTAGAGCGCCTTTGTTCACCATCTCTTATAGAAAACTGATCTTTACGTTGCCACTACTTTAACTAAACCATTCAGAAACTTGATTATTCCACAACTGCCTTAACAGAAACTTACATCGTAAAGGCCGGTAGAAAATTACTGAACAACGGGGAATTGTTGCTCTCACACGCGGTTGAAAAGGCATAGGGTTTTTTTGAGCAGGTCACAGAATCGTGAAGGTTGGAAGAGACCTCTAGGATCGAGTCCAACCATAAGCTACTTCCCAGACCGACAAGTGTCTAATCAGGTACAGAGCTCCAATAATAATTCTCCCATCAATACCCAAGCTCGGCAGGTACCAGCCCACACCGCCTCGCCCCTCCCTCCTCCTCCACCTCCTCCTCCCGACGGGGCGGCCCCGCCGCCATCTTCGGGGAGGAGCTGCGCGTGCGCGGTGCGGCGCGGGAGCAGGAGCGATGGGGCTGGGACAGAACAGCAGCGTGCGGGGTACGGCCGGGCTGGGGCGCGGGGCACGGCTGGGAGGATGGACTAGGGGTGCGGGATGGGATGGGGTGGGTCGGGGGTGCGGGGATTGAACGCGGGCAGGACGGGGGACATTCCGCGGGGTGGGGGGGGGGGGGGATAAGGGCGAGGTGGCTCCGCCCCGCGTCTCGCGCCCCGGCGGACCCCTGGGACAAAATGGCGGCCCCCCCTTTTTTTTTAGGCGTCCTTGTTTTATTTCTGCCTTTCCACATGTTTGAGTGCAAATGTCGCGAAAATCTGTAGATATTTCAGGGGGGGGGGTCTGCCTGGCTCTCAAAGCCCGATGCCTTACAATAGAGGTAACGGTGCCATTTGCGCGGGGTCATTATTGACCTGAGATAGCGTTATTTGTTTGAAATGCTGTTGCGCAACCGAATGGGATGAAAGAGTCGGGGTGGTGGAGGACAGAATAGAGTCCCAATTGCCTAATTTTTTTTCTCTAAAATGTGAGCTTCACCAGCGTGACTGTGGTTTCCACTTGCGAAGCTGCTCATGGTTTATGTCCTTAATTCGGTGGGTAGATAGTTTTGGCTTGTTTTTCTTTGTGGGTGGAGAGTGTACACAACACAGAGAATGTTGGCAAAAGCATTAGTCAAAGATGGGTTGTAGTGATGGAAGGCCGTGCTTGTTAAAATAATGAAGGCACTGAGAATGACTTGATAATAGTTTGCATCCACGTTGTGTTCCCAAGGGCAGCTTGCTGCCATTTATAAGCTTGCAAGAATTACAACAGTCCTTATACATTAGGAATTGAGAAGAAAAACTTTTGTGAGGATGGGAGAAGATCATGCTCCTAATCAAACTGCAGATATCCTCCTTATCTCAGGGAAGCAGGGGGAAAAACTGATGGGAGCAGTCCTAGAGGCGTCTCTGCTTAGAAGGAGACGGAATTTGGCTATCGTGATTTCTGACAAGATTAATCTTGAAAAGTGACTGGCCTGTCACAGTTCTTTCTCCAGCTTGTGCGTGTCTCAGGCCGATGAAATTTTGAAATCATTTATTCCACTGCTAAAAAGTAGACGCCAGAACTTCACCGTGTTTTTGTGAGATTTAATTCCTGGCAGTCATTTGGGAGTTAATTACCTCTGTGCATTTGTGCCCTTCGGAAGGCAGCGAGTAGCACAGCTAGTGTTTTTTGTTGCGGGAGGTGTGGGTGGTTGCAGGTGTGACCCTGCGTGACTGTTAATCTAATCAGGGTGACTTGTCTTGTGCTGCTAACTGGCAAAATCCGACATTCCTTCTCTCTCAGGTGGCCTCTTTATGGCTTCATTTAAATTAAACTTGCCAGTCATAATCCCACGTTTTTTGGATTCTGTGGAGTGGTAGAAGTGATTTTCTCAGCCTGACTGCTTGCTTGGCTTTTGCTGTTTGTGCAGCCAGTTGTGCAGCTGGGTGACTCTTCAGTAAGCAAATATGATATGTTTCTCCAGCATGGCCTTTCGTTGTGGACAGTGACACTGCTGGACTGTGATAAACAACTCTTATGCAATAGTAGTCTCTTGATTGGCAACAAAACGAGGAGAAAAATGTTTGAAAGTTATAATAAGCACTTCTGGAGACATAAAGTGTGAGTTTTCGTGTTTGGAGTTATTACTCTGTCACTTTTGAACAGTATAAACATTTCCTAAGACTGTTTTGGACTAACTTTGTGGGAGTGAAGCTCTCTCTGATGTTGTTGCCAGTTCCTGGAATGTCAATTGATCCGTGTCCTAACAAGGATCTTGTACTCCTGGTGGACCTAAGACCACCTCGTGTGCTTTCTCAGTGCAGATGGCAAATGCCTGTTCTTCCTGCAGATAAAATCTGTTAGAGCTCCCTGGCAGATCCAAAAACTCCCTCTGTAGTGTGAATCTGTAAACATCCAGAGCAGTGTTCTAGATGTTTAGAGAGGAGAAACTGATTTAAATCTCTTTTCCATTGGGATATGCCCAGAGAATACAGAAGAGGAAAAATTCCTATCACTGGCTTGTTGCTGTTCTCATCTTCTGGTTTTTTGTTTACTTCTGTGTGCTGTCTCCTGGGACTCCATTCCTCCCTAATTTTCCTGGAGTTTTAGCCAAAGTGTTTTTCCATTGTTTAGTGCTTATGACATGGAAACAATTTTTCTGTCATGCTGCACAAGCCTGTAGTGTCTTGTCTTGTCACTTGTACCATCGTGGTTTTTTATTATACTAGAATTGGGAGTTAGTTAAAAATGTAGGTTAAGCTTTGTTGCATTGGCTAGCAGCTTGGGTGCTCCTTGTAATTGCCTTGGATTTAAACTTTGGCTGTTCTTCTGATTAGTTTGGGCCGTTGTGCTAAACTAAAGCAGATTTTCATAAAACCCCTTCTTTAATTTCACCTCCTCACTTCTTTACCCTGTTAAAAATCTGCATTACTCTGGCTAGTTTGTAAGGGGGAGATAAAGGGTGAGAACTCACTGGATGGGTATAAACCACAGAATTCACCACATGATCTCTGGGGCTTTTATTGTTTTAGGGACTTTGGGAGCAGGGAAACCTGCCCTAAATTCTTCGGTGTTAATGATGGTTTTCTCTATCTTATTATCACCTTATTATAGGGAGGGTTTGTCACTCATTTGTGGGGGAAGTTGGGGTATGTTGGTCCCTGTCTATGGGACAGGGGCAGAAAACCTTGATCCTTTTAGACCAATCTTATACTGGCAATACAGTGAGTCATTTGGTCATGGAAAATAGCAAGAACTAACAAAGGGTGTTTGTCTCTAAAAAATAAACACGTGCTATGATTCTTAAATATAATCTTTTTGGACCCTTGTTCTTTCCAGAACAGTAGGGATTTGATCTAAGCTGGCTTTTGTTATGGAAGCAATATATTTAATAATTTTCCCATTGCCAAACAGCTGGGTTTAGGTTTTTTTTTTAGTTACATGATGCATTATATTAAAAGCTACTCATTGCCTCTGCCTTGGGGGGATCCTGCTTGAGTTGTTGGTGCTGGCCCTTGTTCTTTAGTGACTTTCTTGCAACTGAAACAAACCATACAAGTTTTTTCCTGCTACAGGGTGTACTTACATCTGGTTTAATATGCTGAACTTTGAAACAATATACTACCCATGTTGACATCAGTTTCCCAAATAAAAGGTTAAAAAAAAAAACAAAAACAAACCCAGAAAACAACCAAGCCAAAAAAACCCTGAAAACCCTGACAGGTTAATCCTCACCCTTGTGTAGAAGGCACTTGGGTGAAGTAGAACTCCAGTTGGTAGAAAGGAGTGGATTAAACTTGGTGAGTGTCAAAGGAAAACACTCTTCTGAAGTACAGAACAAAAACATTTATTGGATAGTAAAGATGTTGCTGCAAGCGTGAAGACCTTTACCACTGAGTGGTTTTAATAGATAGAATGTTGTGGCAAAAAAATTGACAGTCTCTCCTTTTTTCTTTTATTCTAGTTGAATGGATTGCTGCAGTCTCCTTAGCTGCTGGAGCAGCTGCTGTCGGGTATCTAGCTTACAAAAAATTTCTCTCTAAAGACAAATGCTGCAAAGCCATGGTGAATCCTCACATCCAGAAGGATAACCCCAAGGTAGTCCACGCTTTTGATATGGAAGATCTGGGAGACAAGGCCGTGTACTGTCGTTGTTGGAGGTCTAAGAAGGTAAGAGCAGATTGAACAGTCCAGTGTCGTTCATGTGCCTGCATTTTTCAGCAAAACTGTTTTTAAAGTGGGAAGCTTACTCAGTCATAAAGTGCCTTGCCACTAGTACGTAGTGCATGGCAGGGCAATCACAATGGCATGGTTTAAGGTTCTGTTTTTGAGCAATTAAAAGTCTGGCCTAGGCACTGGTCCAGCTTACTTGCATTTGAAGTTGAGTTGCCTCAGTTGCCTAAAATTAGTGGTAATGTAGCCTTTCAGTAACACTCCCTCAGATTAAAATCTGATTTTAGAGATGCGTGACTCTTGATGTAGCTGAGATGTGTACAATTCATCTACAGTGGGAGTTCTGGGATCTGTAATGAAAGCAAATTGCGTGATTAGTCCTGTCCATTTATCACTATATAGGCCTTCAAAGCCGGAGAACTGCCTTGAAATTTAGCTCTCTGTCCGTCAGTGAACTGAATAATGGACTTCTCAAGTCTTAGACACTGGTCTAATCAGGCCATACTTGGCTGTTTTCCAGGTGCTGTAACTTCTGGTTCTTGGTGTTATCAGATGTCACTTCATTACCTTGTGGGTAACTCGTGAGCTTGCACATTTGAGGGAGAGTTTGGTTTAACAGTAAAATACTGCTAAGGATTAAGCAGCATCATGACTTGATTCTGAAATAGTCCCGTGGAGATGGTCTTGTCTTCTCTGTTCTGTGTCTAAGGTCTGAACTGAAAAACACACAAAAAAATGCCTAACTTGATCCTTGGAGTTTGTGCTTTCTTCTTCCTACTCAGTTTTCTAAACAGAAATGGAAGATAGTGTCTGGTTGTCGTGGTGGCATTGCAGCTCCTGCCAGTTGTTTGCCATTTTTTGATACTATCTTTTTTGATGTGAAATAAAAACCTTAAGAAAGAATGTGTCTGCACAGTTTAGGAACATACTGTCCTACTGAATGAGGGCTCTAATCACACAGAAGGAAGTAGATGGGGCTATAATGTGTGTGCATTCTTAGAATTCTGATATGAAAAGTCTCGTAAAGGCATTAAGGAGGTCAGTGGAAATTTTGGGAAGCATTTGTTTTCTTTTACTGTATTTGAGTCAGAATGTTAATGATGAGTATTTGAGTCAGAATGTTCTGTTCCAAAGACAGTAGTTCCCAGTTTTGCTGCCTTCCTCTTGCCCTGATGGGCTGACCTCGCAGGATGGGAAGCATAATCTTTAAGATGATGTGTGTGCTGCTTCTCATGTTCTGTTATGGCCAAGCAGTAATGAAATACATCATTTTCACATGCTTGTAATCTTTGGAAATTGTCAGATAGCATTATCTGGTTCTTAACAGTTCTCAAACTTGCTAAAATTTGTAATAATACGGTGTCAAAATGTGGAATATGTGTGCTTCACATGTGGGAAATCAAAATTACTTCAAGCACATTAAGAACCTGCTGTGTTTTTTGTTAAATAAGTGGTGCATAAAGTTTAGGAGAAATGTCCTTTTCTATCAATGTGTGTACCTCTCATCAGATTTGGCCTCATCTGAGGCATGAAGCTCTTAATGGAGCTGTTAGGAACCATAGGCTACTTTTGTTGCACTGATGAGGTGTGTGCATTTACACCACACGGTGTTCCTCCTCGACAGGGAATAACAAAACAGTTGGACTGTACCAACTGTGGGTTGAGGAATATTGCTGCAGACTGTCAGCAGAAATGGAGGATCCAAACCTGTTCAGTGTCAAGGGAAATCAGCTGAGCTGTCCAGATCAGTGCACAGTTCCCTCAGGGTTTCAGCTTTGGCCACTATTGCCGGCCTGCTTTATCTTAATCAGAGATGAACACGTTGTGTCAGGCCAAGGATTCATCTATTCAGTAACTGGGCTTCAAGGTGGCCACCAAGTGGGTGCTCTGGAAAAGGGTGTTTGGTTTGTTTGGTTTTTTTCCCCTGAGAAATCCAAATCTAGTGTACCATCCCCTGGGAGCCAGTTTCTGGGCCCAGCTGACCAGTAGGATGAATTCAGAGCAGTCAGCACTGGTAGCTGTTAGAGATGTCTTGATGCTGTCTGAAGCCTGTGAATCCTGCTGTTTTTGTCATTTGCACCGTTGAAGTGATGATGTTGCTGTAGCTGGCCCTTGGGCTTGCCTCCTTGGAGCTTGTGAGATGTTAAAGTCTGGTGGGAGCTGTGTCAATGCTTCTGTGAAGACCAGCGTACTGCAGTGTTGCATGGAAAAACAACTGGCCCAGGAACTTCTGGGTTGGAAGCTGGTCAGTGTCCCATGAACATACATTGCTGTTTCCTCACATTTTGTCCAAGTATCTGTCACTGCTTACTCATTGAGTCACAAATGACTGATGAGATGATAAAGTTTCTGCCTGGATCAGTTTACATGAGCATTCTCTGAATTCAAGGTTTCTTTTTTCATAAATATCACCTGCCACTTTTAATGTAGGTTTTAACAATTTGTAACTGTGAAAAACAAACAAACAAACAAAAAACCACCTGACCTATCCTTCCTTTCCAACACTACTCTACAGAGCAGGCAAGGTTATTTTTAAATCTCTGTATAGTGTTTCATTATATTGGTTTTGTGCAGTACTTTGAAATATTTTATTCTAAGCATGGCTGGTAGGGTATTAATGTTTTCAAAGGCTGTGACTCAGGCATGAACTTTGGGATTGGTGGAGCACTGAAGACTTGACTGTAACAGTACTGCAAGGGAATACTGCTGTAGCAAAGACAAAAATGGGAGTAATGCCCAACTTCAATTGCCAGTACTTCTAAGCAAACAAAATAATAACTAAATGCAAAATACCAGTGTGTGATTTCTGTGATTGTCTCCAGAGTTTCCTAGAAGAGGAGGCATAGCCCCGAAATACATCCTTGAGGAGTGATGGGATCTAAACTCATTTATGTGAAAAGGGCTGCCCAGAAACAGAGTGGTTGTCACCAGGCTGGGACCTGGGCAGTTACAGCTGGCTGGAGTTGTCCCCATAGTTCTTGCTCTGACCAGCCTGTTCTAGGGTGGGGTTCGTTTGTTTGGTTGGATTTTTTTGTTTGTTTGTTTTTTTTTAATGGAACAAACATTTCTTGAAATTACTTCCAACTGCCGTGGCTCTCAAGGGCAGCACTGATGAAGTGCAGTTTATTTCCATTAGCCAGTGGAATGTGGAAGCCAGCTTGTGCAAGGGGACGGTTGCATGGATGAGATGTCAGGATGGAGCAAAGCTGGCTTGCCACTCTAGCTGTCTGGAGGCAGGACTAGCATGTATGTGTGCCTCTCATTCAGGAGGTGAGCTAGGGAAACTGTCCCTTTTCTTATCATATGCTATGGAAAACCAGGGAAGTAATGGAGCTAAGGATCTCTTCTTGTTTCTCTTTCTCACCCCGCTTATTATCTGGTACCGCACTCAGCTCTGGCTGTTGCTTTGGAAAATGGTGTGTGGGGCAAGGTTGAGAGCAAGGTGCTCCAGGTCTGAGCTGAAGGTCAGCTCAGACTGCACTTTCCTTCTGCTGCCCTGAGGCAGGAACACCAAACAGAGTTTGTTTAGTGGCTGCTTTTTTAGAAGGAGCCTCTTGTCCACTCTAGACTAACAAGGGTAAAACCGGCATTCAGCCAAAACTCTGGGACGCCTGAATGGCTAGCACAAAAGTTGTGGTCTGTGGTCACAGTGGATTTAATGAGAAAAAGTCTAAGAAACTTTCAGCTTAGGTTCTTAATTCTGACTCTGGATGTACTTTAGATGTGTTTATATTTTCTTTTTTCAGTTCCCCCTTTGTGATGGCTCTCACACAAAGCACAACGAGGAAACTGGCGACAACGTGGGGCCTCTGATCATCAAGAGGAAGGAGGCGTAGAGTGGACAGTAGAAGCTACAGAATGAATGTCTGACAAATCCTCTGCTCACTTGTAATTGGGGGGGGAAAAAACCACAAATCCTTTGTCGTGTCACTGAAGACTTCCCAATGTAGTATATACATTAGGCTTCAGCATGTGTATTTTCTCTGGTGCTTGTTGTCTTTCAATCACTACAATGCATAATTTACTAAATAGTCATGGTTTAAATTTTTGGTCCTGTAAAGTGTGTGTACCCTCTCACTGAGTATGAAACTAAAATGACGCACAGAATGTACTTCGTTGGGAAATAGGTATTAAATTATTTTCAAATACTCGTATATCAAAAGGTGGATCCTGAAATCCTGGAGAGTTTCTGAAGTCACAAAGCTGGGTAGATTTCCATGTAAAAGGCAGTGGCGGGGAAAAAATCACAGTGCCAAAATGCAGCTTAATCTCTGATTGTGCTGCATTTTCTGCAGGTGTCATGTTTGGCCTGTTACACTTCTGTGCTGTGTGGCTTCCACAGAAGAACGAACTCAAAATTGCTAGCTAATAACAGGCAACAGAAAAGGCTTGATAGTAAGATTGGGTTAGAGGGCAACTTCGCCTTTGATTTTACAGCAGTATTGAAACTTGACCCAACTTCTATGTGGTATCAAGAACATACTACCCAAACCTGTATCTAGAATAGGATTAGGAAAATGGACTCTGCGAGAGCTTTCTTAATAGACCAGTGGAATGACACAAAGTGCTCCAAGGGAGATGGACAGGGGGGTGCCAGAAAACCTTAATTTCACTTGCAGTCTCAGAGCGAAGCCAACTTCCCCAGACCACAGCATACTTCTGTGGGGAGGCTATGCTGATTGATTCCAGAATCTTGAAAAAACCCTAAAACCCCAGGCATCATCACAGTCTGATGGATGACCATCACAGTCACCATGGCTCTGGCCATGGGGAAGCTCTCCAGAGCTGGAGATCTCTTCCTGCTGTGGAGGGAGGAGGCATACCTTTCTTACCATGTGGCCTTAGGCTCTATGTGTCTTAAATAAGTCCTGCCTCCCTGGACTGTTGATGTGGTTCAGCTGATTTTGCCAAAAAAAAAACCCCTGGCATGGACAAGGAAAGGCTTTGGAAACAAATGGAAAAAGAAAAGGAAGGAAGGAAAAGACAGGGAGAGCTCTTACCCTCCTTTCCTATGGCACTTGTCTACTTGTCTGGCGTGGTTGCATCACTGGCTGTCACGTTGGTTTCCTTAAATTAAATAGCTTTATTAACATGAGAATGACTACAAAGCAAAACCCAAAGAGTGGGGTGGTAGAAGGCAGTATTTTGCTAAACCCAGTCTATTTTTACTGCAGCCTGTGTAAGACTGAGCTCTTGATGTCCTGGGATAGAAACTACCCCAGGGCTGGATGAAAGGCCTTGTTAAGAGGCTGACATTTTAACCTGCACCCTTAAGGGTTCTTCACATGATGGGAGCAGTAAAGGTTTTTATTTTATTTTTTTTTTTAGAGGTTGGTATGACTGGTTAAGACTGAAGATGATGTTCTGCATATTCCCGATGTGAGGCTTTCAGAGCTGAGGTCTTGGCAACTGTTCTGAACTTGGGCAGAAGGTTGAAAAAGTAGACTAGGCAGCACAGGTAGAGAAAGGGCTGGTAGGTGGGGGTATTGTAGTAGGGGCACCTCTACTTGAAGTTGCAGTCAAATATGTTAGTTTGTCTTTTCTGCCTGTCTTGAGTGTAAAGGTACTGGATATTTTTTTTTTTTTACTTGGCCAAGTACCAATGGATATGGAAAGTTGTTTTAACCTTAAATTATTGAATACCTTGCTTTTATCCAAAGCAAAGTAAATTCTGTATTATTAAAATATGACACTGGATATTTCTGTATTTTTGTCAAATACACATTTGAGCTCATCGTAATCTCGAGGCTGTAACGTCTGTGTTCTCATGGGTGTTCCTTTCTATGGAGTTAACACTGAGCAGTGCTGCAGACCAGTGCTGCTGGAGTCAAAAACCCGTGTCCAGGGTGGATTTTTTCCTTTTGAGACTCCTTTTTCTGTCAGCAGCAAAGCCTGGCTGCACCTGAAGGAATAGAAGTTCACTGAAAACTGCATTAATGGTCTGAGAGATGAAGTCTTGTAGTTTCAGATGAGTCTCCCAAGTCAAAACTATTTCTGGAGTTTGGGCATCAAGGAAGTGGGCCCTGTGGGAAGTTTTTATTCCTGGGAAGCAAAGCTGTGGAAGCTGAGTCCTGGTGACTTTTGTTTGGGGTGTCACGTTTTTGAATGTTGATTTGAAGTGGTCAGATCTTATTTTGAGGTATGTACAGTTTCCTGTGCTGTACCTAAAAGTTCTCATTATGTATGCAAGCTATTTGAACATGATAATGAGAAGGGATGCTTGGATTTGAGCAAACAAACTTGCCAGCAGTCTCGATGAGCATCACAGAGCACACTTCATTTTTTTCCCTTATTACCATAATAGGTTACCATGTTCTGATGGGCTGAGTGCTTGCCTGTTCCAGTGTTTTCCAAAATCTCTTTCTTTAGTGCTTTCCTCACATAATCTCTGGAGCATGAAGTGAATCGGTTACATTTCTACAAAGTTTTAACCATAAAAAATTTCTGCATATGTGCAATTTTGACCTCACATCGAAACTCCTATTGGAAATGTGGTACAAATCCTCTTGAAAGCAGTGAAGAATTCCTGCCCCAGAGTAAAACTTTCTGTTCCTAAACATGTAAGTGGTTGTTGGGAAGGTGAACGAATTAAAATTCTGATTCTTGAGTAACTGAGTGTGACTCATCAAAACAGTCTGAATGTCAGATATTTGAGTGCTTCTAGAGTCAGCTTCCTGGGTGCTCAGCATCTCTGTTTGATGCAGACCTACTGAAAAGGCTAAATGCCTTTTCCATTGTTGCTGACACACACACAGCCCAGCAGGGTTAGATACCTGTTCCCTTCATCGCTTTCTGCACCCAGCCTTGTTCTGCCCCAGTTTTCCTGCATGGATGAGCAGCTTCTCTCACTGTCAGGTGAATGATCCTTTTCCTAGGGCCATGATTAATTTAGGATGGGTACCCAGGGGCTGTTGTTTGCAGCTCTCCACTGCTTGTTTCCTGTAGCTGCGCTGCCAGCAGTGTGTGCTGTGTTTCTAGGTGGGATGATTTCCAAGCTGCCTAATGCTGAGACTAACGCAGAGATCAGCTGAATAAACACTAAAAAAACATATAAATAAAGAAAGAACAAGGAGAAAAATGGGGAAAAAAAAAAGTGGCAGATGGGAGGAGAGCATAAGCTAGAAGATTTATCATGTAACAGCACTACGTGGTAGCAAAAAGGGATAAATTAAATAACAAAATGGTTTATTGCATTTCATTATACACCTTACTAGAGCCAAGTATAAGATGTACAAAGTGGCTATTCATTAGTGTCTGGGACTAGGCAGTTCTATTAGCCAAAACCCTTGCTCCTCAGAGTCAAAGGGGTTATGTGCTCCAGCAGACATCTGTGGTTTTTCTTCCTGAATTGTTTGTGAAATCCCACAGTACTGGACAGAAAGCAACATACACTTGTGCCATGAGTCCTATTAGCAGTCTAGTGTTCCTCCACACCCCCTCTTTGTAAGCTGTTTAATTAGATGTGCAATTACAATAAATAGAATTAGTATTTAACAATATGGTCCCAGAAGCCAGTAAAATCACAGTAGGTTTACGTGACTGTAGCAAAGCAGGATGCAGTCCACCTGTCCCATGTACAGTTTGGACTGGTAAAAAAGGATTTATCAGGCTTCATTTGATACACAGAAGCTGCAAAGGTCTCACATAAGCACATACAGATCATGTGTCTTATGTTTTTCCCAGCTGAAGACTGAACAATCTCTCCTGTCCAATTTGAGGTTGTGCTGCCCTTAATCCACTCTGCTCTGCATCCTCTTTGTTATGTAGACTGCAGTTTTCTTTTGCTGTGGCATTAATGTGTGGCACATTTATTAAAAACAAACAAACAAACAAAAAGTGCCTTCTGCTCTCTGGGAGAAGCCTGTGCAAAAGAAAAAGGAGCTTGATGAGTGTCCCAGAAATTACAACTTTAATGTGTGAAGCATTCAAAATTCAGTGTACTGCAAGGGTTGTGATTTTGTTGCTTTGCAGATAAATTTTGGCAGTAGAATGCCATTTAATAGAATAGACCTTTAATGCCAGTGGGTTTAATCAATAAATAGGTGTTTAATTTTGCTGCACGTAGAGGCAATGTAAGTCCCCTCTAGGGAAAGGCAAACAGGCATTTTAAATAAACCTCTTGGCCCGTTAATAACCCTAAGTCAAGTCTTGGGGTTATCCTAAAGCATTAGGATGTGACTCATAAAATGTCATCATGCATTTGTAAACCCTGAGCCAACCCCCTGATATTGATACAACACTGCACTTGGAAAATCTTTGGAAGGACAAAGGGAGTGTCTGTACCTGCCTGTAAGCTGTGAAATCAGGAGATGGTGCCAAAGACTTTGATCTGATGTTTCTGTTTCAGAAAGAACCTTCCCTCCAAATACCCTGCTTTGTTTCTTCAGTGACCACCATCAAGAAAATAAAATCCAAGGATTCTGAGGAAGAAAAGAACTGTTGAAAAGAGCTTCTCGCTTTTATAGTCCTTTTATCTTTCTAATACAAAACAGACGTCCCAAAATTTACAGCTGCCGTTCTGATTGTAGAAAAGGTGATCCAGAAAATACACAACTGCCATGAGTTAACCTCACAGTAATTTTTACAATGTGCTATATTATTCCCACAGAGCGTAGGCTGGCTTTCCTTCTGGAAAACCCCAGATGTGCCAGTTGCCAGGGAGGAGCGCAGTGTCAAAAGAGTTTGCATCAGTTTGCCAAGTAAAATATTAATCATTGTGGGACCTGATGCCTAAGTGACAAGGCCATAACTAGGAAAGAAAGCGAGACAGCAACACTGAGTTTTACAGCTTGCAGAAGACAGAGGTAAGTTTAGATTTTCCTTTACTTAGCAAGCACAAAACCAGCACAGAACTTCTGTGAATTTACCAAAGGATTAAAAGCCCTGAGCGATTTTTTAAGAGGGCACGATACAGCCACACTTCTGCTGTGAGAGGGCCAAGAAAAAAACCGCAAAGCAGTTGCAACCTCCACGCTGCTGTGACAGTGACTGCAAATGCTCTCTCCTGTCCAACAAATTACTGCTTTTGCTGATGGACATTTGTTCTCAGGGCCACATGTCTGGTCCAGGCTGGCTCTGGTGCAATCTGATGGGCCAGCAGAAGCGACACAGACGTGGCTGCTCACTGCAGGAAGTGGCTTTGTGGGGGCAGCAGGGTCGACACCTCTCGCACAGACTTTGCACAGAAAACACGGCACAACAGTATTTTTGGTGAGTGGGGGAGGAATTGGCTGTGAACTATTCGAAAGGACTGAAAAATCCAGCAGTGCTTGCTGTCAGCATACCTCTGGAGTACCAGTATTTTGGCCAAGACCCAGCCCCACTGTTTTGTTTACCTAATGTCCTCCTCCACTTCCACTGAAGTATGAGCTTATTTCCTGTACTAAACCACTGTGCATCTTGCAGTTAGTTATTAACTGGCTGTTGTGTTTGAAAAAGGGCTTTATTTCTGCAGATAGCGATTCTTTTGTAAACCCTCGGTCAGTTCAGGGGAGCTGTGCAACCTGCCAGTGAGACATCCTCTGGCAGCACAAACGCGTTGGACTGGGAGGAGATTCCCAGTCAAAGTTCCAGATAAGATTAGTGAACTCCATGTGCTGAAGTGTGAGGGTGGAATGAGTGAGCAGAGGATAGTCTCACATCGCTTCATTTCTATATGCATGAATCTGACTAAAGCTAATACCAGGGGAAAGGAAAGAGTTAGTGTTTGCTTATTCCAATTACTCATGCTTTATTATTTCTTCAAATCCTCTGCAGGCCTACTTCTGTTAGCTGCAAGGATATCTAGCAGATATCTGTTGACAACTAGGTGCTTGAATAGTCTTTAAATTCCAGTTTTACTGCCTTTTAATTCCATTCTTTTTTTCCATTAAGATTTTGAGTTCAGGTAGATTGCAGTTTTAGAGGGGCAAATTTGAAATGCCATCTTTCTTTTTCTCTGGGTTTAGACCCGGATTAGCTGAAGTATCTTGTGTCTCTGTGGGGGGAAATATCTTTCTGTAAGGCTCAGGTTGGCATCCAAACCTTGCAGCAGCTGTTGCCACTGAGACCAGGAGCTTTCTCTCTGCCAAATGCATGCTACTTGCGGGTTTTTTTCACCCTAGTCCTCAGTAATTCTTGTGCAAGGGTTGGCCAGCTGTGGTATTTCTGTCCTGTGCCAGCAACCCCCTGGGAAAATTCAGCGTTGGGGATCTGAAGATAGGAGCTTACTCCAGCAGCCATCTGACTCCTAATCTTTAGAGCTGGACAGTAATGACTGATGAGAAGGGGATATTCATGAGGGAAAAACATTTTCTGACCAGCCTTGTTAATTCAGAAAGGATCTTGCTGAGTTGTTACCCCTGTCTGCCCCATCTTACCTAATTAAGATTGTGTAAAACAAACTGTTCTGTGAACAATGAACTAATATATTTTGATAGATTTATATATTTTGCTCCTTCCTCTCACTCTTCTATATTCTAATTTCCCCTGTGACATTCCTGCTCCTGTGATAATTTCCCCACCAAATCCCTCAAATTGCCATCCACTTCTCCAGACCACGTGCCACGTCTCCCAACTATGGGGTAGGGAAGAGGTGGTAAGTAATAGCTGAACTCATCACATGATCATTTCTCTGATGACAGCACCAATTCCTGAAAATGCATCAGCCCATTTTATAAAACCTGGGGAAACAATATATATATCTGCTGAAATTCATTTTCCTGTCTCTGGTCTTGTTTTCCTGTCCTGTGTCATACTAATGCTAAACACAACTTGATACTGACAAGATCCCACGGCAGAAGTGCGGATCTAATATTCACAGAGGTCTGCTAATTTTATAAAGAAACAGCAAAAAGAAAAGGCAGTAATTACAGGCTGATAAATAAAGCTGATATGTGCCATATTGAAAAGAAATGCTAATAAACCCAGTGGGCTTTGGGGTCCTGAGAGTGAATGCAGGGCCATGCACAGCTTCCTCTGCCCATGGGGAGGTAAAATTCAGATTAGATATTAATCCCTTATCCAGTTTTGATCTGGTGTTGGGCCAAGTGTGCTAACCTTCTAATGCAAGACCAGCACCTACGCTGGTAAGGCTGTGGTTCAGGCTGATTTAAGGATCCCTCCTCGCTGTAAACATTTATCCCGTTCACACGCTTCGGCTGGGTGTCACTTGCAGTCCGTCCGATCTGCTGGAGAGAAACAAAACCTCGGGGTGACGGTGAATTGCTAAAAAAAAAAAAAAAAAAAAAAAAAAAAAAAAAAAGAGGATTTTGGGAGGGGGGGGTTGTTTCAGGTTACGGAGAACCATCGGAGGGAGACGGCTCCGGCCGCTCTCCCGAGGGGTGCCCGCGGGGTTGGGGTGTCCGCGGGGCTGGGGTGCCCGCGGGGTTGGGGTGCCCGCCCGTTCTGCGGGTCGGGGCCGGCTCGGCGGGTGCTGCGGGTCCCGCTGGCTCCGCCGAACCGGCGCTGCTCGTCTCGGCCTCCCCCGGGGCCGGTGCCGCGTCCGGCGAGCGCCGCCCTCTCCGCGCTGCGGGCCGGGCCGGGCCTGGCGGCGGGGGCGGAGCCGCGCCCGGGGCGGGGCGGCGGCGGTCGCTGCCCCAGCGCGGGGTGGGCGGGCGGCGCGGCGCGGAGCGGCGCGGGGTGATGGAGCCGCGGGCCCTCGCCGTCTGCGCCTCGGCTCGCAGCGCCTGCTGAGGCCCGGCCGGCCCCGCCGCCACAGCGCGGCCGCCCCTCGCCCGCCGCCGCCGCCGCCCTCCCACCGCCGGGACATGGCCACGGAGCTCCCGCGGCCGGCCGGGCTCCCCGAGGGCGGGCGCGGGCGCTGCGCGGGCGGCGGGCGCGGCGAGGCGGAGGCGGAGGAGGCCGCGGCCCAGCCGGTGCTCGGCGCCTCCCCGGGCCCCGCCGCGGCGGGGGGCGGCCGGCGGCGGGCGCTGAACGGCTGCGTGCCGCTATCGCACCAGGTGGCCGGGCACATGTACGGCAAGGATAAAGGCGGTGAGCGGCGGCGGGCGCGGGCGGCGGGCGGGGTCGGGCCACCCGGGAGAGAGGATTCCCCCCCGGCGCTTCCCTCCGTTCGTGTGAACTGTCGCGGACCGGCTGTGCCGGGGCGAGGCTGGCCGCGGTCCCGCTCACGCCCCGGGGGCTGGAGTGGCGGGGGTCGGTGCGGTGCTGCCGCCGCCGTGCCCGGGGCTGCTGCCGCCGGCCCCGCTCGCACCTGTCCGCCCGCGGCTGCCGGGCTGCCCTGTCGGTGCAGGGCACATCGAGGGGCCGAGGCCTCCCTGCGAGGGCCGGACGGGCCGGTGGAGCTGCCCCGCTGCGCACGCTGGGCCCCGGGACGGAGCGGGGTCACCGCTGCCAAATTTCGCTCTCGGTGCGTTTTGCCTAAATCGCGATAGCCTGCCGCGACGGGATGGTTATCGGGCACCTTTTAACCTTCTGCAGTTCAGCTTCGTTTTGTTGTTAGGTGCCTTTTAAAATAACAGCGGTAGTTCAAGGAACAGCATGTTAGTACCCTCGGAACGTATATATTGGGAGACATACATAAAGGGAACTCCCAGACCTGTGGTCACCAGAAACTTCAGCGAAATATTAGTAAGCAGTTGTTAGTTGCTGATTTGATGATCAGTCTGAAGCAATGGCTAATAAGCAGTCTAGTAATGCAAATACCCTGAGGATACAGCATTTTTAAGTATACCTCCACTAGCTTTAAATTTATATCTTAATTTTTTTCCACCTTGAGGAATGAGGTGTTGGCCCTCCCGATGAAGGGGCCTTTTGAAATAGTGGTCAGTGCCGAAGCGAGCGGTCAAGTTAATGTTGCCAAATGGCATTTCTCATCCTTCCAGGACATCCCATTTGCTGTACTCTGAGCCAGGTGGAAGGTACACATCCATTCAACTCCCAGTATGGCCTTTGAGAGTAGCTGTAACAAGTACCTGCTGTCATATTGCCTTTGAACCCTGTCAGTAGGAACCACCCCTGCTGAATAGGCCAAGGGCTGAATTTCAGAACCCTTTAAACCATCAGTGAGCGATATTACAGCACTAATGGTACTGTGAGTTTGTCTTATCCACAGCCTGCATCCATGGTGTGTCTTGCTGCTGATAATCCAGACAGAAAAGTCATTCTTCTCCTTGACCCTGCCAAGGGCTGAACTTCAGAACCCTTTCAGTCATCAGTGAGTGGAATTACAGCACTAAGGGCACTGTGAGTTTCTGTTATCTACAGCTGGTGCCCGTGGCATGTCTCACTGCTGATAACCTCCAGAGAAAAGTAATTCTTGTCCCTTGCCCCTGTTGCAGCTGGTGCATTTAAATGTTGATGGGAGTGTGTTTGATCCTTGAAGCTCTGTGTCTTTCTTATTCATATATCATAACATGAGCTGGGATCAGGCAAAAAAGGTTCAATTCAATGGGAGCTCAAATTCAGAATGGTAGCAAGCTTTGCAGGCCCAATCAAAAGAGAAATGTTAGTGAGATATTCCAGGATTTTATTTTCTGTATAGTTCTGCTGCTTCTTTAGACATGTTAAGTTGCTTATCCGTGTACAATACCACTCCCTGTCTGTGCTGAAAAACCCCAGGAAGCTTCCAACCAACCCATGGCCAACATCCATACGTTACCATGATTTGCAGGTGATGGTATCTCTGCTTGTTGTTGTTGTAGATCAGAGGGAAGGTTATGGAGTTTACATCTTCGTGGTGAATGTTGTAACGTGACTTTTCCAGGCCTGCCCTGGTCACTGTGACAGAGCAGGTGCTCGAGTCTATTAAGAAATGCAGAGAATGAGTTTATAAACATCAGTTTGTATTGAACTCTTCAAGTAATATGGATCAGTGCAGTAGTGTATGGGTTCTATTTCCAGGAATCTTTGTCTGGTCTTTCTGCCTTGTAGGTTGTCGGCTTGTCTTATCATCAAAGCCAAAATGCAGATTTTGAGGAGTATGTGTTCAAGTACTTGGTGCACTTTGCAGGGTGGTTTCCAGCACATACACTGGGGGAACACAAGCTATTGTGTCTTGAAGATGCTGTGGTAGTCGGCACATGAGCATGCGGCAGCATTTTTCTAGTTTTGAAAAGTATGCAAAATCCAACTTTTGAGCAAGAAAACATGACTTGAGAGCTGTTTTTATGCAAACTTTAAAAGCCACTCTTAGGTATAGCCAACTACTGAAACAACTGTTCTACGTCTGGTGATTGTTTTAACGTAAATATCTTGGTCTCTGAAGATTTTATTTAGTTTCCAAGGCTGCACAACAGAGCCCCTTCATAGATAATGGTTTTTAAATTATGAAAACACAACAATTGCTGTTACAACTGCAAACTGTCTTTGGGACACAAAGCTCCTGGCTCGTTTTCCTGTGTTTTCTCAAGCAGTAAGCTGAAAGTGGAACCTATTTTGGATAGGGATGACATTTTTGCTTCCCTTCTAAACAAAATAGAAAACTGTCTGAAAAGCTCCAAATAAATCCCAGGAAAAAAGATTTCCAGAAGTGGGCTTTCCTTTTTGCCTTGCAACTGAGGATCTTGAAAGTTGGTGCATATTTCAGAGGATTGCAGTTACTTTTCTTCGTCCTTGCCCTCATCCATCTCTTCAGTACCCTTGGATACTCATTATGCAGTTACTTAGAAATATTGATGACTGGAAAGTCATGGAAGCTGTTTCAGGGGGATATTTTCCAGGTTTTTTCTGTGCAGGCATGATGGAAGTATTGCCTGGCTGAGGTGAAATTCTGTACTGTAATTATGGGTGATACAAATAGCACGGAGTGCTGTAGGGGCACTACTTCTAGTAATAAAGACATACTCTTTCCATGCCACTAGTATAGATGTACATCCACAGGACATTTATTTCTGCTTTAATAGTAAGAAATGCATTAAATGGGATACTCTTTTTAACTTCCTGGCATTGTTGGAAAAATAATTTATGAGTTATTTAAGAAGGGAGTGTTTATGCAGTCTTAGTGGTGGGTTTTTTGGGGGTGGAACTTTTCATGTCAAATTCCATTACTGTGTTGGCCTTGAGCAGAATTAGACCCAGAAAATCATCCAATGGCTAGAAATAGAGGAATGCAAGCAAACCTCTGCAAGGGGTCATGTGTAGGAACTGACAATTTTGACTCTACTGTCTGTGCACTGGAAGCAGAACAGCTTTTCAAATAGGCTGCCCTTGATGGCGAATTCACTATTTCTGGGGGGGGGGAAATAAAATTCTTCTTAAAATTAAGCCCTGAAGGAAATGCTTCTCTTCTAGGCATACTGCAGCATCCAGATGGGACTGTCCTGAAGCAGCTGCAGCCACCACCTCGTGGTCCCAGGGAGCAGGAGTTCTACAATAAGGTGAGGGTCCTGCAGCGCAGAGGGGGCTGCAGGTGGCATGCTGGGGGTGCCACGACTTTATTGAAAAGCCTTGTCTTCCATCTGTGATTAAAGGGATGTGTGTTTGATCCCAGCTTTCTCATCTAGCTGAGTGTCTCAATCGCTCACATTTAAATTTAGATGTTTTCTACCTCTGTCTAGTCAGGCTTACTGTTAGCAATATTTTTCCTATCACTGTATTAAAACTGTTCACTGTTTTAAAACTCAGCTCCTTTAAAACTAAATAAAAAGCAAAACTCTCCAGTTGTTTTAACTTTAGTCGTTGTATTTTTCCTGTTGGTCATCTTCAGTGTGCTTTATCAGTAGCTTTAACAACACCAGACCAGGAAAGCTGTTGCTTGTTGTCTTGTGGAGGAAGTAAACTGTTTTTAGAGCCTGTAGTGTCCTACCTGCCTGTGATAGTCTGTCACATGTTTTTTTTTCTATATCAGATTTATATGTCATCCCTCTCCATGCCTTATTATAGAAATCTTCATGCAGGGTGAGAGAGGACCCTTGAGACCCTCTATTTGTTGCTGGTTTTTTGTTTGTTTGTTTGTTTTGGGGTTTTTGTTTTGTTTTTGTTACTTGTGGGTTTTTGTTTTGTTTTGTTGTTGGGTTTTTTTTTTCCCAGTAAAATTAATTTAAGTTATCAAAAGATTGTGCATATTTTGTGGAAATGTCTCACATGAGAACAAACTAAGCAAGGTGCTTTAAGCAAACTGTGTGTTTGCATAGTGGCATTACTTAAGAATTCCCATGATGGAGCAGAAGAGCAGCTCTGAGTTAGTAGGAGCCAGTTGCATCTAAATGTAAATGTAGTTCTGAGGTTTCTCAGTGGCTGTCGTTGAGATGAGGTTAAGAAAGATGCCGTCCAGCCTGAATGGTAACTCTTCAGTAAAAGGAGAAAGCTTGAACAGACTTCTTTGAGCTCCAGGCTGTTCTGTGAAATCCTCTGAAATCTTGGAAAGGAGTTGGGCACCTCTTGAAAAGTAACAGAGAAAGGGATGATGAGCTGATGCCTTTTCGTGGGAGGAGGGAAGGAGTGCAAATGCATGTGTGTCACGTAGGTGAACACAGGAGAATTGCTGGGGATTTGTCACTGCTCAATGATTAACTGCAATCATGTTTACTCTCAGACAGCAGCCGTGTGATGTGGGCTGCAGACAGCTAATCACCACATGTGGTTGTTACAGGACAAGGTTTGCAGTGGGTTGGGAGGTTTAGGGTAAGGTACAGTTTTATTTACAGCTTGAGCTGATCCAATAGCTCGTTGCTGCCAAGTGGGAAATGCCTTCCTTCCCATTCCTGCATTTAACCTTGTATTGTGATAGTGCTTTTTGGACATCAGCAAACTGATCTGATCTATTTAGAAGATGGCAAAACTTCCTTGTCTTGGTAGTCTTCTGCCAGTTTTTGTGACTAAACTGGCAAGCAATGGGAACAGCAGTGAGGCTGTCCTGCTTTGGGGCCTGAGTTTAACCCAGTTGTGGGCTATTTTTCTTTCTCTTTTTCCATTTCTGCCCCTGTTTTTTCACGTGTGCTCAGAACTGTTTTGTCTGTAGTGGTAGGTCGGTTGCATGCCAAAGTGAAGATTAGTACCCCATGCCTGGGTCAGAAACAAGTAGGGTATCTTTACTTATGGTAAAGCAAACCTTGTGTGAAGTAACTGAGGAGCTCTGTAGTTTATGGTAGCAAGAAGATGAGCATGTCTCAGCTTCAGCTGCATGAGTCAGCTGGAGAGCAGCTATGACAGATCTGAAGCAGAAGTGTCTTCCAGGAACCAGGAAGTGGCATTTCAGCAGGCAGTCAGAGTGCTTGTGAGCTGAAGGCTGCGGGGAATGTGTCATCATAAAAGATAATGAGGCATTAAGAGACAACTTTGACTAGAACTCTGATATATTTAATGTGATACCAGGTAGGTGTTATCTTCCATTTGGACCAAGAAAGTGTTCTCTTCTGAAACTGCTGGATTTGCTTGCAGCTGGATGTGTGAACATGACAGAGATAAAAGTCTGCATCGTTGAATCAGCAGAAGTTTTTCCTGTGGTTATTGATGGGTTATTTTCTGTTGAACGTGAGGCTGAGTGCTTGCTGGTAGAGCCCAAACAAAATGGGCTTCCATTTGTTGACCAAGGCACTGTAGTGCAAAGTACTAATAATGATCCGAAACCTGCTCAGAAGAGGGTGGCAGCTGGAAGTTTGGAAGAATTTCGCAGGTCTCCATCAAAGTGGAAAAAATGGAAAATCTCTCAGTCTGCTGCCAGGTTACCTTTCTGCTTTTTGTCATAGTATATTCTCAGTTTAGCAGTTAAAAAACCCAAACCAACTAACCAATTCACCCTCTAAATACAGGTCTTTTTCCCTAAGAGATTAATTCACTGAGTAAATCAAACTTTTATCTCTACTACAGCAGTTCTGTACTGATGGGGAAGGGACTTGCCATGACTCCGTGTTATGAGGGAGGGGAAGAATTGGGCATGACAGGATTATCGTGAATACCTTCTGTGATAAAATGCAGTAGAACAATGAGCTGTTTGTAGTCGTTGTTAATAACTTACTGTGCATTGCTTAACTTATCACTGGAGTGTGACTTGCAATGTCCACTCGCTGTTGAGTTCTGTAAATCTGAGTAATTATCAAAACAATATCATTTTAATTTTGTTCCTGCGTACTCCCTTCCTGTACCTGAGGGCATGAACCCCTTACAAACATTGCCTGCATAAACACGGAGTGTTTTGCCAGGTATTCTGGTACCCTTATCTGGGTGAAAAAAAATTGGAGTTTTTTTAACCTTGAACAGCTACAGAATACTTTGTTTTCAACAAGTCTGAGCAGCGAGAGAACAAAACAAGTTGAAGTAAAAGGACTGGGGTTTTTTAAGAACTATCTACAGTGCTGATCAGTTGTTTCTATCTCTCTGTGAGAACATGCAGGTGGAGACACTCCACCTTTGAAAGGGGTTTCAGGAGGGACCAGTAAACAGAGATGTTTGAAAATGTAGCAGAGACCCTTTTCAGTTAGAGAGAATAAATTGGTAAAAGGCAGTTGTGTGTTTACAGTGGGCTGCCTGCACAAGCATGCACAGAAATCCACAGAAATGGGCTGCTCCTCAGTGTGTTTTGGGACTTGGCTTCAGTGTGCTTTGTGCCAGGGCCCATTTATCTGTGCTGAAATGGTCTGATTTAGTCCAGCAGTGCTGGGGCAGGGAGGAAGCCTATTAGGCCTCCTGCAGTGATCTCATGTGGCAGATGAGTTGGGAACTGTGAGAACAGCATCCTTGGGAAAGGTTAGTACAGGTGAAATAGGTAAACCCCCTGCTTAGCTGGGGATGGAGCTCCTGTCTCAACCAGCCTGGAGAAGAGAAGGCTTTGGGATCACATTTAGAGCCCCTTCCAGCGCTTAAAGAGGTTCCAAGAGAGCTGGAGAGGGACTTTGGCTAAGGGCATGGAATGATAGGACAGGGGGAATGGCTTCACACTGACCAAGGGCAGGGCTAGATTCAGCATTGGGAGGTATTTTTCCCTGTGAGGGTGGTTATTCCATGAAAACTGATGAAGAGGGAATTTACAGTGGTTAAGGTTACCTCTGTGACTACAGTTTCCTACAAGCTGTTAACCACTAAGAGATGGAGTGTTTCCTCTGCTCAACAGAACAAGAGAAGGTGGCTGAAGTGTTTTGAAGCAGCTCTTTCAGTTCTGATCCTGGTGGGCCGTAAACCTTTTACTGTGAGTGACTGATCTGAGCATGGCCCGCTGAAGTTTTCAGGGTTGCTAATGCAGCAGCTAATAAACTGAGATTTAACGCTTCACAGATCCATAAAAGCTCCTGTAAACTTTTATTTGAACTGCCCTTCTGCTCTCCTGTGTGATACTTGGGGTGTGAGTAGTACACCTTACACTGCCTAGCTCTGGCCAATAGCTTGTAAACCAAGGGAGTTGGTTGACCCCGTGTAGCATTGTGAAAAGATAATTGAGCTAATCTCAATTATCCTGGCCCTTCTGGATAACAGATCTCCCACCCTTTGCCAATAAGCAATGGATCTGTTAACTGCTGCAGTGGTGTTCTGAGTTCAGGGTTTGAGCCCTGCTGACATCGAATGTGAATGCAAGGAAGCTCTTATGGCTGGAGATAACAGAGAATGTTTTTCACTTTTGTTACATGTCCTGAAAACAAAGCCAGGATGTAAGAGACACAAATAGCTCCAGCACGTAAAAGAGATTTGCACTGGTTAGGTGAGAGTTAGGCACTTGAAAACTAGGAACAAATGGTTTCAGGGTTGCCTGTGCAATTGTTCTGAACTTTTCTTGGATGCATTGTAACGCAGCTTTCAATAGGGCCACGGCCTGTCCTTCTGTTTTGCTTCCCCTAAAGAATGCACTAAGTCATTTTGCAGCCTGACATCAGGCAGGATGAATATTGTTTGTGGAACTCTTGCTGACTCCTTTGTACCAGTCAGTCTTTGGGTTTGTGACTGGAGGATAATGTGTTTAGTGAAGACCCAGCTATGTTGATGTTCCTGAAGCCATAGTTCCTTGTGCTTCTGTGGTTACAGAGAAGAAATGTTCTTTTCCACAGTGTCTAATTTTAAGTGGTATTCCAGCAGCTTCAGGCAGTGCAGAAGACTTGTGGTGACTTCCCTCCCCCTCCATGGCAAAAAATCAAGCCTGAAAGATGGATTTTGGCCTGGAAGCTTTTGCACAGAGTTGCAGGAACTGACTCCTGAGGCTCAGCCCCCTTTCAGCCTATATAGCACAAATCACAATCAGGCAGCCTGTGTTCTGCTCTGCTAGTGACAGAAAAGGAGTGGGATTGGGGAGGCAAAATACATCTTGTGTCAGGTTAAATTACCCTTATTTTGTAAACTCAGTTACTGGTTTTATAGTCTTGATTTAGATGATTATCCTTGGCTGAAAAAGGAGTGGATGATGGCATCATGCTGCTATTGTGCACTAAAATATCCTTATCATGTGATCGTGTCTCCAGCTAAGGTTCTGATTTTCAGTCTTGTATGGACAAAAAAATAGGATGCACGGTTTTCTTGACATCTTATTTTGGAGATGCAATGCCTTGCCCATGCCTTTCATTACTGCCACATTCAGAGCTGCAGCTCAGCCTCCCAAAAGGTCATCTTCCAGCTTTGCCTCGTTCTGGTACATCCAGATCTGCCTCATCATCAGCAGAGGTGGTGGTACCGAAGTGTACAAATTACCTGTTGGCCAACAAAGCAAGCACGTCCTGATACAGTCCATTCCTGCCCTTGGCACCACTCCTCCTGCTGCCAAATTGTCTGCAAGTGATCCTGTTTTGCTGGGGGAAACAGGCAAGCTGAAGATCCCAAATGAGCATGTGAAAATTGCCTCACGCTCTAAACCACGAGCCTGGGCAGAAGTATTGTAGCAAAAGGAAGGGCTCACAGTATTTCTTAACTAATGAGAAGAAAATGGCTTTTGGACCAAGTTGTGAAATACTGTCAGCTGGTATTCAGATCTTTTTCGTATGAGGAGTTGTCTAGGAGAGATGAAGCATGGGATGTAGCTGTAAGAATCTGCTGAGTTCGTACTGTTGTCTCACAAACATGTTTTTTGTTCTTCTCTGTTAAATGACTGAAAGCTGACTGTGCCAGGACAGCAAGACTTGAAAAGCATGACATATTTTTTTGATTCTTGCACTCTGCAGCGAAAACAATTTTGGAAGAGACAACGTTGTGCAGTAGAAGGTTAACCTAGAAGGGTGTGGTGAGGATTGTGGATCACAGAATAAACTACAACTTGCTTTAATAGATCTGAGAAACCCTCATAAATGGAGACAGTAAAAGACCATTATTGCAGTTTGTTGCTGTCGTGGAACTGCTGGGTGGAGACTGAGTAGCCCACAGTCCATGTCAGTCAAGTGAGCAGGAAAAAAATCCAGTGCTCTTAGCAACCTGATTTTGAGGAAGGCTCATTCCTGAGAGTAGACCTGGCTGAAAATAAAGCAAAAATGCACTTTTAAAGTGCACAATATGTTAAATTGAATTAAGATCCAGTACAGTGCTCCTGCTGTGCTGGGGGGTCATGCAAGTGCTTTTTTGGACTGGATCAAATACTGTTTAGATTTCATTTATGAATGTATCAGAATATGGATCCACTTACTAAATACATGTTAGTGTTACACTGAAAAAACTGTGTTCATTATAAGCTCATTTAAAGGTAAGATACAATTGGTGAGCTGCCAGTATGGGATTGAGGAAAGTGTAGGTTACCTCCTTGAAAGAAAAGCAAAATAAATTCTGTCTCAGAAAAGAATTCTGGTGTCCAGATTTAAACAAACAAACAAAAAACACTAAAAAACAAAACAAACCAAAAACCAAAACCCCAGGCTTGTAATATGAGTCTATTAGGACTTGAATCCCATTTCTGTGTCTCTTTGAAATGAAAAATTAAATTTTGCTTTTCTTAGTGGAACTGCTTCAGGATTTCCCCCAACCCTTGTTCTCTCTCACTCCTGTCTGGGAATCTTCAGCTGGGATCAGGTCGCTTTCTAGAAGCAAAGGGTGAGGCTGAAAGTTCTCAGAAAGTGGAACAACCATATTGGCTTCTTTCCCCTTTTGTCCTAATGTTCTGCCATCCCACTTCCAGTAATTTTAGTGGTAATTTAAGCTTGAATAGTTGGAGTAGCTTAAAAAAATTATTCTTAGGGAAGAAAATTTGCCTGAAAAGTCTCTGGCTGCTGGCTTTATTGGACTGGCTTTTGCATCTGTGAGCTTGGTAGTGGTTTCTGACCAGGTTCATCTCTTCCCTCAAAATCCCAAGCTCTATTCGTGTTGCACCCCATCGTGCCTTGCAGTAACAACGTGTCTTTTGGCACAGTAGCTGTGAAGGAGGAAAACTGGTTGAACTGCACTCCTGCAAGACCAAGGACTTGACTGGCTGCCTTGAAATTTGCTGGCTCTCTCTCCTGGTGCTGGTAGCTTGAGTTTTGCAGTGGGTAACTTCAGGTCAGCGTCTCTCCAGCTCTACTGGATAAGTGTTGTCAAAGAAATAAGAAATGAGTAAGAATGGGAGAAGTATTTAGTATGTGTTAAAATTGAAAGTTCCTTATCAGATGACCAGTGGTAGAATGTCTTAACCTGCAGGGGTGTTTGGCATTGTTAGAGAATGGCTGGTTGATAAACATGATCAAATAAATGCCTCTTTGGGAGAGTTTTGAAGCTTATTTTCACAGCCTTCATTTTTTGGAAGGTAAGATGGCCAACCCCCTTGCTATAATGTGAATTTTTTTTCCTGACTCCTCGAAGAAGGGTACGATTGTCACAAGTGTATGCCATCTTCATCTGAAAATCCATTTATCTGGTCAGATTGTGGAAACAGATCCTGGTTTCTTCTAAACTTTCTTTCTTTCTGTAGCTATCTTCAGTGAGAATGATTGCAAATCTCATTAGTGTGGCTGTATATTGGATAGTAAAATAAGTTTGATATAATAGCATTATGGATATTGTGAGTCAGGCCATGATGGTACCACTTCGAAAAGAAGCCAGGGCTGTCTGAGTTGTAAAGCCAAGCAGACACGAATGGCTAAAATCACAGGCTGCTGTTTCAACCTCAGTTTTTTTGGCCCTTGCACTTGCTTGGTGTAACTGGGTGATGTAGGAGTCCAGGGGGAAATGCAGTGTGTGCTCAAGTAATTAAAATCTGTGATACAATACCTACCCGATGGCAGAGGGAATTAAGCTTGCACTGTCATCTGTAAATCTTGTATTTGCTAATTTAAGCGCGTGACTGAGCTGCATTAATTGCTCAAAAACCCCCCCAAAAAACCACACCGGGGGCTGAACTGTCTGCCTGATGTTGGCAGCTGGTTGTGCTTGCTGAGACCACAGGCTTTAGTGCTGCTGCCTTCAGGGACAGTTTATGATCACTGGCAACAAAGGAAGGTGATGGTTCAGACTGATACGCCTACTCTGGCATTTAAAGTTTCCTACTCAAATAGCTTTACAATAAATGTGAGTTTTAAAAAAAAATCTTTAAAATAAACTCTTGAATACTTCAGAAGATTCTCTATAGATTACTTTTGTGTCAAAGTGGTATTCTTTTCATCAGAACAATTTCAGACAGGTCTGTACTGCCAGAACTAGTTTCCTGCTGAAGTTTAAACATTTATTTTATCCTCCCTGTTGTCATTTATGTCATTAGGTAGTCTTTAGAAAACAAACAAAACAAAACCAAACCCAAATGTCATGTTGCTTTAAATAAGGAAAAGAACATTCCTATTGTCCCAAGCCGCCCCTGTTTGCATTAAAAACCAGATGAATCTGTTTGGAACACGCTTACCAAAACAGTGTTACTTTGGATTAAAAACTTAGGGGTGGTAAATTTGCCTCGGAATTAAAAAGTCCTGAGTGACTGGAAATTATGACTTCATGGGGTCTTTTAGACTATCTGAGCTCCCACATGTCTGGGGCATATTCTTCCTGTGAGTTAGTGACTGTAATTTGCAGTGGTCATGTTGTAAGCCCTCCAAAGGTCAGCATCCTGTTTACTTGCTTTAAAGTCCAGCAGTTATTGCATTTTCTGTGTGCAGCTTGTGCTATCAGAAGAGTGTAGCCTATGATACACAGAAGGGATACCTCTCCAAGATGAGCTGGCAGAATTATTTTGCAGTTCTCGATTTGTTGGGTGAAGAATTTTGTACTGGTAGTGGAGAAAGTGCTTGTATTTGTCAGTATATGCTGGAGAAGTGGAACTATTGTTACATTAAAAAGAAAAAAAGCATTATTGCTGGAAATGAGATTGGAATATTACCATATTATAAGGGCTTTGTATGTGTTATGTCAGACTTCTGAAGGGAGTTTATTACTGGTTCTGGGAGCGAGGCAACTTCTTGAGAGACAGAAGTAATGCACTTAGTTCTGTTCTATCAGAGTAGTGATACTGAAAAATGCATTACTTGGGAGTTCTGTCTCCATTTAAAATGTCATATGTCACTGTATTAAGGAATAGAGTACTTGGAAGATATGTCTTGTGGAGCTCTTTTCTTCATTTGGCCTTGACTTTGGGCTACAACGCCCCATTATAAATTATCTGAGTATCTTTGTCTGATCCTGATGTTACTTGCTAAGTTCCTAAGTTCAGTTGCCTAAAGCTGATGATAAAAAGTAAGTCAAGGGTACTGCCTCTTTAAAAAACAGAAGTGGTTTCCTGACATTTCACTTTCTCAGAATATTTTGCCAATAGATTAAGTAATTGAGTTACTCTCTTTGCCTGTTTTTTTCAGTTGCATTCAGTGTTTCTTCTCCTTGTCTGCTGCACTTTTGGTTTCTACCTCTCTCCTCTTGGTCATGACCTAAATATATGCACTTGCTCACTTGTAAGGGCTGTGACACTGCGTGATGGCCACATCACTGTCACTCAGATCTGCCTGAACTCACCTGGGAAAAGAGCATTTGTGCAGGGCCAATGCAGGTCCCTGCCTTGGCCGTGAAGTGCTGTGATCATAAATCACCACAGTAAACAAAACTTGGGTTTGTACTGTTTGTCTGAAAACGCTTAAAGCATGAAGTAATGCCACCTGTCAGTGCTTGGGGACCTGGCCCAGGAACAGCTGTCTGTCCAGTGGGGAACACTAAAGTGTTATAAAAGACAGAAGTAATCAGGTCTGTGCCTCAGCATCTGCCTGGTGCTAATCTTCCTCTCTGTTCTCTCCCACCCTTCTTTTTTTCTTACTTTAACTGCTAAGATCAAGCTACATTGCAGTCTTCTGGAGAAGACACTGTCTTCTTCTGGCAGTGCCTGAGGCTCAGCGAAGAAATGTTGCATAAATACACAGCAACCAGTGATTCCAGGAGCAAGCAAGGCTTTTTGTCTCAGAGCACAACATACCAGCATATCAGCTTGAGTTTAACACAGAGGAAAGCTGGGCCTGGACGTACAATTATGTGTCATCCTCAGGGGTCGGGCCAGCTTGTTAAATCCTGATGTCTGAAGAGAGATCAGTGCCCTGTGGTGTGGCTGTGACCTGTAAGATACACGCTCAGCAACTTCTGTGTGCTCAAGATAGCAGCAGTAGTGGCACAGGGTGCGGTGGTGGGTGTGTGCCGGTGTTTTGCAATGTCCTTTGAGCTTTGAGGTCTCAGCCCCTTTCCTTAGGATCTTGAAAATGGGGCATGTACCAGTTAAAGGAAAGGGTCAAATTCATTACTCTGGCACGCAGCTGGTGTGGATTTGGGTGTCTCGTGTTTTTGGGTGCTGCCCAGTAATGGTGCTGGCATGAAGGTGTCAGAATTGTGGCTGGTGCAAGCCCGGGAGAGTCCCGTGTTAGAAACACGCTGGTTTGTTTGAGTGTGAGGTTTCTGCAGCGAAACCTGAATTTAGCACAGACCCACATTAACTAATTTAGTGCTCTGCTGCTGCCTGAGGTTCTGTCTAGAGTTACCTGGAGCTGTGAGGATAGCCAAGGCTTGCCTTGATTCTCTGAAGTTGCAGCTGGACTACATGTTTGTTTTTTTAATCCCTAGTTGTATTAACATTACAACAATACAGGCACATATTTTGTGATACCTCCCCACTGGAGTTGCCATCATGAGGTGTTCCCCTACTGTGGTTAAATGTGGTCTGGCACAATGAGCTGAGCCAAATCTGCAGATCTTGTGTTGTTTAAATGCACAGTAGAAATCATAAACTTGTGAGAACAAAGACTGTAAGAAAGTATAATTAGGGGACAATTGGAAGTGTAAAATGAACGTTTTCAAGTGATGATTTTTCCAACCCTCCCTAATTTATTTCAGGTTTATGACCCCGACTGTTGTGACAGCATTCTTCTGGAGCTGCGGAAATATCTGCCGAAATACTTCGGTGTCTGGTCACCACCTACTGCACCAAATGGTACTGTTCTAATTTTATCTTGTTAATCCATGCATTCTGGAAGTATCTTCTGGAGACTGATCTTTGGCAGTTGTGAGCTCTGTAGGTTTTTATTGGTCTCGTTTTGTAACCCACGAATGTCCCCTCTAACAGCTTTTCTTCTGAGCACTCTTCTGATTCACACGGGGGAAATGGAGCTTCTGGAAGATACAGAAACAAAGGGATGCTGTGGAGTCTGTTTAAATACTTGGGCAGCAAAACTAGATGCTGTGCTCCTTTAAAAATAACTCTGTCTTCTTTTGCTTATGCTGTCACTTGATAGACTTGTTTTCCAAAGAGAGTAGTGAGATAGAGCCCAAAGACATGGTCTAATCTCTGCAAGAAGCAAAAAATCCAGGGAAGATTGTGGCAGTACTGCCACTTTCTTGGCTCAGATTTGATTTCACGCTTTCCTGTTTGGCACTAACTCAAATAGCACTACCAGAGCTATGTTTTTCCCTCCCTCAAAAAGTTATGTGTGTCATGGAGCCCACTTAATATCTGTCCCACTTCCAATTGCAAATAATTTTTTTTTTTTTCTATTTGTGGTATGATCTTAAGATGTAGAAATAAAAATCTAGCCAAGGTCTAGTAGTTCAACACAACCCTCATTTGCTTTGGGAATTCACCAGCACTCTGCACCACTGGGGCTGAATTTTGGCAGGTCTCCACCAGTCACCCAGACGTAGGAATAATGGTTTAAAGGAAGAGTAACTTTTGATTTTGTTTGGTTTTCTTCTTGGAAAGACTGTGCACTAACAGGAGCCCTCTTCATAGAAAGCTGTGGCAGCAGTTCAACCAAAACACTGCACTGCCAGCTCTGTTATCTGTAATATTAATGAGCTTTGTGTAGTCCTGATAGAAATCACAGATGTTGGAGATGATGAAGCTTAGCAGAATGCATGTGTGTCTTGTTCTTAATTGTAGATTGAGGATATATTTGTAGTTTTTTTGCAGCCCTGACATTGGAAGCCTGACCTTTCCATTGGCAATCACTGTTTTACAAGCTCTGGGGACACAGCTCCATACTGAACCCAATAGTTCCTATTGTTGGTAAACTGGGCCTGGTGACTTCTGAAAAAAAACAAAACTTAATTTAGGACCACTCTGAGCTTGATTTGTGACCCTCTCTCGTGTGAGTTTCCATGTGGCAGGTAAGCAGGAACTGCAGTGGATAAGGTGAAGAACACAAGGAATTTATTTCCTTACAGAAATATTCAGGAAGAACCATCAGTCTTCCATACTGAAAAAGTAGAGAAATGGATGAAAGTGCTATCTAAAAAGGGGTGAAATGGATGAAATGTAAATGAAAATATAGGAAGTATGACAGAAAAGATGAACTTCCAGTATCAATACAGTTTGTAAAAACACTGTCCTGTTCTGCTGAAATCACATACCCAAATGGAGGCAGAGGTGGGTGAGATGCTGTCTCCTTAAGCTTATATAAAATTGGTTTGAACTTTATCTTCACTGGCATTGCAGGCTTTTGGTGTTCATTCACAAAGAAGTGGAAAAATTGTTATAAAGATGTAGGAGCCATCTGCTGCTGAGTTTTCTGGGCTTGGCTACCTACTTGTTGCCCATGCTTTTATTTTATTTTATTTTTTAAGTGACTTTACTGCTGCTCACTTCATACCCTTGCCTAATTTTGTTGCCTAACCTGAGAACAGTGTAGATAAATATAACAAAAATCAATCAGACGCCTGCAGTGGTTTTGTCACTTCTGTCTGTGGTGTTAACTGAATACACCAGCATGTCTGAGCTTGTTGGCAAAGATTACACTCAGGTACCCCCAGGACCAGGCAGTGGAAGGATGTAGGAGAATTTATCTCTGAAAGCCAAGACAATAAAATGCAACTCTTGACCAGGCACTACCTGCAGCAGGCGTGAAAAAACCCACACCCACTGTTTTTCCTCGGTGCTTATTTATCATTCATCTGCCCCCCACCACTGCAGGGGCCTTCAGGCACATCTGCAAGGATGTATCTTCCCTCATTCCTGGGAGTCAGCCTCTCTGGAATGGAGGAGGAGAAAACACATAAGACTTATTCTTGAGGAGATGTCTCTTTCCCAGTCAGGAAAGCTTTCTTGAGTGCCATAAACCCTTATCTCCTCAAAATGAATCTTCTGGAAGGTTCTTCTACACGTGACAGTGCTGAAGTCTGCAGTGGTTCATGCCACACACGCTTGCTGAGTTTTTGGTGGTCTCTTGGTTTGTCTCCTTTGGGACTGTAATAAAATATGTAAATAATATGCCAAGCCACATCTTCCCACCACTGGTAAATAGAAGTGGGCAGGGCACGTCTGTGATGAATGATAGATACTGTGCAAATAAGCACCAAAATATTGCCAAAACACCCATATGTAAACACTTGATCTGTTTTCCTGAAGCTGTAACGAGAAAAAATGACTTGTTGTGATGCTTTATCCAGGGTGGCTTTGCTCTGCCCAGAGACGTGCACTGAACAAATGGAACAGTCCTAATTCTGAGCCAGCAGTTACCTGATGAGAAAGACTTAAATAATTCCAAAAAAGTGCGAGAGAGATGAGTAATTTCTGGATAATTCATGGGCTTTGCCAAATAATTAGTATATTTCCCAGGGTTAGTGTTAGCTGTGAAGTTATTTTAGTGCTTCATTTTTTAAAAATAGCTATTGTTATGTTTTTTTAGGAGGTCAGTAAGGTAGTCTAGTTTAACAAATCTGAAATTAATGGGGAGCTAAGCAGTGACAGATATTTAGGACTTGCAAATATTTGAGAGGTGCTGAATGTTGGTGCTGTGTGGTTGAAAAGAGGGAAGTAGACCAGTGGAGCAGTGGACAGCAGGATACCCATGGGTGCTCATGGAAATAGATGTTTTACACTACTTTCTATATGGTTATATTCTAGAGTTGATGAAAACATTGCAAACCTGTGGCTCTGTGCTTTTGAGAGCCAAGTTCTGAAAACACTGAACTTCATTTAGTTGTTTTCTGGATTGTTTTAGAATGGTGACACAAATCTGTCATTTGCAGGGATTTCTGTAGTATGCAAAGAGGATTGCTGTGAAGGATGACAGATTTTTAACAATTTTTAATAACAGGTAGCTAACAGGTTTTAGGGACTCCCCAGGTTTTGGGAGTGGTTTCCCAAAGTCCTGCAGAAGCTGTGCTAATACCTGACTGAATTAGATCTCTGTATAACAACGTCCAAGTAGTAAAAGTGGCACCTGCCTGATACAGAATACACTGCCTGGTATGGAGAGTATTTGTCCTGCTTCTTCCTTGGGGATATTCCCTGAGCAAATACCAAGCATGTTTGCTGCCTGGGGCTCCTCAAAATTAGCTACAAGTTATTTAAGCTTGGATTTATTCCTGCAGTTGTAGTTAGTGGGTGAGCTAGTCTGTATTTCCTGAGAATGACTTTACATTCACAAGTTGCCCAATCCCATTCATACACAAACCAGGCATCTCAGGCTTAAATTAAACCTGTTTCAGATTGATAAGTACACACTTTGGGAAATTGGAACATTTCATGATGGTTATCATGGTGGTATAAACATTCAAGCTCTCATAGTAATAAAGTCATAAAGTAATAAAAGTCCCTGTAATTTCTTTTCCTCAAGAAAGTATTGCTTCTTGTTAGGGGAAATTAAACATTGCTTGTTTACTTTGTCTTGACTCTTGACTGGTTTTGATACCTGTCTGTACAGCTTTCAAACAAAAAATACTTCTTGCCTTTGCTCTTTTTTAAATTTGAACTGGTGTTGCTTTGGCAATTTCATTTTAGATCATACTGCAGGAATGGGGAATAATACAATGTTTGTGTATTTGGACTGCATTAAGTCAAAGAAATACATGTGTGGAATAGGCTGTGCTAGAAAGAAAACCAGACTTTAAGTTTGTGCCTGGTGACAGGGGGGTTTGAAGAAGCAGATATGAAAAATTAGGCACCAACAGAATTTGTGGGTGTCAGTGTTTGGACATAAATCTGACTTAAAAAACTCATGTGATGTTAAGCCTTAAACTGTTCACCTTCCTCCCAAGGAGCTTGGCTAAAGCTGTGCTTATTATTTTGCTTTCACCCTAGCAGAAGTTTGGGTTTTGACAAAAGTTTTGGGTTTTTTGACAGATACGTATCTAAAACTGGAAGATGTGACCCGCAAGTTTAACAAGCCTTGCATAATGGATGTAAAAATAGGTCAGAAAAGTTATGATCCGTATGCTTCAGTGGAGAAGATACAGCAGCAGGTCAGCAAGTATCCGCTGATGGAAGAGATTGGATTTTTGGTGCTGGGCATGAGGGTAAGAACTTGCTTTGTCTTCAGTTTCAGCTTGTGCTCAGGCATCTTGTTCCACACCAGGTACAGGGGCTGGTTTTCCTAGCAAAGGTCAGTCCTCCTGTGTTTTGTGCAAATAAAGCATTATCTGATGTGTTGGCAGTCCTGGCATTAACTGTTGTGTGAAATCTGCACCGGGTGTTTAACTTGGCTGTGTCCCTTACAGGAAGCTGTTTGCAACCTGGGCACTGTATATGTATACAAGAGAGGGGCTGGGTATTTAAAACTGAATGTAGTTGCACTTAATTCTTCACCACCACAGCAGGTATTTAAAATTATCGAGGGGTTTTTTTGTGTGTTCTTTTTTTTTATTTAATTACATACTGAAACAGTCATTCTAATAATTTAATAATGAACTGCATCCTCTCCACATTTTTCATCTTGATGTTCTTTTATAAATAAAACTATTTTTTACATAATTTTTCTGTTTAGGGAAGAGTAAGGAAGGTCTCAGAGGTGATGCATGTAGCTATAAACAGCTGCTTATGTTCTGCATTTTAAAAAGCTTTCCATCAGAAGGAGACCTCTTTTGATGCTTACACCCTCAAGGAACAGCTGTCAGGGAAGGTTAGTAGGACATGGATGAGGCCCTGCAGATGTCTGCACCAACTCTTAATTACTCTTAGAAACACTAAGATTCAGTGTCTGTGTATTGGCTACTTCAGAACTTCATTGTGCAGAAAAGCTGCACAGAACATTTTTGGCTCAGTAACAGGCGTGTGTTGATGTCAGTACTGAGTGCCTGATGCAACACAAAAGTATTTTTTCCTGCTGTGATTGGTGCAGAAATGTGAGATTTTGTTTTGATGTGAGATTTTTGCCTTCCTTCTCGCGTACACAAACTCTGCCTGGAGATGCATAAATGGCTGGAGACTTGGATAAGCTTCCTCCTTGCTGTTCAGCAGCACCCAGGTTGCACCACTCTTTGAGCTAATCCTGACATCTCTGTAATGTTTTGTGTGGAATTGCCTGAGCTCCCAGCCTTAACTCTGCCTTGAGATAAGCTGCTACATCTATAAATTACAGTGGTCATGTGTGGTAATTACGTAAAGCCCACGAGCAGGAACGGGGGAGTCGACTCAAAAAAACCCAGTTAGGACGGAAAAGGAAGTTTAGAGATTATAGCTTTGGATTTGATCTGTGTCATTACATAACCTTTCTTATCTGGTGTGTGAGACAATGTGCTTGGTGTCCTTTGTTTTGTGGCAGTGCAGAAGGAAGTATTGATGGCTTCCGCGCTGCGCTCGTGACTGTCGTTTCTAACGTGCCAGTTGTTTGTATCTTTGTCCCGCTGCAGGAATTTTTTCGATCTCCCCTCATTCAGACTGGACGTGTGCTGATGATTCCCCCCCAAGCAGTGCAGTTTTCCATCCAGTGTTTAATTAGATGAAATTTGGTTTTGTGCCTCTGGCACCAAATTTGCGTGTTGGAAGTTGTTTTCCAAAGAGAACTGAAGAGGTTCCTCCTCCCCTCACGCAACACTTGGCAAAGTCTGAATTCACGAGGCAGTTTCTCTGCCTCTTGATTATGGCCTGTCTGCTTGCTTTATTTTTGCAAGATTCCAGCCAAACTATAAACCATTTTCCTGAATGCACATGTCCTGCCCAGAAGAGCTCACATGGTGGACGAAGTTTGCTCGTGTTTGTTGGACAAAACGTGGTGTAAAATGATTCAGGAATTAGTCCATTCAGTGTTATTTTTAACGTGGAGGTGGGCTTGCCTCATAAGTTTCTGTTTTAGAAGGGCAAGAAAGAGAGGGCTGGGAGAAACAGAATGTTTTTTTTCTAAAGCAGCTGTGCTATAAGTTGTCATAAAGAGATACAAACAAAAAAAATGTTTACAGGTGGGGTTTTTACCCCAAAACTTACTTAGAGTGTGTTTTTATCTCAAAAGCTATTGATGCAGCTTTTTTTGATGCACTGGTAAATAAGCAGTCATCTGTTCATACATCAAATATGGATGGTTTGCCCTTAAAAAGTGAGTCTCCTGAATGGCACAGCATTAATTCATGTACACAGTTCTGGCATTTGACATGCTAACCTATATTTGTTTACACACTGAACAGACAGAACAAATGCATGGAAAAGCATTTAGAAAATAAAGTTACTGAAATAACACTGGCTAAACCCACAATTCCTTATTTAGTGGAGAGGTTCCTTCCTTTAACAGATGCCCCATCCCTGAAAACATCCAAGGCCAGGTTGGACAGGGCAGCCTGGTCTAGTGGAAGGTGTCCCAGCCCATGGCAGGGGAGTGGAACTGGATTGTCTTTTAAGGTCCCTTCGAAACCAAACCATTTGGAGATTCTGTGAGATTGGACATGTTTTTTTTATTGAAGTGGTGAGAGTTTAAATATAAGCTGGAAATCTCAGGTTCTGTTGCAATAGCAAAAACACAAATTGTAATACGGTTTCAGCACTAGACACACAGATAAGGAATCTCTCCACAGCACGGGCAGTGTTGAGTACAGATCATTCTGCTTGCTGTTGAGTACAAGCAGAACGTGTGGGCTGTGCTCTCATTTCAGATTCGCAGTCCATTTGGAATCCACAGTTCCCATTTCCTTTTTTTTCCAGAAGATCTTGATTGCAATCTATTCCACAATATTTCCGAAACGCTTTTTTGAAGCAGTGCAATCCATCATTGGCCTCTGCTGTGTGTACCTGTGGACATGCAGGCAGTCAAGTCTAATAATTAAAACTGATTTTAGAAGTGAATTTCCTAATCTTCAGCACATGTTTCTGCAGGGTATTTTCCAACTGACTATAGCTGAGTCTGTTTTATGAGTTCTTCATGAACTCTTTCTAGTATTGTGATAGGTTTCATAAGCTCTGTTAATAATAAGATTTAGGAAGGGAGGAGTAATGAAGATACTAAATACCAAGTCTAGTGTTCAGATTCTTCCACAGTAAAAAAATTACCAGAACTGGATTTTTTACATTTTTAAGTCTAATTCGAGCTTTAATGTTTAAAAGAACAAGAAGACAAAGCAAAACAAAAACTAAAACCCAAACAAACAAACCACCTCCCCAACTAACAAAACACAAAAACCCCATAGCAAACCAAAGAAACTAGCCAAAAGCTCTGAAAAAAAACCCCAACTCCTCCAAACCCCAGAGCAGGTATTTTTTTTTTATTATATGAAAAGGAGGCATAAAAGAAGTGGTGAATTTTCAGGGCAGCAGCAATCAGGGATGGGATGTGTGTGCTTTCATTATGTACATTATGTACATTATGTTTCATTATCTAGCAACAATCAGGGATGGGATGTGTGTGCTTTCACTATGTACATTATGTTTCATTATCTAGCAACAACAACGTGAGTTTAAAAAAAAACAAAAGCCAGAATTATGGGAGGTGGTGTTCAAATAAATAGTTTTGGATAACTGGGCCTGCTTTCAGCAGCAGTGACAGTGTGAGAACATTGCAGAGATCTCAAATTAGAGAATGTGTTTTCACTCTGCAGGTGCCCTCTGTTGTGCTGTGCCAGGCCTGCTCAAAAGAGGTCAGGGTTGTTTTCCAGAGTTTTAATTGTGTGGATTTAGTAGATATTTTTTGCAGATGTGAAACAGCTCTGCAAGTTACTGAATGGAGATTTTTGTTTGTGCTAGCAGTCCCCCAAACAGGAAATAGTAGTCTTAACATGGATTTAAATTGTACTTTCTGGAAGTCAGGGAGTTGCCCCAGGTAAGTATTTGAACAGTGTGTACATTTTTCTGCCTCACCACGGAAGTTGGTACTGAATTACCATAATTAATATTACATGACATTTGAAACCTATTTTCTCCATTTTAATATCCTAAAGCTGAAGTCACAAGGTTTCCAAACTATGATTTTTTGGATATGCTGCCCATACAGAGTCACTGCTGCTGCACATTGAAAGCCTGAAGCTGTTAACATGCTGGATTCCAGAGGTGACTGTGCAGGAACCTGACTGAGTGGGAGCTGCTTGGAGGCACCCAGAGGAGCCTTCCCATTGTCAGCCAGAACAGCTCTGATCTTGCATACTGAGGATGTATAAAACTGACTGATGGAGCAGGAGGCAGTGTTTTGCAGCTCAGAGTTTTCTTTGTCTTGCACTCTGCAGTGAACCTCCCTGTGAATGCAGAGCAAACACATAACAAGCTGTGGCATATGGATGAGAAATGAGATTTTCCTGTCTAATCATTTTTTGGGGGGTAGGTGATGGTGGAGCAAGAACTGATGAGAGGTTATTTCTGTTTGAGTTGGGTTTCTGTTCCCTGGCTTTCAGAATGGGGCTTAATGCATTTTGTATTGGAGTGAGGTTTTCCAGGAGTGTTTCTTCCAGACTCTTCCCTGCAGTGGAGCAAAGGCTGAAGGCAGTGTGAAGAGACAGCTCTGTAGTTAATATTGAGAACACCTTTGTGATGATCCACATCTGTTGTCCTTTAACACCACTGCCTGCAGCCAAGCCTGTTGGTGACTGAGAGTGTTCTGAGTGCATCAGGCAGTTAAATACATACACAAATAAACACTTGTGGCGTGGGTGTGGGACTTGGTAGTTCGTCACTGACCATTTTATCTAGTTAAAAATGCACTGTTAGTGCCCAAACAGGCACATCTGCCTGGGTGTTTGTAAACTATATAGAAAGACATTTGGGGGGAATGGTTTTGTGCAGATTTTTGAGGAGAGGTGGGCTGACTTCATGGGAAACCCAGCTCAGAAGCCCAGGGGCTGAGGGACTGCTTCAGCATTTCTTCGGAAAACAAAGGGAGCTTGCAGATCTTAATCAGCATTTTTGAGCTGGTGCCCGTGTCACAAAAACTGTGGTTCCTATGGGAAGAGGTAAGGTTCTGGTCCTGGTAAACAAGATGATTCCATCAGGAACTGCTGCAGTGCTGATGTCTGTAGGAATCTGCCTCTAGGCTGACTACGTGAGAATGTTTAATCTCATTTTACTCATTTTAATCTTGAATTAAGACACAGTGGGAACTTAGATGTTGTCATCAGTCTTTATTCTCTTTCTAAGCAATATGGTTTTCCTTCATTTTTTTCCTTAGCTGCCTTTGACTTGTAGCTCTTTAAAAGGTTTTTTGAAACTTCTCATATGTTTCTGAAAGTTACTTCGGTACCTGAAGTGTTAACATAAGTAATCTTTGGGTTCCTGTGTAGAATGCTGTACTTCTTTCATGAGCTTTAGGAAAAAAAAACAAAAAACCTAAGTGGAGAAAAGTTAATGTTTTTGTGAACCCAAAATCACATTGGTCAAATGCAGTTTTAGAATAATTCATCTTTGCTGTGGTTTTCTGCTGTTCATACACATCGAGGCCTCAGTTTGTCCAAATACCATAACACTGAAAAGAGGGGTCATAGCAGTGGGAAGTGTCTCTGCTACTGAGTGAGTTTAAACATTCAGGCTTACAGCTCTTATTTCTTTAAAATAACCAGAATTTTTTACTGACCCTTCGCTTAATGGTTGGTGACTTAAATCAGTTTGCACAGACTATGGTTTAAGTTCCTTGGGGACTTTGAACTTAATTACTCCTGTCCTTTTGTCAAAATAAGAACTATTTGAGACTGTTCTTCCCAGCTGTTTTGCAAAGCAGGAGGTGGGGACCTGTGCACAAATGGATTTGTTGTGGTTTGGGTGGGGGAGAGGGGTTTTGAGGGGAAGGGCTGCACTGAAGACAGGGAGTTCTGTTTTATTTCTTTACTGCTCCTTTCTATGTGCTGCTGTTTCGCTGTCCTGGACTTCATTTGTTGGCCACAGCAAGAAGAAGCCCCCAAAGGAGGGATCAGGAGCAGGCACCTCACCAGTGTGCCCTTATCCTTGCTTTCCATGGGATCCTCTCTCTTTAGGGGGGGTGAAGGGAGTGATGTGGCTGGGATGGGTGCCGTGGAGTTGGGTGGTCTGAACAAGTGCCAAGCACGAAGTCCCTGCTAGAGAAAACTGCCTGCTTGGTTAACACCATTATTTCTGCAAATGAGAATTGTCTACACTCTCATAAACAAATTATACTTGGGCCTATTCTGCCTGGCATGTTTCTGCTGTGGAAATTATTTCGGTTAGAGAGAAAACGTGTCCACATGTAAAACATTTTCGAATGAAGTTCTTAAGCTTGTACAATTCCTGATATGGGCAAAACCTGTACCTGTGTGAGTTGCCTCCCTTTCAGATGGGAGCTGTCGAGGCTGGAACCCAGGTTTTGCTCAGCTGCTGTCATTTACTCAGTGCAACCTCATTTGTGCTGACAGTTACAATTTGGGATGGCTCTTACAAGCTGGTGGTGATTCTGTTTTGCTCTTGTGCTGATAGTTTTATAGTTCTAAGAACTCGAAACAATTGCACTGAAATTTTTGCTTAAGTCTTCCTGATTTAATATCCACAGCGACATGAGCAGGAGTGGGATAGATTCAGGTCTCATCTTTGATTTGCAAAGCAGGGGCCATATAAAACAAGTTCCCTGTAGTGGGTACATAGTTGTAGCTCGGAGCCCAAGGGTTGGAGGGGAGGGGTTTGGAAAGCACTGGAGAGCAGTGGCCACTAAAAACTGCAAGGGCTGGATGGTGCCCAGGGTTTTGTGGCCTGTCTGTGAGGTGTCTCCTGCTCTGCAGAAATAAATACTGATGTTTTGAAATACATATGGACATCCCCCCTCCTTCTCTCTTTCAGGTGTACCACGTCTCTTCAGACAGCTACGAGACACAGAACCAACACTATGGAAGGAACCTGACCAAGGAAACAGTAAAGGATGGTAAGGGAATTCAGGTGTCTCTTGGATATTTTTCATTTATTTGCTTATTTATAGAACTGGATGGAAAAAGCAGCCTGTGTGTTCCCATTTTAAAAGTCCTTTTTCGTCCTCATGCCAGGTGGGCCGTTAGCTGTTCCCTGGATAATCTGAGCTACCTGTCAGTCTGAAATTAAGAGCACAGTTGGCTGTAACAATGTGCAGGCCACAGGAATTTCCTCCTCACGTCTCTTTTACTACTAATAAGAGGGTGATAGTTGTATAACTCATCTTCTTTGCAGCTTTGAAGCTATAATGAAATAGAAATATTTTCAAAGTATTAAATGTTTGTATAATATATTATTTTTTTATGTCTACTTGTCTTCTGTGAATATCTAAGAGTCTTTTCTATTAGAAAGCTACTAGCAGTGCATCTTTCAGTTCTTCTCAGTGGAAGTCAATCCACACGTTGCTCTGCATTAACCAGAAATAAAAATGCTGCCATCATACAACTGTTTGGTGATAACTAATGCAAACTGCTTATTAGTTGACACCTGTTCATCTGTCCCCCAGCAAAGGACAGAAGGGCACACACACCAACACACTCAAGCTGCTTGAGGCTATTTATCTGTGAAAAATTTAATGGGTTTAACACTTGCCCCAAACTGTCCAGATACTTAGTAAATTAATTTAGGGAGCAGGAACTGTGTTCTTTTATTGTTTGCTTGATAACATTTAGTTTTACTTACAATCCAAGCCCAAGCAAGTGGTATTATACAGCAGGTGAGGTGACTGAAGGTATTCAGAATTCTTTGGTCCACTTCAGGTTTGGTTAATAATTGCCTGAAAGGAAACTACCTGAATGCTGCGTGTTCCTTCAAATAAGAACCATCCTCATCCCAAAAGCAATGAAAATTGTTTGTTTTTCCTTTCAGAGGCGAAAATAATCCCAAAACGCATCTTATTTCTTGCAGGCATCTCGAAGTTTTTCCACAGTGGGTGCTGCCTGAGGAAAGATGTGGTAGCTGCCAGCATTCAGAAGATTGAAAAGATTTTGGAGTGGTTTGAGGGCCAGACTCAGCTCAACTTTTACGCGAGCTCGTTGCTTTTCGTCTACGAGGGCTCGTGCCAGGCGACAACCGTGCGGCTGAACGACGTCACCTTGGTGGAGAAGAGAGGGGTGCCCAAAGTGCTGTCAGGTGGAGACGTACTGGAGTGTAACAACAACATTCACGTCATAAATTCTACGGAGAACGGAAAAATCGAAGCCTCCGTCAGCAAAGGCTTGTCCAAATTTTACGCACTTCACAAAAAGTCGTGCTCCAAGAGGCACCACGGCCAGCTCTCGCTGAAAGTTGAAAACCTGGAGCAAGGCAACGTGTGGAAAGGCAGCACGTGCATTGCCCAGGAGCACCTGAATGGAAACGTTCTACCCCAACTGGAAAAAGTTTTCTATCACATGCCAGCAGAGACCAAGGAGAGCGCAAACGTTGAAGTGCGGATGATCGATTTCGCTCACGTGTTCCCCAGCAACGCGAAGGACGAGGGCTACATTTACGGGCTGAAAAATCTAATCACAGTACTGCAAAATATTTTGGATAACTGAATTCTTTGCTATGTTTTTTTTTTTTTTTTTTTTTATTGGGGCCAATGGTAAAGAGCAGCAACGTGAAGAATTTCTGCACTTGTAATGCTGTATACTGGGTTTGTATTGTTCTATATTTTATTTGTCTTTGTACTTTTGGTAGAAGGGTTTAAACTTTTTATAATTTCACTCAGGAAAATAATTGATAGCTAATTAGGGAGTGTGAAAGGATGAAGATACTGGAGATATAAAGCAGGAGAGGTAAATGAATGGAATGAAGTGTATGTGGTTGTCTTAAATCCGAGGACAACCAGAAGCAGGGGTTATGTTAGTTCCTATAATGACTTTAGCATAGATGACATTTGCCCACTTAGCCTTGAGACTGAGCCTCATCTCCATTAACAGGTGTTTAGAAAATAGACTGAAAGCTGTAAGGTGCAGGATGGACGTCCTCAGCACTGCCTTTGTGTTTACTTGTGTTTGAATAACTGGAGTAACCCTGCTTGGAGAGAAATCCCGTGCTGAGTCAGCAGTTTGATGCCTGAAGCATCAAAAAGTGTCACGGGCAGATACTGCTGTTCTTTCAGCTCTGAAGGGGGCCCTTCCCCCTTTGTGGGTGTTTGTAGCCAATGTTCCCCACAGATGATCAACCACATAATTTGTGTTGAGGTGCTAAGAAAATGCTGGAGTAAAATACCTTAAACAGGCTTAAACTGCACAACTTGTAGAGAAACTGTTAGTTCCTAAGAAAGAGCAAAGGTATGCAAATGCAAAATATTCCAGGAAGTAATTTGTTTTAGGAGATTAAGTCAATCAGTTAATGGAGTGTCTGATGCTGTGATTAAGGGAAATGCCTCCTCACCCCGCTGTTCTCACGTCCCTTCTCCAAAAACATCACTTTAAGAGGCAAACGAACAGAACAAAGGAGCAGAGCGTTCTGAGTAAGCCTCTTGCCTTCTTCCAACGAGCATTTCCCACCTCTGCTGGAGGGGAGCACCGCCTGGAGCTGGGAGCAGCACAGGAGAAGGACTCGCCTGTGGAGATGGTTCAGCCCTGGAGCCACCGGCTGTGCCACCGCTCGCGCCGGTGGAGCTGCGGCTCTCCCACCCTGGACTACAGCACCCACTGGCTTCTTTTAATGACACACAGTGCAATTTGAGAGTTGTCCCATTGCTTTTCTTTTTGTGGGGAAAAAAAAAAATCAAGCTGTTTCATGGAATCCTTGCAATCAGCTTGCGCTGTGTACGCAGCCGTGCCTGCCACACGCACAGGGAGCTGTTTGGAAAGTGGGGACGGCCAAGCCTTGCCCATGTGCAGAGCGAGAGTTTAATGCTTCAAAAGCAAGCCCCAGGACTGAAACGTTTTGGGATGGTCGTTGGAAACGTGGTTTTTTTTTTTTTCCACGTGGACTTCACCCTGAGCCTGTGACCTCGCTGCTCTCTCTGCACAGCGTTCTGCACTGGGCTGTGCACACGTCCTGGCAGGTTCTTCATCTGACACCCGTTTGCTGTGTGGGAAAGGAATTCATACTTTTTCAAGCAAACAGGCTGTTTTTAAATAAAGCTGAAGTTTTTATTTGAGAACGTGGGTTGGTGGGAAGGAACAGGGTATGGCTGTGTGGTAGAACGACATTGTTTTAACTTTGGAGCTCACCTTGGCCAGAGCGTTCAGGAATGAAACCAACTGTTAGAACAATGTTTTTGGAGTGTGGGGAAAAGGGGCTTGCAGAGGAAGGGGGGGGGCAGTATAATTTTGTTGACAATTTCACGTGAATTACAGTGAAGGCTGAGGGGAAAGTACCAGAAAGAAAGGGACTTTGTGTTTGTTTGTTTGTTGGTTTTGTTTTTTTTTTTTCCTACCTGGTATTTCTCTTGCACCATATAGTTAATATATTCCCCAATCTCTATGAATTAATTTAAGCCATATTCTAGAAAGAGTTTGTGGTTTTGTTTGCTTTGATGCTGGTTTCTCTGTTATGATTTCGTTGTTCTATCCCATAACACTAGAGTAGTCCAGGCTTAAGTGGCCTTGTATGATGAATTTACAAGGTTTTATAGAAAATATGGGCAACATCATCATTTTTGTCCTCTGTAATTCATCTCTTCTGGATTTTAATCCATTTTGTGCCAGAGAAAATCCTACATTTGCCTCAGAGAAGTCAGTTATTAGAAAATTATCTGTATGCTCTTGTACCACGCACTGTCCTGTTTCTGCTTTAGGATAAACTTCCTCAGTGTTTGAATGCTCTTTTAAGTATTGATTGTTTTGTTGGCTATGGCAGTGTTTGTAATGCACCTGGAATATTGTCAACCTGTCAGAATATTTTGAATAAAAAAATTAATTTTATCATGGTTTTTTTTTTGTACCAGTAGTTATTATGAATGTTAATTTAAAAACATAGCTTCTTATATTTCCATTGTTCTTGCACATTTCAGATTTGGTGTCTCTGGTATCTGATCCGATTGTTTTCAGGTACAGTTGGAGATGCATTCACAGAAATCATTCAGCAGAATATTTTAAGCAATAAGACTTGGGTTTAGCAAAGCTGGCTGTCAAAAGGGAAGGCTCGTGCAGCATTGTCACTCTTGGACTATAAAATTACATGCTTTTGAAGCCCTTTCTACCTAGGGGACCTAGGAGAAGTGTGTGTATAGGCTTACCTAAGGAGAGCTTGGTTTGTATAAAGTTTTATAAAAAAAAAAAAGGCATTTACATATATGGTATTTTTGGATATGGTGAAATTTGTTGCATAAACGACATTAGGATTTATTATATCACTATGAAATGTTTAAAATATTTTAACCAATTTGTTTTATGAACTGAACTGGAGACTTTGCTTGTGGTTGTGATTCATATGAAACTTATACTGTTCTTTTTTTCTACTGTACTGCATAGCCAGTGTTCTTTTCCATAACCTCACAATTTCATGGAGAACTTTTAAAAATCCTCAGTAGATTAGGAAATCACTAATTTCCAGTCATTTGGTTGACAGAGTGCGTATGTTCTTGAGATACTTCAGTGCACATGGTATTTTCAGTAATGTTAATATGTCACACAAAACTTCCTCACCTGCACAGAGCTCCCGATCTGATTCAACTGGGCAGAGTTCAAAGTGGGCCTTTCCAGGTGTAACAGCAGCAGTGGGGAAGGGAAGGTGTGTTGGGGTCGTGTCAGGTGTGCAGGGGTGTTGACAGCCTGATGCTAAAATCGTTGGAATTGCCTGCTCACTTCACGATGGGAAGAAGCGCTGTCAGGTGTAGGAAGACACCAGAGGAGCAGCGATTGCATCCACACCTGCTGCCTAAAGTTATGATTAGCTGTTCATCCTCATTTCTCCTGGGTTTTTTTTTTCTCCTCAAGTGAGCTTTCCTCCTGTCAGTGCCTTCTTTGCCCTTGCCCTTCTTCCTTCTGTAGCGTCACGGTGGGATATTTTAATGGAAGATTCGTATTTCCTCAAAAAAGCTCGTGCCCCATAACTGCTCCTAAAGTGCTGGGATTTCAAAATGCCTCAGGTGCTGTGTGAATGCTCACTCTGAAAGAGCAGAAGTGGCTGCCAGTGGGAGGTGGGAGTAGATCCAGTGGGGATGCTTGGATGGAAGGCTGGATTGGACGCTCTATGAAACTTCTCCACCTGGGCTTTGAAGAGGACTTTTTTTTGGGGGGGGGGCAAGGTGAGTGACAGCTGAACTGCACTGGGGTTTTCCTTCCCTTGCTGCAGTTGGTGTTGAGCTCTGGAAGGGGGAATGGGGAGAGTTCCTAGGGAGGACTGAGCAGGTGCCTTGCAGGGAGAACGTGCTGTGCATGTTGGTGTGGTTATGGTAGGATGTGATCTGGGAAGTGTGTTCATCTCCACAGCCACAGGCCAAACCCTGCCTGTGTTCACTCCAGAGCGGTGTGGAATGGATGCTGCAGAAGATAATTATCATCCAAAGGGGAAAATTAATAAAGCTAAGGGTTGTACAGCAAAAAAAGGTGTTTCAGCAAGTATTTTTTACTCTGGTCTCATTTAGGGGAGGTGGGCCCTGTGGGTTTGGAATTTGCTACGTGACATTGAGTAGCAAAGGGTCAGAACGAAGGTGTTTCAAAACAGCCTTAGTTTGAATTGTGTACCTTGATTCAAATAGTTACTTTTTTTTTTTTTTTTCCAAAAAAAGTGACCTATGAAGTAACTTCCAAATACAAGGTGTGTGTTGCATCTGATTCTAGATGAAACTAAGAGTGCACAAAGGCACTTTAATCCTCTGGGAACTGTACTGGAAAGTAGATGAAAGCATGTGAAACTTGCACCTGATCCTGTGGTGTTAGTTGTTTTTAAACTCTTAAAATTCTACGTTAATTACGCTTGATGGATGAATGTATCTAGTCTAGTCTGGTCTCAGTTTCTTTAATTCAAGTGTCTAAAGCCACCCCTCAGTCTTCTTTGTATGTGTTTGTAATTTCATTATTTGTTTTCTGCCATTCTTGGAGGAGGGATTGTTAATGTTACCCGTGTTTATTTTATAGAACATTGTACTGTGCTATCTACCAACTTTTGTAACTTAAGAAGTGATGATATTTGGGGTCATTCTAATAGCTGTATATTTGGCAAATTATTAAAATTTTCTGCAAGTGACTTGCAAGTATAATTGGTTTCTTTTTAATACAGGAAGATGGTTGAGAAAAAGTTTTCTTGAATATACCTGCACTTTCGCTCTCCCTCTTTCTTTCTCCTCTTTCCCCTCTTTTTTGTGCACTCTATAAAATGGGTGTTTCCATTGGATTTCCCACGTTTGCTTTACCACCATATGTTTGTGACAGCATCCATTTCCATTGTTTGTTGGGAATATGTGTTTGTGTACAAGAGTCAGCTCTATAAAATAAATAAAAACAAACCCAAATCTGTACACCATGAAGCCCCCAAAACATAACTTGGTGGTTTTTTTGAACAAAACCCCTCTTTCCTGCTAGGAGGTTACTTCTCTGAATGGAAAAAGTATTGGAGAAAACAAAGCCATCCCTCTAACTGGGACAGAGAAAAAAAAAATAATCATAACTTCAGGACAGGTCAGGGCTCAGTGAACACCTAGAAAATGGCAGTTTTCCTCCAGAAGGGTCAAAACCCAGAAGGTTCTCCTTAATGTTGGATTGAACGCTGTCCAAACTGCAGCTGAAGGGTGTTGGGGCTAACTTGGTTTTTCTCCTTGTCCTTTCAGGTGTTGCTTGGCAGTTGTGAAAGACAATGAAATGAAACAGCTGATGGGCATCACGGTTGTAATTACATTGATTACCTGATGCCAATTAAGAGTTATTTTTCAGGTACTATTCAGGGGTACTTAAGCACTGTGCCTGCAGTTACCTCGGGGTGTGGAGCATGGCACTCGTACTTTACGTAAATTTTTGAGTAAATGAATTAAATTCTCTGTGCAGGGCATCTGCATCTAAAATTCCTGCAATCCTTTAAACTTATCCTGGAAAACATTTAACGGGAGAGGCAGTTTAACCACTAGAGGGTGTGTATGTTTTTGGTTGCAAGGCGTTTTACATCCACCGTCGGGTCCTGGATTCTGAAAGCCTGCGGGGACTGCCTTACTGCTTCACTGTAAGTTGGTTTGGAAGTGTTGTTTGTTTTTTTTTGGGTGGTGTTTGTTGATTTTTTGGGGGAGTTTTGGGGGGGTTTTCTGCTTTTTAATGTGTTGTCTTGCTTGTATGCCTAAAGCTTTTTAAATGTGTTGAGTAGCCTTAAGTCCTGTCCCGTGGCTCCGTGTAGCCTTCCTTCCCACGCTCCAGAATTGAAGAAATGATGGAAAACTGGGGTGAGGGTGCAACTGGGAAAAAGCACAGTTTTGTGAGGATCTAGTTTTGTTTGAGTTTTAGAATTAAGAAGTGAATAGGGGTATATAATTGAAGAATCTTCTAAAAAAAAAAAATAATCCCCATTTCCTTGGTTTAAAGCGAAGGAGGAATTTGTGCTCCTTCATCTCCTGCTCCCATCACTTATCAGTGGAGCTGCAGGTTGAGCTCTGAGGGGTCAGTAGCCCGAGGCAAGAGGCCCATGAACTGCTGACCCTGCACAAAGCAAAGCCAGAAACAAACCAGGGAATAGCTCAAAGTAAAGATACAAGCTGGGCTTTGGACGATATGAACCTTTTGTTCTCAAATACTGTAATACCCAAATACTGGTGTCTTGTCTAGGATACGCCCTTGGGCTTCCCTGATACCTGTTCATTGTATGTTTGTGGGTAGGAGGGATTAATTCCTGAAAAACATCACTTTGAGGAGCAGTCAGAAACCTTGGGGACTTTGTGGTGGATTTCTCTTCAATCCTAGCAGAAAACAGTGTTATGCTACATTGGAAGTCCATAAAAGCAATGGTCCTTCGTTGAATATAGTCAAATTCCAGCTTGAATGGAGGATCATACAGCTTTGTGGTAGGTCTTGCTCTGTTTAACTCTCGCTGTGCTCTCACCTGTGGATGGTGCCTCTCCTGAGACACTTCTCAGGTCACCCATTGCGAGTTTCATCTCCAGCTCAGGCTGCTGGACCATCTTCCCCCCTCCTCCTCCTCTGCCACGAAATGCTGAGCTCAACCACTCCCTATCCTCTTTCCAACTTTTAGTCCAAGTTCTTTACCATTTTTTTTAGTTTGTATGTATGTTTCTTGGTTTTGTTTCATTTTAAATCATAATCTGGGAAATCCCCCCCTCAAAAAGCAGTATTTTTCACCTGTGCCATATGAGGCTGGGGATGGCAGGCAGCTCTGGTCATCAAAGCCCACTTCCAGGAGCCCACTGCTCTCCTTAGCATGTAACTAAAGTCCAGAATAACCCATGGCAGTACAGTTATTGCCATGGGCTGAAGTTAGTAATTATTAATACCGTGTTGTACAAGTTTCTTCATAAAGGAAAACAATGTTCCTGTGAGTAGACAGCATGGCCTCAAGCTGCCTGCTTCCTTCTCTTTTAAGTCTGATTTTTACTCACCTTGGGTATCAAAACTATAATTTAAAAATTAAATAAGAGACATATCGTAATGGCTTTTTATCAGTTAAGCTGTTTTGTGGTCTGTGTTAGGGAAATGACAGCAGTGTGAAGGTTGTATGCACACAGGTACCCCCAAAATAGCAGGCAGTGGAAGGATTTTGGTGAATTTATTTCCAAAAGTTGAGAACCCGGAATATCTTGGTACAAAAGCTGTGCTGGACCTAAGAAAGACACGCCCTCTGTTCTTAGGGCTTTTATCACCCCCAGCCCCCTTGCTTTAGGGTCTTCAAACATGCCTGCAAGAACTTACCTTCTGTCCTGTCAGCCCCTCTGGAATTCAGGAGGAGAAAACATCTAAAACTGTCTCTGGGGCAGATACCTTTTTCCAAGTAGGAAAGGTGTCTTAAGTGAAAAGAACTCATCTCCTTGTAATAAATAACTCCTCTGGAAGGTTTTTCTATATTTACAGCAGGAAAATGGAAAAAGAGCAATCCAGGCATCAGAGCAATAGTTACTTTTATCTGGATAAAGAGCTGTATTTTTGATGAGTTTGGAATTATCCTTGGAGAGCTGGGCAGTCCACACAAGCTTTGCTTTGTGGTGTTTAACAAATGACACCAAACCCACGGCCCGTAGGTATCTTTTGATTAAATTGCAGTTATCCTTAAAGCTGATCCAAACTCGTGCAACGGGGTTTTTTCAGTCTAATTAAAGCTCGACAGCTCACACAGGCTGTGAAACAACCTGTTTTCAGCAGCTGTCTCTGAAATCTCGGAGCTGACACACATAATGTCGATGCTAATGGCAGTTTCTAAGTTTGACCCAAGCGCAGCATTTTCTCGCTCATACCTGAAAGGAATCTTAACTGCGGAGCCTTAACTCGTGTTAGACCTTCCTCCTGCAGGCCCTGAAGGAGAAGCACCCTTGGGGAATGCAAAATATACTCTTTTTAGGGCCGGCAACCCTTTGTTGAGTGACCTTTTCAGCTTCTGGTCTCACTTTGGCGGAGTTCGCAGTTCTTTTAACGCTGTTTTAACACTATTAAAACTCTTCCTGGAGAAGTGAAAGGATTAATTATTTGATCCACAATAGCAAAGACGCAGAAATCCTGTGTGTGCCCTTGATTTGTGCTTCTTTATCGCCCCCTTTTCTCACTTTTAAGCCCTCCTCCTCACCTGGTACTCACCAGTCCAAAAGCAGCTGTGCTGCATGTTGGAGCAATCGGCACGGGAAAAACGAGGAGTGGATCCAGGTATTTATAATGCAAAACTTTTTTTTTTGGCCAAGCAGGAAAGGAAGGTTCCACTTTTAGTCCCCAGTTATTCGTAGCTTCGTCTAAATGGAAGTAGAGATGCATTTGAAAGGAACGGGGAGTTCTCCCTTCAAGAAAAGTGCATAGAAATAAAAGGAGTTTAACAAAAAGAAGAGTTTGTTGCTGTGTAGAACACCAGAATAATGGGCTGGTAATAAAAACTGCCGATTTCATCGCAGGTCCCCTTGCCCTTTCTGGCACTGCTGTGTCCCCATTCTTAGTGAGGGTGTTCAAACCTCACCAGCACGGGGTGAAAAACCCCAGAATGGTTCTGGATGATGACCTGCAAAATTCACGGCAGGGATGGCTGCTCCCCACGGGGCTTTTAGCTTTTAACCTGCAATTATTTTAATTAAGAGTTATCAGATGTAATTTTTATTCTGTGCAGGGATCATCATCTGTCAGCAATGATTTCTTTTTTTTTTGTTTTTTACCCGGGTGCAGGCAGCGTGAGCTGGGCTCTGCATCCTTCAGGAGCCTTGTTATTTTGTGTTTCAGCTGTGGGATGTCTTTAGGTGCCAGCTGTGAGACATTCCAAAGTCAGTGTTCCAGTTACCTGGGGAGGAAGTGACAACACCTGTCAGTCCTTTTATAGCATTGAGGTTAAAGTGGAGATTTGGTTAAATAAGGCTGAAATTCTGTATTGTCAATAGTAGGAGCATTTTGTGAAGCTGCCATGGCACTGGAGATTCTTTGTGTCTTATCAGAGGCAGGGGAGGATAAGGGGAGTTTACTGGGTGGGCTGCTGAAACCCTGCCTGAGTAGACAGCAGTATTATGAACAACAACTGTGGAAAACCTCCCTGAATTTCGCTGCCCTGCCTGGAGATCTACAACTATTTTCTTTGGAGGCGGCAGCTGAGATACTGCTGACAATAAAGAGAGCTGGTCTGCCTCAATAAAATGCTGGAGACAGTGCATTAAACCTGACCACGACAGCTTTACTACTGCTTATCTATTGACTTTATAAATATCTGTTAGAGAAACCACTCTGTACAGTGCTCTGAAAAATAGATTTGTTTCTGTATTAAAATATCAAAAATATCCAAGAGACAGAGGGTACTTTTATTCGAATAAAAGGGGAGCGTTCACTGGACAATCCCCCAGTTTCTGCTACCTGGTGAAAAGTGCAGGGAGCCACTCACAGCTCTGCCAGTCCTTGCAACAGGGTTTCCAAGTTGGCCTCAGCAGCAGAAACTCTGGAGGGAATTGTAAGCTCCGTGTTTGAACACAGCTTCGGGTTGTGGTGGGTTTTTTTGTTTGTTTATTTTTTGGGGTGGGTTTTGTTGTTGTTGTGTTTGTTTGGCTTTTTGTTCTTTTTTTTTTTTTTTTTTCCCCACTCAGCCAAAATTGGGATTTAAGGAGGTGGCACGTTTGGCATTTGAAGGTGGATATAAACTTTATTTTGCCCCTGCACCTCTAAGCTGCAGATGTCGTCACTGAGGTCTTTGCCAACAGCATTCATTCACCTGTGCCTTTGCTGGTCAGATTTTAGTGGTTTTTACGAGGCCAGCTCTGTTTTCTGTGCTGGCTATCAATTTCCTCTGGAACAGAGAAAAGGAGGCGTTGATAAAACTACAAACTACATCCAGCAAGTGTGGATTATTTTCTTTTTTGAGTACCTGCACTCCTGGTGCCACCTCCTGCTTCCCCTGTGGGTCCTTGGCATGGGCTTGCTTTGGGAGGAAGTGGCTTTTTATGTTCTTGGTCAAATCTAGTCAAACCAGTGATATTTGGCAGGTATCTTGAGGTGCCACATGTCACACTAAATTAAAAAAAAACAAAACTAAAAAAAGGAATCTGCCTGCTGAAACAATATCAGGCCAGACAACTCTTACAGAAGCAAAGATTTCCAAATGTTAGCAGGTACTGCAACTCCTTTTAGTGCGTGACTGTGAAATGGTGCTTCAGGTCTTTGTCAAGATGGGGCAAGAAAGGTCCTAACCTGTTGTTCTTAAAAATCTTAAGCTGTAAAAATTTTATTTTAGCGTTGTCTCGAATGCAGCTTAGAGTTTTCTTTTTGGATTGGGTAGAAATGGCTGTTTCTGCAGTGCCTCAGTGTGATGATGCCAAGCTGTGGTGCAGCACTAGGTGTCAGCAGTGCTTCACGAGTATCTCTGTCAGCCCTCACACGCTTTATTTTGCTGCCAGCTTTTGGCACGTGGTGCCCTTTCCTTATTCCATATTTTCCAGAAGAAGCACGTACAAGTGTGATGTCCTTCAAAATGATATTGTCTCTTATTTTGCTGTCCGTGGTGAATAACTATCTAAGGTCACTGACTTTCAGAAATAACGTGTTTTGTGACATTTGCCTCGATTGTGCTTTTTTGTTCTTATTTGCTGGTGTATACAAGTTGCATCTGGGCTTGTTACTGGGCGCTCTTGTGGCCACTGCTCATTAAAATTCAGATGGGAAAGTTTCAAAAGTGGTTCAAACGCTATCAAAACACTTTTACTTGCAAAAACGTACCCTGGGTCTAAAAGCTCTGGTTTAGCTGCTTGCCTTTATTAATCTTATGCTAGACCCCTGCCAGCCAGGTGCTTTAATGAAGTGTTCTTTATCACACTCGAGGAAAGCAAACACAAAAAGGTGGCGGCACAATTGGCTGGAGGACTCGGATTTCTCTTCTGAAAATGCTATAAAGCAGCAAACACTTTTTCCAGGTCATCCTCTGGCTGTTTCCTGGTTCATAGCACATAATAAAAAAAATACTGTGGCTAATGGTGGGACAGCAGGCAGATAATACAGACAACTCCCATCCCTGGAAGTGTTCAAACCCAGGCTGGACAGGGCTTGGAACAACCTGGTCTAGTGGAAGATGTCCCTGCCCATTGCAGGGGAGTTGGAATGGGGTGGTGTTCAAGGTGCCTTCCAACCCAAAAACCATTCTTGCTTCCCCTTCATAAGAAATATTAAATAGGTTAACATAAAATTTCTGAACCCAAATTTCTGTTATTGGAAGAATTTGTGGAGATTGTGGTTATTTCTCAAGGGGTGTGCTGTTGTAAAAATTCAACCTGCACTGGATAGTTATGGTGTTTGACTTCAGAATGGAGTTAAAAATGTAAATATACTCAGGTTTACTCTTGTTTTCTTCTGTAGCCTCTTAGAGCAGAATACAAGAGCTGGGAATACAACATAAATAGCTGTCAGGTCCAAGGTAAACAAAAAAAATGTCTTTTACACAAAGTTCAGTGAAACTGGAGAGTTCATTCCTGGGAGGGAACTGCAAAAGTTTATGTGCTGGAAAAGGGGAATAAAAGCTGATGTTAAATCAAGACTGATGAAGGACAAGTGGTCCAGGTATGGAACAGGGTGAAAAGTCCTCAGCAGAGACTTCTACTGGAATATGTGTGAGCAACATACGACTTTTAATTCATTTATCTCTGTTCCTGAGATTTCTTTTTGAAATATTTACTAGGCTTGCTTTGGTCTTCCAACTGTGTAGGGTAATGCCTTTCTGTTTATTCTGGGTTGATACCTGTGATGGTCTGAAAACCACTTGGATGTTTGGGTACAGTGTGCAGGTGAAAAGAGTAATTAATCCAGGAATGGGTGTTTCTCCTTCCCCAAGCAGCTTTGGGCATCCTCAGAAAATATTTCTCTAAGGACAGAAATAATTCGTGTGAATAGGATGCAAAATGTCTGCAGAAGGGCAACTTTAGTGCATAAAATTTTTTTTTTGTTTGTTTGTTTTTTTGGTTTTTGTTTTGTTTTGTTTTGTTTTGTTTTTTTTTCAGAGGTCATGACTCTGCTATGTGTAAGGTGGCTGGAATAAACCAGTAATAAAATAACCTGAACTGAGATGTGAGGCCTGCTGTCCATTAACAGGTGTGTGTGCCAGTCTGTGGCAATTCAAGGTTAGAAAAGCCTTTCCAATAGTGAACTTGTGCAAAGGAATGTCCACTTTGGGATCCCACTCTTTTAAATATAAGCTGGTGTTGCTCTGTGTGGTTCTGCTTGGTGGTATCAGCTAAATTGTGCCTTGCAGCTAAAGCAAAGTATTAAAAAAACCCCCACATTTAAAAGTCTATGTGCTAGTTACTCTACGTACACAGGCTACCTCTAAAACAAGTACAATTTGCTTTTCCTGTATGATTATTTCCAGTGCTGGGAATTGGGTTGGGTATTACTCTTAAACTAAGGCTTTTCAGCTCTTCCTTCCTCTTTAATGTAAAGGTGACTGACTCTCTCATCCTCAAAAATAAATAGAATTTCCAGTGAAGAGCAGTAAAAAGTTGTGGGGTGATATCTGATACAATATTGGTGTGAAAAGCTTGTAAGGACAGACAAGCATTGCAGAAATGAAGAAGATATTTAATACTTGAATTAATCTGTACAAACAGCTTTGTAATTGAGTTGTGCAAAGTTATATTTTACAATGAGATATTGTGAGCTTTACAGGTTGCTGGTGTGAGTATCTGGTTGCTAATAAAGTCCATTCCATAAATGTAACTATGTGAGTAAGGATTTAATGCATTGGAAAGTTATATTTCACTAAACTAGCAGTTGGTGTTTGTTGGGTGGTTTAGTGTAATGCTTCTCCTTGGTTGTTTGTTGCTCCTGTAAAAGCCTTTTGCCAAAACACTTACTTTCTCACTGAATTAAAAGAAGAAGAAATATGTAGAAATCCATGAGGTATCTGAAAACCTTCCATTAGCCTTCAAATAGCCTTTACAAATTTTACTGTGAATTTTCTTTTCCTTGACACTTGGTCGTAAAGTGTTTCGGTATCTGATGTGGAATTTAATAAAGTGCAATGTTAAAGTAAAATTACTTGAATGGAAAAAAAGTAGATACAGGTGTTCCTGAAGGAGGATAATTTGGCAGTACTGAGAGAGACAAGAGGTCACTGCCCTCCTGGGAGGAAATTGGGTGGATTGAGGAGGAGGAGATTTTTGTGACATGAAACTTGTTTTGAAATGAAGGGCAGGAAGAGGTCAGTGATATAAAAACTGTGGCAGAATGGAATGTAGAAACAAATCAGTAAAAATCTCTGAACAGGAGAACGTGTGCAGTCCAGAGAGGCCTTTGATTCACGAAGCAAAGGAGGGCTGTGCTGATAAGGGCACTTGTACCTGGCTTGGGAGAGGTGCCTTTGTCCCTGATTTTGCTGATGACCTCACACCTCCATGTTCTTCTCCTTCCTTGTGTGTTTAATCTGCATTTCTTTGGTTCAAAGCCAGCCTGCTGGGGAGAGTGTGTTAATTCAGGGCTTTGGCTGGGGACAGCAGACACTTCTATCACAGAAATAAATAATCTTTAAAAGCATAGAGAAGCTGTAGAGGATGTGATGGAGGGGACATTCTTTGGTGCCGTTTTTGGCAAGCTGGCAGCAGCCTTCTGCATAGAAAGAATTGTGTTTTTTGAAAAACAGCAGCAGTAGAGACTTGGAAGAGGCTTTATGGTGTCTGGTGGGAGAGGGTTGTGAACCAGCCTGAATGTTCCTGCATCCAGGAAAACTACACTTCAAGTTTCTAAATTCATTCCTGTGGATGAATGCAAGTGTGGAAAGACTCACTCGTAAATGTTGCTGGTTTAAACACTTTTAGATCTGCTAATTGCTGGATATGAATGAAGAAGATTGGAGTCTTTGTTAGATTCAAGCCTGCCTCTCTATTGTGATGTACTGACATACCTAAATTTGGAGACTTTTGTTTATAGGAAAAGAAAACCAGCTACCTCACCAGAAGTGGGTTTTAAAAAGCTAGTTTGTTGAGACTTAAAAAGCATAAAATACCTGTGGGTAAGGAATCAAGCAAGTGTATTGTGGTGTTATGGAAAGAAAAACCAAACATGTATTCGTTGAAGCAGAGGTTTTTGACTTGAAAAGAATGCTTTATTTGGAACAGAACAAGGAGAGCAGGATGAGCCTGGTGTGGGAATTCTCCTGCACTCAGATGTACATCCACATTCAGGTGGTCATGTGGGCCAGGTGGAGCTTCCTTACCTGGGATGATCCACATGTGGAGGATGGGGTCTTTCTGTACAGCAGAACAGGCTCTCCATAAAGCACAGAGCAGGCTTTCTGACAGCTGCTGCAGGAATTATTGCTAGGAAATGTAGCCTGAGAGTCTGAGTAGTCTGGGAGTTTTTCATAACCAGTTTATTTCCAGAATAAAGCCTCTAATTTTGGCTCTTGACTCCGACTTCTGCTTTTACCAGTTTGTGTCTGCCCTTGTGGGCTTAACCTACTGAATTTGAGTCAGTTTGTTAAAGAGAGGCTGTGCACAACATTCTTTTGTGGGCTTGCTTTTTCTTGTTTTCCTGACTTTTTTAATCCATATGGAAATGTGGGCAGCAGGCTGTAAGAAAACCGTAACCCAAAGCAGTGAAAAACTATTTTAAGATCTGTGACTTGAATTTCTCAGCAAGGTTGTGTTGCCACTGCCTGCATCAAGTTGGTTTTTCATTTTAGTGGTGGGCACTTGGCTTTTCAGCCATTAAGGCAAGGATGGAAGTTACTGCCATTGCCACCTTCTGATCTTCCAAATTCAATGAAAGGCTTTTGCAGCAGCAGCAAGACAATAGGAGGGGTACTTTCCTCTACTTGCTGCAGAAATGCTCCCCTTGAGCCTATCTTAGTGTCCATTTATTCTAATAACACTAACAGGAAATAATAGTTTTCATCATTTTATTGATTAAAAAGTAAACATTCAGTCTCTGAGGAAAAAAATAATCTAGAATTCTTGAAGAACTCCCTAGAAGATTTCTGGTTCAGAGAACATGAAATCCTAAACTGGAACATATCACACATGGGATGTTGGGAAAATTTAATAAGATTTCATCAGTACAGTTTGGGATTGCTCTGTTGCTCATGAATGGTGAACTCAAGGAATATTTACACCAAAGTGTTCACCAGGTAGCTTCACAGAGTTGTCAGGGTAAATAGAAAATGGAAGGTGTTAATCAGACTGTGACAGACAGAAATATATTTATCAGAAGCTCCTGCCTTATTTCATTAAAGCTTTCCCTAACATGCCATCCTGGTAGACTAGATACTGATTTCCTTTGATTAACAAATCGAGTTGAATTGGTGTTCTCTTTCTGAGTGAGCCACTGCACATATTCACCATTGCTCTTGGTAATAACAGGGGATCCCATTTGCACATGAAGTGTGGAGAGATGATTCATTCCAAATGTATGGAGTGGCTCTTTAGAGAGAATCAGAATTGATGTTCCCTCTAACCGGTGTTTATTATTATTATGTTTTTGAAATACATAACTGTAGCTCACTGAGACTGTTTTCCACAGAGGTGCACGTGTATTTCAGATGCTTTTGTGTTTCACCAAGGTTTGTGTTGTCCTCGAAGCTCTTTAGGTATGGAAAATCCCGAAATCCCACAATTAAATCCTAGTGATTTTTAGTGGGCTGAAGCCCTGGCACATCTTGAACAATTTCCTTTATTAAGACCACCTGAGAATTGTAGTGCATGCATGGCTGTTTGAAGAAGAGAGCTGTGTGCATCTGCTTACTGCAGCAAGCATTCTGCATGTTTGGAAAACACCCTGGAAGGGCTGTTTCTGAGCACAGTTATGTCCTTATTATGCCTTGCCTGAAGGATACACAGCCCAGTCATGAATCTCTCCAAACACAAACTCCTGCTTCTCTGCCTTAAAACAAGCAAACAAACCCACCCCTCTTATCCCGCAGAGAAGGCTAACAAAAAACACCCCTCAAACTGAAAAAAAGCCTATAAATGCCAGTCAGAATAGAGTTTGCCAGATTCAGGTTTTGTATGTAAACAGTGTGAAACTAAGGATGTTAAAACAACAGGCAATACTTGGCAACAATTATTGTGAAAAAATAAAATGCCATAAAGTGGCTCTGAGATATCAATCCTTCAATGACTTTACAGATGAGCCTTTAAGAAAGGCCCTAAACTGCCTGACAAACCTATTTTTTTTTTTTTTTTCCTGTGTGTCACTTTGCTCATAGAAATCTCACTCTTTTCCTAAAATACCCTTGGACTTTGTGCATCCATGTGCTCTGGCCATGTTGTCACAGCAGATTTCTGTAATCTTTGAGCAATGCTGCCTTTCATCAGACTTCTCTGCAGTGCAGTGCCTACCACCCCGTTCCCCTAATTTCCCTGATGGCTGGCTTTTGCTTAGCCAAACTCCTAAATTCAGTGATTCATTTGATAATTAAAAAAATAAACAAAACAGAAATGGGATTCAAGACCCAAATGTGTTATGGAAGAACAAGAGCCACTGGCTATTTTATCTCACTTCTAGGTGTGTAATCTAACACTGAAGACTAAGTATTTATGTCGTGATGAGATATTAAGACAGAGTTTTCATTTATAAGATCGTATTTTGTAGGGCCTGCAGACACCTGGTCATCTCATGAATTTAGGATCCTGCTCCTGGAGCAGACCTGGAGTTGGAAACCATTTTACTTGCTCTGGAGAGCTAAAATGTAACATTTGGGGCTGAAGCAGTGTTATGCACCACAGCTGGCTGGATTTCTGTCTTCATTGACTGTATTGTCATGGAGGTTGGTTAAAAACATATTTGTGACATTGCAGCTTTGCAGGTGGGGACAGCAGGAATTCCCATTGCTGCCTCCTTCACGTGGCAACTGTAGGAGAAGGGGTCTCAGATGCGAAGTCTTGTGGGTTCCCCACTTCTGGAGTTTCTTTTCTCCATCTGCACGTGCAAGAGGATTCCCAGCCTCTCCTCCCTGCTTCCTTACGTTTCCATTTACACAGCCCTTCACAGCTGTCACGTGAAAAGGGGGCATTCAAACCCTTGGTGTTTGATTGGTCTTTCAGCATCCCAGGAAAGTCGAGAGACCCTTTTGCCTGACCGGTTTGTCCCATCCTGTGATGGGGATCCTTCACTGAACAGTCCTGCTGGATCAGAGGGAGTTTGACCAACTTTTTCGGGGACATGTGCCAGCAGCCTCAGAGGGATCCATCCCCTCCTGGGTATGCACACTTTTATTCTGTAAACGGGTCACATACTCAAATAACTCTCTCTATTATGCACACTGATAGTGGAAAGTTGTGACAGGTTAAGGTTTGAGGATTGCCAGTGACTGAATACGTTTTTGCAGTCGGATACAAAGTGATGCACTGATGAGCTCTAATCCCCAAGAAAAGTGAGCTTGAGATAATCATTCTGTCCCCTTATAACTTCTGTTGGAAGGTGGATATGACTTCCCAGCCGTCCTGGTTTTGGCCGGGGCCCGGAGGTTGTTCCGTGTGGGTGCCAGGCTCTGAACAACAAACAACAAGTGCTGGTGGACCCAAATCTCTGACAAGCAGGTCTTTGTTTTTCTGTGGCGTTTCATCTCGTTGCCCGTGGTCAGGTCAGACCAAGGTGCTGTGCAATCCTTAGTAATTCTTTAAGAAAGCACATTTACGCCTGTTAGCACAGCATATTTTTGGTAACTACTAATTGGCCAAAGCGGTGGGAAGAGCAGGCCTTACGTGGTCACAGCAGGTTCATATTTGAGATATCAATGTAGCCATAAGATCTATATTTAGTGACTGGTCAAATGAGGATTGCTCTTCAGCATTATCTCGGGGTGGTTGCTTTTGCTAACCCCTCTGAAATATGGCTTTGGCTACACCCACTGCCTTCCAGCCCCCTAAGCCCTGTGACTGTCTGGGACCTTCCAAACCCCACATGTAGCTACAAAACTGATCAAAGTCCTCAAGCCAATGAGCTTAATTTTTTTCAGGAGTTAGTTTCTGGCAGTTTGGAGCAAAGGTTTGTTTGGTCGTTTTGCTTAAATTGCTGCTGTGATTTCACTAGAGAGGCTGTGCCATCATTTAAAATAAACATCTTGCCGGGAAATTATTTTAATATAGCTTTGGGGTTAGGGCACAAATTTGGTTGGTGTCAGAGGTGCTGAAGGCTGTGAGTTGCTGTGGTGTTCGTAGGACTGTGGCAGTCTTGCAGGTAGCAGCCATCAGCTCTTGGAGTTTCAAAACAACACTTTTATTTATATGTGCATCAGTGCAAAGCTGCAGTTTGGGTTTTCTACTCAGTCATTTGCCTCATAGGCATTATAGAATAGCATCTTTTCAGCACCCGTACCAGTTCATCCATTTTTGCCTCTGGCACTTCTCCTTGGATATTTCTCTGTCAGGTTAAATTTAACACAGATAAGGCTGACCACATGAACCTCCCTCCTGCTCTCTGGCACAGGTGACATCACCATCCTGGTCATCAGGATGGCAAGCCATGGGTTACCTGTGTTCCTCCCTGTTGTCCTCTGCAGATATTTAAAATGTTTCTTAAACCTCTTCCTATAAACCTTCTGCAATCTGCCCCATTTTCTGCCTCTGTGTGGCTGGAGATGTTGTGTTTGGCTGAGGTTAATTGGCTGCACAGAACTTGCTTGAGAGTTGCTGTCCTTCCTCCTCTGACACCTGCCTACCTCACCATCCTTCTCCATTTCTTTTCCCTTTGGCCTTTTTTGACTCTATTCAAAAACCTTCAGATGACTTCTTTTAATGCTGCTATTGAAATAAAGACAACACAACATACAATAAAAATTGAGCTATGTTAGTAAAATTTTACTGTGTTTAGTGTGACTTTGCAAAATTGTAACTGCTTGAGAGAAGGTTGCTGCCCAAATTGTGGGCAGTTAAGGTAAAGCCAGCTTAGGTAAACAAAAGGGACTGTCAGGGAAAGAGGGAAAGGCTTTTACCATGCAACATCACTATGAGCTTGTGATCACAAAGCAGCCAAAGAGTAAAAGTTGTCCAGGTTTTGGAATGAGTTTAAGCCCAGATGTTGTACCTTCCAGCCTCTGGAAAGGAGGCTGAATGTAAGAAAGCAGCTTGCCTCAGGCACAAACTCATTTTCCTTTTGCTTTTGCTTTTCTGATGCTTCATTTTTCATTTGTAGTGTCTTTCTTTCAAGACACAGGCGTGGACTGTCATAACAGCAGATTCATTCCATCTCAACTACATTTTTGCCTTCCTTCAAAAAAAATAAGACAGCTGCTGCTGCCTCTTACTGTCTGAAAGATTATTGAGTGGGTCTGTTTCCATAAAAGAGAAAAGATATCTGCAAAACAACATCATCTGTCGCCGCAGTAAAAAGAATGTTTCCATGAGAAATTTTTTCACTCTTTCTGCTTTTCTTTCTATATTTAAGTTTTTTTGTGCTGCTTCACCACTGCCCCCCACCAGGTCTCTTCCTGTAGGAGAATAAAACAGCCATGAGGGCCACCCTAAGATTTCTGACATCTTGAGGCTGTTTCTTCCATTAAAATTGAGGTGACACTTTGTGTCTTTTAGCGTTAACGCTTTTCCAAAGGATGTTATGGAATCATCCAACACCATGAGCAGGTGGCATGGCTGAGTTTCACTGCCTGTTAACCTTTCTGCTGCCTCTCACGTGCCTGTCCCACATGGATGTGGTCTGCCTGGAGTGGGGATGTTTACTCCTTCTGTTTTGTGTGTGGACATTTCACCATCACACACACCCCAAAACCCTTTTCCTCCTCCACCTGCTGAGCCTTGTTTAGTTCTCTTTAGACCTGAGATAGCTGGACAACAGTCTTACCTCAAGTTCCCAGTCACAGTCCAGATTCCAGTCAGGAGCTGGCTGGTGGGGGGTATGTTTTGTGCTTGCAGATGGGCAATTGCTCCTTTGCAGTTTGACAAAAAGCCTTTCTATGATTTTGACAGTGTTTAAATCATTAACAACTTTCCAGTCTCTTGTGTGTGAAACCTGGATAATGCAGGAATGGAGTCGACAGGAATAAGATCTGGATGCAGTGTCCCCTTGGCAAGGCAACCTTAAAGGGAAGGCACCATCTTGGTAATTTTGCTACTAATGATCTTGAGAGGGCAAATTGGGGATGGTGGTGATTTAAAAGAGAACAGAAAGGTGGCTGAGCAGAAAAAGGACCCAAATGCCCACTTGTGTTGGAAGCAGTTTTGGCAATGGCATTAGAGGAGAGGAGGAAGCTGTGGGGCAAAAGGATGGCTGCAGGCTCTCCACTGCCAGCAACAACCCAACTTCATGCCATTCCGAGTTTGTTGTGCAGGAAGAAACGAGGACAGCAGCAGGTCTGTTCCTTCAGAATGTGCAGGCTTGATAAAAGATTTGCTGTTATCCAAAATTAGTCTTCAGAGCTGCAGTAGGGGAAATTCGATATTTTTTTCCCTCCCTGACATTAATTCTGTGCAGAAAGTCTTGTCTTTGAAAAGATTGTCTTTTCAATCCCGAGCTATTGGCACTTTATCCAGACAAGCACTTGAGGGAACATTAGTAAAGAGGATGCCATGTGATCTCCTCAGGGGTGTATTGCAGATAAAGAATTCTTTAAGTTTAGTTCTCAAAAGGTGCAGTGTGTGCTATTGGTGTGCAACTTATCTTGGAGCTGGGATGTCTTTGCTTCTGTCCCTGCAGGGATGATGTTTTTTCCCCTGCAATTTTGATGCCATAAGCCCCCAGTGTGAGCAGTCCTGTGGTCAGTGCAGCCCCTGAGCTCCTCTGTCTTCTCAGAGCTGTGCATTAGTTGATTGACTTCTTGAAATGGGAAATATGATGGAGAAGTTTGGACTTCGGCTGACTTGTATCTGACAGGTGTAGTACTGTCTGTGCAGTTATTACTGTGAAGGAAACTACATTGGCTTCATTTCTCAGGGAAATAGTATTTTGGAGAAGTTAAAACAATTATGACTGAGCATAATCATAATCTCCACTTTTTTTAAAGTAAGATGATGAGGAATAAAACATCAGTGACTGGAGATGACTTCTGTGACTAAGGAGGTTATCCTTGTGGTCCTGCCTCTCCACGTGAGAGACTGTTAGCTAAAGACTGAATGTTGTAAATTGTTTTTATGTGTAGGCTGTACACAAAAGCTGTACAGAACCTTGCCTCCTCGTAGTTCTGTAAAATTTCCGTGAAGGATAATCTAGTTCTGAAATCAGTTTTGCCTGTGTTTTAGCTGTGAGCTTTCTGGAGTGGAGAAGACTGAAATATTTACCTCTTTCCTTGGATTTGTTTTTTTTTGTTGTTGTTCGTTTGGCTTTTGTTGTTGTTGGGATTTTTTTTGTTTGTTTTCTTTCATGGAGGTTTGGTTTGGATAGTTGATTGCCAGAGCTGGGTTGTTGTGGCAGAAATGTATTTTATTTCCCAAAGATTTCATGTTTTACTAAACACTGGTTTTTTTCATGTGGGGTAACAGAAATGCCTTTTTTTTTTTTTTTCTTTTTAACTATCTCGATTTATTAAAAAAATGGGTTTAGGCTCTAAGGAATGACTCAGACAAGGTAAAAATCCTCTACAATGTCAGGAGTTTTTTCCTCCTCAGACTGCCAGGAAAGGACGTACCTTGAACCTTTTGCTGGGTTGCAGCAGGTGGAGAAGCCCTTCTCTCTGCTGAAGGGGAACAGGCTGATGGCAGAGCTGGACATTGCCTGACCTAAAGCAAAATATGCTGCAATTTGCAGAGAAACTACAAAATGAGTGATTATTGCACTGCTGTGTATTTGCTTTCGCTTGTACAAGATGCACCAGGCTTGCTCAGAAAAAGATGGAGAGCTGGTTTAAACGATCTGGGATGGAGATGAGGTGGTGATTTTCTGAAAAAGTCTTCCAGATACTCAAAACCAAATCAACTTGAGACTCGGTGAAAGTAGTTTGACATGTTTCACCCCTGGAAAAGTGGTAAAATGCCCATGTCCTTTTGCTCTATACAAGCAGGATCTTCTATATTCCAATTAAGAGCCCAGTGAGGAACCTGACCTGCAGTTTGGAGGTGCTTATTAAATTCCTTTGGTTTCAGCCCCTTGCTGTGATAATACAGGATAAAAATTTTCCTTGGGGGATAGTAAGAAACCATTCTTGTTGAGGGCTTTGATGCAATCCCTTCAGAGCAGAGATGAAATTTCTAATTTAATGCATAATGAATAATCTGGTTTCTTGTTTGAAGCTTCAGACTTTCCCTCGTGCCCCAGCTGTGATGCAGGATGTTGTGAATAAACTGGTACTCTGAGTTTGGCCAAAGAGGAGGCAAACAAATCATAGGCAGAGTTAAGAATTGAGGGAAAAGGAGTTTAAAAAAAAAAAAAGTTTCTGCTTTCAAAGTGCTGGCATTTTCAATTTTGAGGCGAGATGTGATTTGAAATGGGAAAAGGAAGTGGTTTTGTTTAGGCAAACGTAGTTATTGGATATTTTTAGAAATGAAAGGACATTTTGTTTTCAGTTCTCACGTTTTAAAACTCACAATGGGATTTCTTCCCGATTCAGTGAAATACAGAAGAATACAATTGTTCTGTGAATAATTTTAGTTGACCTGATTCCTTCAGAAAGGATTTGATCAAAATGTTCTGCTCGTCTGACTCAGGGATTCAGAACAAGTCAAATATCTTACTGTTGCCCAAAGGTGGACTTAGGATGGGGTTTTGTCTACAATTATTGATTAAATCCTTTAAATGTTTGTCATCTTGATATTGTGTATCACCCAGCTTCTCCCACCCCCAGGGAAGGAGAGCTTCTGATTATTCTGAGTGGATTAATTAGAGCACCGGTAACGATAAGTTCTACCACCTCTGGGCAGTCCAAAGTGTTTGTTATTTTCCACATAGATAGGAAAAAAGAGAAGAAATTTCTGGAAAATGATTTCTGAAATGAGCATGATAACGAATCATTACCAGCTCAAATAGCAGTGTCAGGGATACTTGTTCCAACTGGCTTGTAGTAAAATGAATTCTACACTAAAGAGAAGATTTAATGGCATAAACTGATGTTATGATGATGTTTTAATGATTGGAACAAAATTTATTAGAAAACAACTATTTTAAGAAGTGTGGTCCAAACCCAGCAGGAGACTGAATATTGCCTTTTAAGAGTGACTGTGTTATGCCAAGCTGAAGCATTTAGCTTTTATTTTTGAGCTAACATTGTAATTGCATTATCACCACCAAGTATTAGATTAAGTTCCCTTACTAAATGCACATTATCACTCTGGATGAACTGCATTGGGAATATAACCTCTAGTGATGTGGTCCCTGGACTTTTGGGTTTGCTTATTGAAAATGTAAGGTTCTTGTCATTGTTTGTTTGGTTTTTTGTTTGTTTGTTTTGGTTTGGTTTTTTTTGAATCAGGAAAACTTTGCTCAATAAGTAGGGGTTTGTGTGCTGCTGCTCATCTCTACATGAAAGTGTGGTCTGCTTGCTGAGAACTTGAGAAGCAAAAAGATGTTTAAGTCAGATCAATGGCATAATAGGTGTGCCAAATTTTTTAGCTGCTTGTTTTGGTCTTCAGAATAAATAGTACAGATATACAGTTTAGAAAGAAACTGCTGACCAAGCACAGGAACTTCTTAGTCTGAAGTTTCTTGCTGCTACTATTGTTAATTTTTAATGTGAAACCTAATGCTGTAGACCCATAACAGCAAATTTATAGGTGATCAGTACATGGCAAGGCATGCACAGTCCTTCATAAGGGAACAGACTTCATATTTATTTAATCCTTTCTGCCACCAAAGTCTTAGATTTAATTGGGGGGGGGAACATAAGAACTAAGTGGTTAAATTCTCATTAATGAGTAAATAAACTAAATCATCCCTAGAGTTTCACTTGAATCAGCTGCTTAACCTCTGCACTTCATTCACATGGAGAGCAGTTGATAGAGTGGTTTGGTGTCTCACCAGCTGGTGGTGGTGGTGTGGTTAGGAGGAGGATCCTCCTGGGAAATGGTTCTGCCTCTCGATCCAGGTGTAACACAGTCCAGTATAGTCCTCATTGCACCTCCTAAACTCGACCTGCTTTTGGAGTACTGATGTGATGTCACAGCTTAGATTTTCTTACTGATTTTTTTTTTTTTTTTGTGTGTGTCATTACGTGGTTCTGGAGATTGTGAAGGGCAAAAAAAAAAAAGAAAGAGGCTTTGACTTGAGATGGGAGCCCGTGGTTTAATGATGAGGTGTTGTGTTCCTAAGGAAAGCTGGGTACTCTTGTATATGAGGAAATAAAATGCACATCAGTAGAAGGGCTGTAATCTGTCCTGACTCCTTAATTCTGGGGGAGTTTGGCTCTAAAACAGCATGTTTAGGAGAAACAAAAAGTGTTAAGAGCTGGGGCCTTCACCCCAAGATATGAAAGGAGATTTGGGACCTGAATGTGCCCTGAGAAAAAGTGTGCAGAAAACAGGGAAAATAATGCAGGAGAGAAAAGATTCAACCCTAAATCTGGTTTATTTCTCTTATTTAACAGATCTATTTTCTGCAAACACTGTCTGGTTTGCACATTGTGAGTAAAGGTTTTTTTTGTTCATATACAACTAACTCAGTAAGTAAAAGACTTTGAGGAGTCTGGTTTTGGAACGTTTTTAAGTTTGCCACAATACTAAATCAAAACTTTGGGTCCCAGAAATGCGGTGTTTCGAAGGCTGGTGCCAGAGCTGCTACAGAGAAGCGTGTGTTGACATTGTTTTGCTTTTAACTCTGTCAGAAAACTCAATCTTTATTGTGCATATAGCACCTCTCCTGAGGAGCAGATGGTGCCTGGCACGCTGAGAACCTGCAGGCTTTCTGTGTCTCGCTCTTCTGTCTGTCTGTTTTCCATTTACACCTTTTGACAATAAAGAGAGACAATAAGTGTGTGCATGTTTAGGGTTTCTTTTAATGGCACTAAGCCAATTTGCTGCCTCTACCTTCCACACTTTCAGTTGATGCTGTAACTCTACCCAGAGTTCTGTGAATTAGAAAAAAAGATAATCTTTTGCTGATTTTAATGCGGTATAAATACTCAAGTTTATTAATATATGGTCAGCATCTGACAAAAAATATCTAGAACTAATAGAATTATGCTTGTGTGTACAAGTGATAATCAGTGAGTCACTAACAATAAATGTTGTGAGAAATGGTAAAGAGGAGGTGATTATTACTATTACAAGAGAGAAATCCTTGGCTTCAGTTGAAAAGGAAAGAAATATGTAAATGGTGCCAGAGGATCATTAGCTGGTGGTGATAAATACAAGAGGAAGCATTAGTGCAGAAACAGCAACACCAGCAATTTGTATGCATTGAATTTTTCATGAGGCCTGTCGGGGTTCAGTGAAAGGGAAAATGATGGCAGGGGACCAGAAGATGATGCTGTTCCTTGGAATGTGCAGTGGAACTCCAGTATCCTCTTAGAACACAGTGGTTGGACCTCTGGTTAAAAGTTTAGATGGAAATAGTTAAATGTTTTAAGTATGAAGACAGTACTGTTAACCATAACCTTGGAAAATAAAATTGCAGAGGAGTGTGATGAAGGGGCTCTGCAGGAAAAAAAGGACAGTGAATTGTTGATGAAAAATTTTCGTGTAATAATAAGATTTAGCATGCTCATATTTGAGTCCTGATTTCAGCTGCCTGTATCGTGAATGGATCCAGCAAAAATGACCCTGTGTGCCAAACCAGATTAAATAAGTGTGCTCACAAAGGAGGGAGTGGACTTGTGTGCAAATAAGTTTCTCCATGCATAGCCAAAAATCCCTCTGCTAAGAGGTGAGCTTTTGTGTCCTGTCCAGTTGCCTTTCCTTGGAAAGTGTCCTAGACAGAAAATTCCTCATTAGGAACCCATTCAGGGAAGGAGTTCTGCATATTATTGGGGTTGGATATGTTAAATGAAATATCCCCTGGTTTATATTATTATTTGGTACAAGATTGCATTTTGTTCCCTATGTATTTTATATTGTGGTTTTGATGTTTTTTTTCTGAAATAGATGGAGTTACTGATCCTCTGAGTTTGGGGGCAATGGCAGGGCCACAACCTCTCACTTATGGAGCTCAGGCTCTTTTGTTACATAGCATAAAGTTATTCAAGATAAATTACACAGCCTGCTTTGGTTCTGCTAAATGTGAATCTTGAAACTACATATATGTCAGGTTTTTATCACTAGAAGCATCACGACTGTCTTCAAGTTCAGTGTCAGATATTATGTTAAATAATGTTTGCTGGTGGAAGGTAACAGCCTTCCTTCCTGTTTTGAAAAATGTCCAAATGCCCTTTATTTTTTTTCGAGTTTGGCTTTCTCCTAGAAATCAAAGATTTTTCTGACAGAAACACAACAGGGTTGCAGTCAGAATCCTTCTCTAACCTGCTCTAGCAAGACAAAAGGTTATTATTTTTTTACCATTATTTTACATTAACAAGAATAACAAATGTAAGTTGTAGCACGAACTTACAGAGACAGCATATTTTAGACAGCCCATTTTGCACTTTTATTACAGTGATTTTAACATTCATATATTTTTTTGAGACATTTGAAAGGAGTACAAGCCCTGTGTTCAGGAATAAAATTGCGAGTAAATTGCTGAGTATGTTCATGAGGCTTGAATTTTCTGCACAATAGCTGGGTGAAATTTTGTAAATCAAGAATATTTATGGTCTAAGATTATAAGTCATGATCCAGTTGAAGAATTTTGCTTGCAGTGAGAAGAAAAAGGTCCATCCATATAACATGAGATTAAATATTCTGGACTTACTGAAGTCTGTGGAAACAGAAGAGAGGAGTAAGTAGAAGTTTTGTTTAGATTTTAGAGATTTCGAAAATTTAGATTTTAAATACTTAAGCTTTCTGTTTATATAAATTCCAATCTGGAAACGAATCTGACTTTCAAAGCCTTTTCTAAGGCAGCAAGTTCTGAAGGACCAAATGTGAAAGGTCTGTTTTTGGCTCAAGTGAAACATTTTCTTTCAGTTTTAACTCTGAACTGCAAATGGTACACTTTATACTACACTTTATAACTCAAACAGAACCATTTTATTCCTTCTTAGCTCTGCCCCATTCCTGCCTTTAGAGCCCAGCATATAACAGGGAACTGCACTGCTGACTTGTGATGGATAAAGGTCCATCCCAAAGGGAGAGCTGAGTGTGCATGGACGTGCTCTCTGGATTTCTTGACATCCTTGGGTGCCACAAAGTGAGGGAATCACCTGGCATCAACTGCTGTTCTTTATGATTTCCTCCTCTGTAGGACTTTGAGAAAATTGCCTTTTTCCCCCCCCTCATTTAACACTCAGCTGTGTTGACAATGATGTTTCTCCTGCATGGAGCAGTGAGTTTGCTTGCCTTGTTGGTTTTCACTTGTCATTTCTTGATTTCCCCACAAAATCAGCCTTTCCCAGCTCTCCTTCTGGCTGCTGCTGCTGGAGGAGGAAGAGAGCTTTCCCATGGGCATCTCCTGGCGAGAGGCTGGGATCTCCATCCTCTGGTTTTGTTTTTTTTTTCTGTTCCCTGGAAGATGTTTGTAAATGCTTCCTCATTTTATTTTTCACGTAGTGTAAGATTTCAGATTACAGCACTGCTGTTAGTGATTTCTGGGTACTATGGGAGCCAAAAAAATGCCAGGAGTCTAGCCATCTCTCTTATATTTAACTCCTGGGTATCTGGTTTTATCTGTAAAAGTTTTATTGAAAAAAAATAAAGAGAGGAAAAAAGCTAGATCACCTTCACTCCTGTGAGTCTATCTAGAATTTTCATCCTTGTTACAAGGGCTACTTTTGCTGCAGTGCTGAGAGGCAGGAGTGGTGAGCACTGGTTTAATTTCCAAAACTCAATCCAAGCATTTGAAGTTAATTGTTATTAGTGTGATGCCATGCCCATCTTAGGCACCTGTGCTGTGGAGGCATTGAGTTATCATGTTCCTCTGCAGCACCAAGAAGTACTTGGAGATATCAGGAAACTACTTATTTTTAAGTAGTACACTAAAAATCATCTGCAGCTAAAAATGTCTTTAGTATATAGGTTAATGCTTCTATTTTTAGTACTGAGTCAAAAGAGGAATAGCTTGATTATGTTCCAGAACAAATAGAAAGAAGATAAAATTCTGTTATGCTGGAAATTTTATTTTTATTTTTTGACAGGAAAGTTGGAAGACTGTGTTGTCACAGGTACTAAATAGGGAGGATTCTTACACCACCTGGGAGGGAGTTTAGTTGTAAACTCGAGAGAGATGTAAATGTCTGATTTCCTCCCAACCATGGTTTCATTTGTATTGTGTGCTGGAGTTTTCTCAGTGGGCTGATGGGAGATCCTAAGGGACTGCAGCTTGATGATGCCAGCATGGCTGGTTTTGGTGACAAATGTAGGGATCCACAGTGGCAAAAATAAATGCCATCTTTTGCCTCCTTTCCAGGATCAGCTGCTCCTCTGTGATAAATTTTTGCCCTGCTCTGCTTCTTCAGCATCTCCCAAATCAGAGATTTCAAGGTTTGCTGAGGAAGCCTAACCCAGTGCTACCCTGGCCTTAATTTTTAAAAGTTTCACTTCTTACCTGACTGAGATTTTCTTTTTCCCATGTGGTTGAAGTGAGTTATCTCTGTCTCTATCCACAAGGGCACAGAACAGGTTATTCCTTGCCTTTGTGCAGCAACCTTTCCTTGTAGCCTGTCCTTTTGTTCCTCTTTCATCTCCTTTTCTGGGGGCTAAGCGATGCCAAATTATTCAATCTCTACTCCTATGTGATCTCTTAAACACCTCCAAAGAGAAAAAGTACATTTCAGCTGAATTATCTCAGAGAATATTTAATATACAGCTTATTAAAAAAAAATTCTGTGTAAACTTTTCTCTGCATAGTGGCATTTTGCAAATTATACTTGCAGTGAAGATTTATCTGGAGTATTTTTGTACGTATTTTTTTTATTTAGCATCAAATTGGAAAGCGATTTGAAGCTTACTGGGCAGGATACAGTTTGAAAATCCATTATGGAAACTTCTAACTCAGGTGGTATTATTAAATCCACTTATGCACCAGGTAGTCCAAAGAACTGTAGTCAGCTACTTCTGCAGTGCTTGCTTTATCCTGCATTTCAAATTGTTTTTTTAAAAGCTGGCCTATTAAAACAACCCAAAAAACCCTTCAGTGTTACAGGAGCAGGGATCTTCCTATAAAAATATTCTTGCCTTGTTGTTGCTGCACGAGCAGGAGCTTGCCAGGAGGTTTAGAGCAGTTTGGATTAAGGGTTTGGAGGAGGGGAAAAAAGTTTGAATTACTCTTAGAGGAATTACTAAAAAATGTTGAAGAGATGCTCTTCTAGCTCTCAGTCTTAACTGCCTTTGTTCCTCCATCTGTTTGTCACAGAAAAACTTCCACCTCTCCTGCTGTTGGGACTGGGGCCACACACCTGAGTCCTTCCCAGCGCTGCTTTCATCAGTAATCCCCAATTAGGTACATGCTGGGTTTGATTATTTTTTTTGATAATGAACTATTTCCTTCCGTCTTCCAAATGGAATTGTCCCTTGCAGTTCTATGATGCTTCATTTAAACAACTTGCATTAAGTGGAAACTCAGAAATTGAGGTGTTTTTTTTTCTACTTCATTTTTCAAAACCTTTATGAGCAATGTCTTCATTTCCACTCTACTGCAGTGCTGCTTATAAATGCATCTGGAAGGGCTAACACACAAAAATAATGAGATTTCCCTCGTTTATAGCAGTGACCAGGAGATTGTGTAGTAATAATGGCTCCTACTGCAATAAAAAGATTCTTTAGAATGTTTTGAGGGCCTTTGTAATTCAAGGTTAAAGAAGCTAAGTCAAACTAGACTAAGTAGTTTTTAGTGGTATACAGAAGAGCTCCTTGTAGTTTGGAAAAGCCATAGGTTCGAAGTGATGTGTCTTTTTCTTTGTCAGCTGATCAGCTTGTTAGATGAAGAATTAATGAAGAATTAATGAAGAATTAATGAGAAAACAAGCTTTTCTAGAGATTTCTGCTGTATTGTTTGATTGGCAGAAGTAATACCTACTCATTAGGGTCAAATTACTAATGTTCTGTACTCCAGTCCAAATTCATTCTTGTGTTATCCCTGCTAGAGGAAATATTGTGCTGTTATGCTCCCATGCATCATGGAAGTAGCAGAAGTGGAGATAAAGCAGGTCACTGGTGATGTTCCCAACCCAAGGCTCAGTTTTGGGGCCAGCCCTGTTTAACATCATGGATGAAGCTCATGAGGTGATGGAGTGCACCCTCAGTTATTTATAAGGACATTGAGGTCCTGGAGGGTGTCCAGGGAAGGGGAATGAGGCTGAGAAAGGGTCTACAGAAAATGTCTTGTGAGGGACGACTGAGGGAAATGGGTTTGTTTAGTCTGGACAGGAGGAGGTTCAGGCAGGACCTCGTTGCTCTCTACAATTCCCTGACAGGAGGGTGCAGTGAGGAGAGGACTGGTGTCTCCTCCCAAATCTACAGTGAGAGGAAATGGCCTTAATCTGAGACAGGAGATATTCAGGTTAGATATTAGACAGTGGACTGGTGACATTGTCAGGCACTGGAATAGCTTGCCCAGGTAGGTGATGGAGTCACCATCCCTAGAGGAGTTCAGGAGGTGCCTGGATCTGCTGCTGGGTGATGGGGTTCAGGGGTTACAGTGGTGATGCTGGATGGACAGTTGGACTGGTTGATTGTGAAGGTCTCTTCCAACCTTGATGATTCTATGATTTTTATTCTCTTTTGATCCCTGAATCAGCTCAGCCTTTACCCAGGATTTAACATGAGCAGGGATCCAAGTTGCTCCTGTGCAACTGGCTCTGTAAGATGCCTGCAGGAATTCAGCTTGGGGGGGTTTAATATTCATCAAGATGAGCATGTGTGATTTTTAACTTTTTAAAATTTTTTTTAATAAATACCGAACACTTGGTTGCAATCAGCTACCTCTGTATCAGGTTATGCCTGGGAGATATCAGGAGTACAGTCTGGCCAGACAGCCAGCTATAAGCAGGTGTTAATATATGATTTATTAAACAGCATTGAATTTCTTTGTTACCTTTTACAGCTATTTCCTAAAATTTTAGAACTGTCCTGGTAGAAATTTTCCTTCTGTATTTGTGGTAAAGTTTCTGCAGTGTCTATAATGGAGAGCAAATGTTAAGAGAATTACTGAGTACAATTGTGGCAATGTGTAAATCTAGAAGTAGGCAATACAGTTTCCTCTAGATCCACTGACACCCAGAAGGCAGCTTTACAAGTTTAGGTCAAATATTAGAGCTGGGTCCCAGTGTTTCTTCCTTGACAAATTTACCAGCAGACAAAAAAACCAGCAAGTTTCTCAACGTAGTGCAAAAATTAGTTCAAAATAATCTTGTGTTCTCTTTAGCTACACTTAAAAGAATTCTTACTCTAGTGTGTGTTTCTGTACTCTGTGAAAAGAACTGTGACAGGATTGCTCTTGTCCCTGTTATCCTCTCCCTGCTCTCTAGAAAAGATATGTTACCACTGGGTTTTTATATGTCACCTGCATGCTACTGATATACCCTTAGCTAGGGTTTATGTTTTAAAGGAGCTGCAGCAGATGCTTTTAAATCTGTTTGCCAGATGACTGCAGCCTTTAAATGCTAATATATGATAAAAATAAATCAGTAACTGGATAACAAATTATTTAAAAAAAACACCCCAACAAAGCCAACCTCAAATCTGCAATACTCATGAACAGCTCCCAAAATGTACAAGAAATTGCAAATTAAAAAAATAATCTTGGCTCTTTGAAATCTATTTCCCAGATAGTCCTATTTGAGTGTCACTGTACCCCCTCTTCCTGAATTATTTAACCTTTCTGCAAGGTCTCAGGAATCTTGTGGAAAATAAATCAAATATCTTTTTAATAATGCCTCATCATGGTTCTGTTTAAGTAATAATTATATCAAATAGTCTTTCCATATTAATTTAATTTTTTCCCCAGAAATCCAATGTGGGAGGGAGGAAAAGAAGCAAGCAGCCTTCAGGAAAAAAGCGGTGCTTGCCATCTTTGAATTCTGTCCATATTTATTTTGCATTTTTAAGTTTGCCTCGCAGCAGCTAACCCTTGTTTGGAAATATTCATGTTCTCCCAGTGCTGCACGTGATGGCAGACAGTAAAATGGGGAGTTTGGCTGGCATCTGAAGCGATGTTGGAACGTTGTGACTCGTGTGTTGGCACTCCCTGATCTTGCTCCGAAAAGCGATTTGTTGTAGCGCTCAAAATGCGTGTGCTTTGCTGCAAGTGGAGCTGTGGAGCAGATCCCTTTGCTGGCCTAAAAAATGAGAGCCTGGGAATTGATGCCTTCCCACAAGAAAAGGGATAGGTAAATCTGCACATATCCAATTTGCTGGTGGAGCCTCGGCAAGTGCCTGGAAATATATGCAAAAATATATGTAAAAAGTGTAGGACTTCTGAGTGTTTTGGTTTGGTTTTTTTCCCCCAACGTGCAGCTTTGAAAAGCCCAATTTTTATACTGTGTGATGAGAAGACTGGCTTAATTACATACAAAAGATATGGAATAGGGACAAGGCTCTTCTATTTGATTCAGATAAACGTTTCTTGTGCATTTTGATGCCAAATTTAACATACGTGGTTTCATTGTTAAATGATACCTTGGCAGTAAAAGGTTCAAACTGTTATGTTTTGTGTTTTTTTTTTTCTTTGCATTTGACTGTTTAGCTGTAGCTGTGCTATAAAACCTTTATCTTTTGCTTTGCATGGGGCTTGTTAAGAGGATGCTTTTGTGAGTGAATACTTAAGGTAATTTTCTCTTATTTTAATCTCTCCTGTGAAGGGCCAAATCATCAGCTTTGCTGTGGAGTGGCAGATTCAGACATGGATTTAGGGACCTTCTGAGAAAACACCACTTCACTCTGTTCCAACACTCCAGTTTTTCTCCAGAAATAGCTGGGAAATCCCCTTTTGTTCTGTTGTCTGTCTCTTGGATTCACATGCTCCAGTCTTTGCCTTTGTTTGGCTCAGTGCTGGCTTTGCCTTTTTGATTTTATTAATATGAAGTATTCATTAGGAAATAATTAAAACCTATGACTTCTGCTGGAATTACTGTTTCTTACCTCTATCTTTTTTTAAGCCACCTCCACGGTGTCTTTAAAGTCCATCTTCTGTTTTGTTACACAAGTAAATCTCAAACCCAGCCTTTTAAAGGCTCCAGCATCCTCTCCCCATCTTGCTATGTTTGTTGGTTATCTCCTTAGGTATTTAAATCTTTTTTAACTGAAGCTGGGTTTGTGGTGAGGCTTACCAGGCTTACTGTGTACTCCGCTTCTTCAGCCAAATGCTTCATTTATTTCCAAGCAAGGTGGAGAGAAGAAGAGTGCTTTAAAACAAACAAACAACAAAAACCAAAACACAACACCTGATCTTCAGCAATAAAAGCATAACAGCATTAATGCTTTGAAGTGGTTTATTGTGATGGACTTCCCCAAGCATTGCTTGGACTGTACAGGTAGGTGACTTGAGGCAGCAGTGTTTGAAATAAAGTGGAAAAGAGGGCCTCAGTGCAACGAAGTTTTTAGTTTTCAACAGTTTTAGTTGTCATGAAACCAACAAAAAGCTTTCCATAACTTGAGTTTTCTGGGTGGGATCGATTTGGTGTCCAAGCAAAGCAGAGAGAGATGGGTTTCTTCTGTTCTTGAGTGATGGTTCAGCTCATGTCCTTGCCCTTTTCTGTCCCACAGGGGGACAAATGTTGTGGTGGGGAGAGGAGTGGGAGCTGTGAAAGGAGCTGGTATCCAGCAGGAACGACTGCCCAGTGGTTGGTTTAAGAATGCAAGTAAAACTTTAAAAAATAATTGATTTAGGACATTACCCTTTTTCTTTTATTCTGAGGAAAAAAAAATCCCAGTATATGAAATGAGATACTTAAAGAATTGCAGGGAAGTCAGTGATGTGTGTCATGGTAGCAAAATAATGAGTGTAAAGCGGGCTGCAAAAATTGAGGAGTGAATCCATTCACACATCAAGAAAGCCAAAGGAAATCAGCAGTCATCCCTGGGGAGTAGGAAGCACCTGCATCCTAATTTTGGGCTGACCTTGGTTAAGACCCTTGATTTTGAAGTGAGTATTTAACTTTATTTCTAAATATTGGTCTGTTCATCTCATGTTTTACCCATGTCAAAAAAAGTTGAGTGCATCTCTAGTTTTGTGGCACTCTGGGGTCTTGTTTGAACCATTGCCTGTCTGGAAATCATATAAATGGGATGTGAGCTGCATTTCATTCAGCCTCTGTGAGTAGGTGCTTGTCCTGAATGGCAGGAGTGATTTGAGAAGTTTTATTTTTATTTTTTTTTTCTGTCTTGCAGATATTTTTCTTAAGAAACCAAAACTTTCTTTGGAGTTGAGGATGGAAGAAGGTTTTAAGTTTCTATCTGTCATCTCTAGGGTAATGTGAATTTCTGAAAGTTGTACCCAGCAAAAGTGAGGGCAGCTCAGAAGGGACGCTCAGCTCAACGCAGTGATCTAAATTGTTTTTCAGCTTGATGAGTCACGTCCCATCAGCAGCACGAAACTTCAGCAAAGGATTTCAATGCCTTTGATGGCTCTTAGGGCTTAGGAAGTTTTGCAAAACTTTGTTCTAGATAATCAAAGTGGTGTAGGAGTTAACAGTCACTTGGAATACTACCTCTTAATTATTTTTTTTTAAATCTACCTTTTTTTTTTTTTTTTTTTTTTCCCTGAAAGTCTTTTGTTCTGTAACAGCATTTGAGTGTTTACAGTATCTTCATCTTGCTGTTGGAATTCAGAAGAGGGTCCATCCATGTGGAGCAAAGCTTTGCAAGGATCAGGCCCCAAGTCTGTACCCCTGTAATCAGGATCTGAAATCTGAATGAGATTTTTGCATACTCTGAGGATACAAATTTGGACTATTTCAATATGGCACAGGCAAGGAGAACTAAAAATAAATATTACTCTTCTGCTGCACAATATGCTAGCTTTCTTGCTGATAAAAATGGATATTCCCTTGCCATGCCAAGAGTGAGGTTCATGCAAAATAAATTAACGCTTTGAATCCATTCCTGCAACAAACTGGCAGCTTAATGTGATAAGAAATCACGAAGCCTGATTTACACATGCATTATTAATTCATACTGGTAGAATGTTTTAACACAAATTAGGGACAGGAAAATATAGCTTAATTTTCCCTCTTCCCTCCCCCTTTTTCTTAAATGTCAGGCCTCTTCCTTCCCAGACTTGTATAGGTCTTGGTGGCAGCTACTGACAGTGTCCATTGTTTTTCATCAAATATTCCTTGCATTCCCAGAGGCAGGAGGGGCTGATGGCCCCCGGTGGCTCTGAGTGTATCAGAGGATCTAAATGTCAGCACTTGGCTAATTCTTTCCTCTGCATGTCCCCTGTGTGTTTTATTCAGAGGCATCTGCTATCAGGACCTAAAGACAGCTTTTTTTTTTTTTTTCCCCCTCCTTAAGAAAACCCCCAAATCCAACACCCTGCTCATGTTACTGATTTTGACTTTTTCTTTTATTTTCTATCTCTGTCATCTTTGCTGAAAGTATTAGTTTTTTTAGTAGTCTCAGTGACATCAGAAATGTGCCTTCATCCCTTCGTATGTAGTTCATCTTCCTCCTTCAGTCCACTGGTATACTGCAGTAAAGAAATAACAGTGTAGTCCTTCATATGTTGTAAATCCTTTTTTTTTTTTCTTTCTTCTCCCCTCTGTTTTCCTTCCTCAGCTATAGACTGACACTTTTACCAGAGCCCCATCACATATTTTCAGCCCATATATGTTCACTTCTGTTGTGTTTCCACACTGCTACCTCGTGTAGTTTATCCCTCTTTCCAGGCTTCATTAGCTCTTTACTCTCTTGAAATCTGTGTGTTGAAGAAAAACAAGGTCACCTTAATACAGTAGTAAATTTTTAGTTTATTTATAAATTCAGAATGTGAAGGCAGGCAGGTTTAGACATTGAAGGATCACTGTCAGGGTTTACAGTATATACTTAGCCAGGGTATTAGCTGTATTTTTTTTTTCCTTGTCACTGTGGTACTGGGGCTATCTTTTATTTCTGTGTTAAGATGTGATTGCCTCCAACAGGTCTCTTTCTGCAAGTGAGGTAAATCAAACTCCAAGGAAGAAGCCAGCTTTTCCCACTTTTTCGGTTTGCACAAGGTCCTATTGGACAATAAATTTCTTTGAACAGGACTGGAAAACTTCCAGCAGCTTTGGGCATTTATAGCCCTTGTCTGACACGAGGAGAGAGGTGTCTGCAGGTCCCTACTCTCTTTCTGGGGGTGGTGAAACCTGCCAGGTCACCCCACAGCACCTCGAGACATTCTTCTATCACTTGCTTGGATCAAATCCTGCATTTTTCTCGTCAGATTTCCCAGAATCACCAGTCTGGTTGGAGCCCCCCAATACATGGCTGGGGTCCATTGCTTTGATCTCAGTGCAGTTAGAACTGTTTTGAAACTTGGCTTTTCCTACTGTGCTTGGGCTCCAGCAAAGACCACCTTCCCGTGGCTCCTGAGACCTCTGGGGAAACTCTGACCCACACAAATCCCTCTCCCCTTTTCAGATGATGTCATAGTATGAATATTCATCACTAAAATTTCCTCCCCACTACACAGACATTTAACACAGTTCTTGCTTTTATGAACAATCAGTCATAACTTCCAAAGAGGCTCATCTGCTCTCAAGTAGATGGTGTCTCAGGGTGCCCAGCGCAGGGGTTACCTCTGTGGAGTCTGGAAAGTGTGCTGAGAAGGGAAGATGGTTCTGTGTGAATGCTCCATTTCCCCTTGGTTAACCTTAAATAAGAATGAAGTAACAGAATCATAGAGTGGTTTGGGTTGGAATGGACCTTCAAAGGCCATCTAGCCCAACCCCCTCCCATGAGGAGGGACATCCTCAACCAGAGCAGGTTGCTCAGAGCCCAGTCCAAGCTGACCTTGGATGTTGAATCTAGTTCTGGCAAAGTTTTGTCCCAGCTCTTGTGGGTGTAAAGATGTGAAAAGTCCTTTGTGCAGCTCAAAGTGACACAAATTCACGAAGCTGGTGATTTCCTCTTGGTTCTTGGGGGCAGCTACTGATGAGCTGCTCTGGATGTTGAGGAAGATCTCTAAATGTCTGAGATGTTCCAGCAATTTAGGTTAGAAACATTGGGCAAAGATCAGTTTAGTCTTCAGAGGGAATTTTGTGCTGTGGTCACAAATTACCACAGGGAAGAGAGTGAGTTTGGCCTCTGAGTCATGTCAGAACACAAATTTTTGCAGCTGAGGTAAGAAAGAGGCAGGAGAGTGTTAAACTTGCACAGAAAGAAAGGGTGAAACAGGACACAAATCAGTGTTCACTTAGTGCAAAATTAGGATGTTACGAAGAAAATTAGCTGAGACACACAAGGGTATGGAGAGAAGAAAATTTGTAATTATATCCACGTCAGCTCTAAGAACCTGGAAAAATAGTCAGCAGAGCCTGGAACACCTCATTTCTGAGCACAGCTGCATTGCTTAAACCCAGTGGCAAAAGTGGCATGACTGGAATATTAAACCCCCTGTACTGAAGGCAGGGATCAGCTCTTCCAAAAGCCCTAGGAGATGGTTTTTCTTGTGCAAGGCAGGAGCCTTCTTAAAAAGAAGCCTTCCAGCATGTTTTTTGAGCTGCAGATTTTTTTGCCTATGCCTTCCAAGGACAAAACCTGCATTAGGTTTTGCTTTGGCGTGTTAAAAACGAAGCATGGAATTGAAAATTGAGGCTAGTTTAGATATAATGATGGTAACTTGATTGTGTGTGTGTGATGTGCATAGAATAAAATCCAACCAATTACATTTTTAGTGCTTTTAAAGGCCCATTCTCAAAGATGTGAAGATTACTAGCCAAGCAGGTAAGAAGGTAATGTTTAAATGGAGAAAAAGAAATGACATTTGGAATTGCAAGGCTATATATCCTGAACACCACAGTCAAGAGGAAATCTATTGGTAAAATAAATTCATTGTTATATCTAATATAAAGCACACTGACAGTAAAATTCCCAAATATCCAAACCAGCAAGGGGAGTAACAGTGAGAGCTGTTTATTAGATGCTAGGAGCAGAAACTGGTGAAGGAAGGAATAGGATTCAAGAAATAACTGTAAGTTGTCAACACTGAATATAATAATAGTTGTGGTTTTTTGTTGTTTTTGTTGTTTTTTAATTTTTTTTTTTTTTAAATTTAGAGAACTGCCATGAACAAAACTGTTTATTGTATTATTGGTGGCAGTTATGTGCAGAAACACGTGCAAAAGGCTGAACATTCCTATTTTTGAATACAGCTGAACAGAGAGAAAGAGACTCAAGTGACTGTTGGCTTGACTTACCCCGATCTTGGTTATGGCTGTGAAACACTGATGCAGGTTTTGAATGATGAATGCAAGATGAGAAAGTTGTTATCTCATACAAAACACAGGTGTGGAAAATAAATTTTGTAAAACTGGTGAGATCACAGGTGATTAATAATGTTGATATAGTACACTGATAGAGTATACTTTCTGTGAGATGCAAACTTGGCTGTTATGAGTTAAGAATTTAACCATTTAATACCAAATGCAATAAAAACTAGTGGGCCTGCAGAGGTCGTGATTAAATACAATAATAATTCACCTGTAGGTTTAAAGCAGCTTTCTTTTCATGTTTCACACAACCTTGTGTCCATGCAATTTTGATGTTAAATCCGTGGTTTGAGGGGGAAATCAGCACCAGAAATTTGCAGATGGCAAAAAATAATCCCTATCTGTTAACTTCTAACCTTGGGGGGAAAGTCTGAGTGATAAAGAAGGAGCAATGAGATCGTTGGTTCAGTGTAATGATGAATTTGGTGTAATGTGCCTTGTAACAGGATTAAATGTGGAATGAGGGAAAGATAAACCTCTGTGATCCACGGCTGAGTGGACAGAGTACAAAAAAGGGTGACTTGGTGATAGTCTGTACCTTCCTCTAAGGGAACAGGTATTTAACAGTTCAGCAGATAAGACCTGGCTTTTCTCCTGGATGCTGGATGAATAATTAAGATTTGGGACAACTTGCTCTTCACTACAGAGGATTTTCTGACACTGGTTATTTTAGAAACTAATTGCTCTGGTTTTTTTTCTACAAGTTATGGTTTTAATGCAAAGAGGATTTAACTCTGGGAAAATCCCCCGTGCAGCATGATGGAAATACCACACTGTTTCATTTCAGCTCCACAACTTGCAGAAATTAGACTGGGAAGCTCATCTGCACAGGTGTCTCAGCCAAGGAGTGTGTTTTTTAGTTTAAGAGGTGCTCCTTTACTCAGGGGACACACATATATGAGTGGTTGGGTGCATTCATTCACTTGGTGCATTCTCCAGCACAAAAGTCCAGATTATTGTGCTGCAGAACTTCTCTGTCTGAGCTGAGTGTTTTCCAGTTTTAAAGACTTTAATGGCACTGTAGGAGTGAAACAATTAGTGGTGGAAGAACACCTAAATCTCTTTCTACTCTTGGACAGCGTAGCTTTCTGTTAAAATAAGTTAGGGTGTTGTATTTTTTGTGAAATTTGTTTTATTCTGAGGTGCTCAGGACAGGGAGAAGAATTGCTCTTGGCATCACTGCAGTCATGAAAAACGTGGCAGGCCAGACACTCTGTTTGTTTCTTTAAGGACTTATCTGCATGTCTGAACGTGGCACTATAAATTAGGAGTTGTTTATCCCCCAGAAAAGCAGATCTGCCTCGTGACACGGAGTTGAGTCCCCTTTCTGTCCCCCAGCTTTCATCTTGTGAACTCAGACTTCTGAGTGCATCATAAATTCTCAAGGCAGCTCTCAAAAATGCTTCAAACCCACGGTTGTTCATGCAGAAAAGGTGTGTAAATCTTAAGTAACACGTAATTCAGTTGTGCTGTGAATAGCACTGCAGTGGGGTTGGATAAATGAAGGTCTGACTTTACACAAGTCTTTCAATTTTCTTTCTTTTTTTTTTTTTTTTCCCTTTAATCAGTTCTTTCTTGTTCTTACTTCCAAATGCCCTTCCTTCTTGTGGTGTCTTCTCCTTGTGTCTCACTCCACCTCTTCTTGAAGAACTGTGCAAATTAAAGATGCAGAAGGACAGTGGAGTGTACTTAGGCCAACAAGCCTTTAAGAAAAATGAGATTATTTTGTCCTTTTTTGCAGCATTTGAAACAACTGGGACAGAATTCAACAGCTTTTCTCAGGAATTGCTTACTTGGGCAACTGCAGCAAGTGTTACTCAGCCTGCTAAAGAAAGAAATAACTTCACCTCTTCAGCAGGCTTGGCCTTTGCTGTATCTTGTGAATGTTTTCCCTCCATCTGAGCCTCTTCCATGAGTGGCCTCCTGATAATGGCCAAGTGCCTGAGTCTGCAGTGACACAAGTAAGGCAGTGTCAGCTTTAAGCCTGTAATTTTGCTCTCCTCCTGCTGGAAACACGAGTGCTTGCAGGGGGAGGTTTTATTTCCTCCTCTTCCCAGCCCTCTGCCCTTCAGACAGGTCCCCTGACACTTGTCCCTCCTTGTGGAGAGACTCCAGACCATACTGGGGAGCTTTTTATAGCTTTAAACTCTTCCAGCATGTCAGAAAAAAAAAAAATCCTATTCCCTTTCAGCTATTTCTTACCTTCTGTCTGGTCAGAGTAGATTTATTGTTTCCACTTTCTGGGAGAGGGAAAATGTGAATGATGTGGTAAGCAGAAAATGCTGATGATTCCTTAGCTCAGCCTTAAGACAGATGAGACTGCAAGAATCATTTACATCATTTTGTTGTTGTTGTTGTTGCTGGTTATGACATGTCAAACCTTCAAAATCCAGCGTGACCAGGGTTTTCCAGCAATGGGACTTGCAAATTAGGTGAGATAAGAGAGGAAGCCAAAAAGGCTTGTGGGCAAAGGTGCTGGGAGGTGGCAGACTGAACCTCAAAGACCTGCTTGTGTGAGTTCCTGCTGCTGCTGGCAGAATTTTGGGAGTGTTATAAATCTGGCAATTGTAAGCTTAGAAGTGAACAAAAAAAAAGAAAGCTGAAGCAATAATATGAGTTGTTACAATTAGATTTATTAGGACTTTAGGTCCAGATGTTGTTCTTGCTAACCTAGTGAGAAGACAGAATCCAGAGTCTGAGTTAGTGAATGTAATTGGAAGGATTAATCTCATCTTCATCTCCCTGTGTGTTAGGGATTGAACTTGTTTTAACATCAGTAAAAAGGTACATTGATGAAGAGTGTATTAATTTTTGGAAGATGAAAACATATCATATGGGATTGAAGACTAACATGCTTCAGCTGTGTCATTTGGTGTCTTCCCTACATTATTCTACTTCTTGGAAAGTGGCATCTTTTGTCTTATATTTGTGCTGGTGCCAAGTAAACCAGCATGTTCTTCTCTGGGCGTGGCAACCAGAGATTTTACTAAATTCCCAAAATATTACTACAATGTGCAAAATAATTAAACTACTGGCTAAAATAACTTGTGGTGCTCGGATGGCAGAGGCTGTTCAAGTTGTCACATAAAGCACAAGTTTTAAAAATAAATAAAATAATTCTAAAAAACCCTCCCCAAAGCTGAAGCCCAGAAATCTGAATGTGCTTAGGTCTTTCAGAAACCACCAAGTAATTGTGAATAAATAATAGAATTGCATGCATATGTATCTCTGCAAATAGGACATTAATAAGACAGGATAAAATTGTTCCTCAGTGTGACATCCTTGATTTCTTGTTTTCAGATTCCTAAATAGAAGGAAGAGGGGTGTGACTTCCAGTGCATTTTAATGACTGTTTTCTCTGGAAGTTCTGTAGCTAAAATGTGACGTGCTTTGATCGTGGCAAAACCTCTGAAATCATAATTATACCTTTATTATCTTTGATTAAATGGCAAAAGGTTCAAATGCATCTTCATCCCAATCACCACATTGTTTGTAGATGCATTTGATGCTCTAGGGCTAAAAAAATAAAAAAAGAAAATATCATGCAAATGAACTCTCTATCCACCCAGCGCAGTTAAATCTATCTGAAAGCACCCGGTATTAATCTTGTTTATATGCATGTCACTGATCTAACCAGAGCTGCTGTGGGCTTTGAGAAGCAGGCAATGGCCCAAGATTTAAAGCTTGCTGAATTCTTTTTTCTTTTCCTCTTTTCACGCTGACCAAATGCCACTGAGAAATCAAGGGAACACAAAGTAAACGGGCAGTCGTAGGTTTGGATGTCGTTCTTTGTTTTTCTGGTTATTAAACGGTCAAGTTGCTTATTAAAAGTTCCTTTTGAGTCAAATCTGGAACAAATGGCTTTTGAAATGATTCCTGCACAGACAAGTCTCTTGGAACCATCCCACCTTCATGCAAAAAATATGCCAATAATGCCAAACAATCTCCTCAAAAGCCCGTGGCTTCCTCAAAGCTCTCTGAAAAAGAATATTAAGTCTTTTAAACTGTGTAATTTGTATTTTGTTTGACCTGATGGCTTCTGGTTTTGTTTGAGAAGGACCTGGCATAAACTGCATAAAGCAGCAGTTAAAGCTGTCCCAGTGCTGGAAGTTGAGTGTTGACTTCCTGCACTCTGTGTTACCCTTGGAGAAGCTACTAATGAAGCATCTTGTGGAGTTAAATCCTGTCACTCTTTATTCACCTTGAAATCTGATTAAAGAAGAAAAAGCATGAATCACAAGCTGAAAAAAGTTCATGTTTTGAGTTTGCAGTCATCATTTCTACTTGGTAACAGCTCATAAAGACAGGGGAGCCAGAAGAAATGAGCTGGTTTTGGAAACGCCAGCATCTAATTCATGACAATGTTGTTATTTTCTGTTTGTGTCTGAAAAAATGGTAATATGACAAATAACAGAGGTCTAGGGGCTTCTTAATTTCAATTCAGATTATTTTGTTCCTGTCAATACAGGAACAATTCTTTTTAAAAAAGTCCTTGAAGTCTGATGTGCAATATAACTGCCTGATTTTATTTAAAGAATCTGTGGTTTTATTTTCCTGCCAGCTTACAAATGCTCTTTCTGATCTTTATTCTCAGCTCTTTCTGGAGCTGCCAGCTTCTCATTTTGGGAATGGTGTAATATTTTGGATTCTTCTGAAGTATCCTGTTTGGAATTTACTCACCTGTCAATCTTCAGTTGTTTGGCTGAATTGTTATATAATTCTTGGCAGATGCAGATCTGAGGGAAGTGGTGTGCCCTTTCAGCACTTAAAAAACCCCATAATTATCCTTTGTACATTGCAAAGTAACAGTGCAGGCCACGATTCAGCCATGGTCTGCTGTTCTTTTTCATGTGTAAGTCAATGATTGGTCATAGGAAACAGCAGTGAATTTACTTCCATTTATTACAGGCAGGAGAAACCTAAATGTTATTTAAAAGTAGATCTGATAATCTGAAGCATCTCTGTGACAACTGATGTGCATTTTACATAACATGGTGTCTTTGGGCAGATATAAAATATGCATTTGATAAGAAGTTTCTGAAAGTAAATATTTAGCCAACTTCTGTGTTTTAGAAATTTTGGCTCTTAAATTTTTAAAAAACCCCTACATTCCCTTCTAGGATGTTTTAGAAAGGAGTTTCAGCTAAATTTATTTCTCTTGCCCTTCTTGGGTTTTCCTTTTCCTGGGATTTTTTTAACAGATACACGCAATGAGTTAGGACCAGCTAATAACCACTGAAACAAACTTCACTTTTTTTATTCTCAATTTACATGCATTAAGGGTTTTGAAGTGCTAGGCAGGAATTAGCAGCTTGGGAAAGATTACTGGTCCCCCCTTCCACCTGCTTATGAATGTGCATTTTGTGATTATTCCCTCTCATGCTCCTCCCTCCTCCTGCCCTGATGAGTAGCCTGTGGTTTATTTTAATTTCAGAGTCTGACTTTTCTTCTGGCTCGTTTATCTTACCTCTGTGTGTGATTCTGAGGAGCTGGGCTCCTCAAGATCAGTGCCAAAATATGCCAGTAGAGGAAGAATTTCCTGCAGGGTGGAATATCCTGACCCAGGGGAGTCCCAGGTCTTCGATTTCCACTTTTCAGGCCACCAGAAATCTGGAGCTCAGTGCAACATATCAGCAATATTCTGTTTCCAGCTGTTGATTTAGGCAGTGTGGCAAAGGAAAGGCCACTATTTTACCAATATTTTACCCTCCTAATGTTCTTTCTCCCCCAAAAATGCCTAAAGATTGTGTTTATCTTTGGTGTTGGTGCCCATGAAAAGGATAAGAGCGAGTGCAGTGTGAGCAGCTCCTTTGAATCTGCAGTTGCAGAGCCAGGACGTAGTTTTTGAGGAGCAAAGGGACAATAACACTGCCTTGTACTTCTCACCTGAGTGACACTGCTGCTTGCATTTACCATTCCAGTGTGCACCTGTATCTGGTATGTGCATCCACACAACCCATGCTGATGCAGTGTTGGTTTCCGTAATAATTCTGTAACCAAGCCCCCTTAGGCAAGGTAAATCTCTTTAGTTCCCTGAAAACGTGACTGAACTTTCATTTTCTAGTTTCTGGATTTTTTCTTTGTGTGTGTTTTTGTTTGGGTTTTTTATTTGTTTGGTTTTTTGTTTGTTTGTTTTTGTTTTGCTTTGTGTTTTTTCTCCCGTGTAAAATCTCAAGTAAGAGCTGCAGCTACGTTTTAATTCATAATTATCTTAATGTTATGGGAAATGGATTCCACCTCACTTTCCCAAACATGTGGTGCCTCTATGACAGATAGCACAGTGTGGGACAACTGAGCAGGACCAGACCAAGTCCAGGCTCGGATCCTTTCTCTAGCAGTGACCAGAAGTAGACACCTCAGGAAGAGCCCAAAAAAACCCCTTAAAATTCTCTCCCTTCTGTCTCCTTGCTTCCTCTCCTCTTCCTCACACATCCAACCACTTTTTGCTTTCAGACCCTTGAGTGAATTTTTCCAAGTGTTTTGTAACCCTCATGGATTTCTCTTGTGCAGAATTTGGCTCCTTCATCTCAAAACCCTCTAAAATGCATCCAGAACATAGAGAAGCTGTGCTTTTAAGTGACAGAAGCTGAAGCAGTGTGACAGTGGATTTCTGGAAGATAATTTGCTAAAAGTATAATACCCTTATGCCAGAACTTCCCTTTTAAGGTGATAATGGAAATATCTGAGTCTGTTCAGCTCGAACAGCTGTGCTCAGCACACAAACCTGGAACAAAAGAAAAAGGAAGATGTAGTGATAAAGAGAAGAATTAAAATGCTAAAGACATTGATTATCTCTCCAAATAGATAAATATCTTTTCTGTGTTAGGCTTTTCACTGGATTTTGGGCAAATTGTCCTCTGTTGTTAAAAGTATTTCTTTTTAGCATTAATTTTCCAGATATTAATAATACCTAAAGAAACACAGCTCCTCTTTCACTTTGGTACAGCTTAAAGAAATGAAAGGTAACTAATTTCTTGCTTTGTTACAGTACTCATAGGCAGATTAATAATTTGAATACGCTTTTTTTTTGTTTGTTTGTTTTTTGTTACTTGAATTTCAGCATTTGATTGTAACACTGAGGACGGCAATGCTATCCTATTTTTCAAGGAGCTCTTCTGAGTTTTTCAAATCCCTTAAATACCTCTCAGGTGTTCCCATAATGAAAACAGACTGCAATACCCTCTTTCAGCACAAAATGCTGTTGTGTGTGGTGTCATGTTGGAATTGTTTTTTCCACTGAAGAGTGCTTTTGTGCTTTGCCACATTCTGTTAAATAATTGACTTCAGGATCTGTCACTCTGTTTTCTGCCACTTCCACTAATGTGGAGAATCAGGAGCTTTTCCCTTTGCCAGATTTCCTGGTGATTTTATGTGTGATGAAGCCAACCCTTTTCTTTAGCCACAGGGGGTAAATCCAGCTTGGGTGGTGAGCACTGGTTTCACATGGAAAACTTGCAGTTAAATTCACAACAGATGAAAATGTGCACACAGGTTTGGAAAAGGCAAGTGGTCATATTTATTTTCTCTTTCCTCTATTCTTTTACCAGGATATTTTTTCCTTTATTTTTTCTTGCTAAAATTCGTTGAACATACCCACAAATGGAGTAGATTTTTCTCAGGTTTTATCTCCAGGTAGAGAGATTTTGCAAAAACACCCAAACAAGCAGTAATCCATTGTGTCAGTGCAGATGGAGCCTGATCTCCGTGCATTGTCAGCTGTCCCCATGGGTTTGCAGCAGCTGTTTTAAAAGAGGAGCTGCTGATTCCCAGGTGTCTTGTGGTATCATTTATCCTACTACAGCAGAGCTGAAATCACCAGCAATGGGAGCAATTATGCTGTGGAATTCCCTGATGAAGTAAAATCGATGTATGTTTTTGAGGATCTTCTGATATTAAGGAAAAGTCATGTGGTGTGTCAACTTCCCACCCCATAGCCCTCCTTTTCTTTTTATGCACTGATTGCTGCATCAGAACATGTTTATCTTACATCTCTGCTGGAGAAAAGATGTCTTGTTTTCTCTAACCTCTGCTGGCAAAAGTCCTCTCTCTGGGACTGCTCGTGTTTGTATCTTATCCTTCTGCTGTGTTCTGTTTTTTTGTATTTCAGAAGAGCCTTACACAGCGTGTCTGAAATCAGGTTGGACATGGCTGTTTGTAGCTCCTCAGCCTTCCTCTGCATCGCCTTAAATAATTTAAAACGTTATCTTTCTCACAGGTCTCTAGCCCTGAGCCGACTGAGCCTCGTTGTGTTTAAACACACATAGAAATGACCTGTTAGCTGAGCTGGGGTTGTGATAACCTGAAAAATGACACTCTGCTCCACAGCCACGGGCTGTAGCAATTCCCAGCACGAGGGAATTGGCACAGGGCAGGATCTGCAGCACTCACACACGCTCAGTGAGTTAGAGCAGCGTTAGCTTTTTGCCCTGGGCATTGCTGCCTTTTGTGTACTCGAGGTCAACTCCTACATATGTCAATGTTCTTTCCTTGGAATACAAAAAATAAGTGTGGCTGTGGTGGCTCAGAGCAGAAGTCTGCCTCTGATGGTGGCCAGGAATAACTGGGAACTTGCAGATTTTGAGAATTATGGGAACATACTCCTGGCCAGGTGCCTCATTCTTTGGTGCCAGGAGAATCTCTCACTTTTGGGGGGGCTGAGTTTTTCTGTGTGTTTTTTTTTTTTGAGTCTAAAAGGAGTTGAGAAATATCCAAAATTAGGAGAGCAGAGTGGTCGCTCTTGCCTACAAAAAGCCATTTCAGCTTTCTCCCAGGGGTATTTCCTTTAATCCCAGGAATCTTGTCTTTGCATGTACGCCTTGCTCTGGATCACAAGATGTCTTGGGCTTCAAATTGTTAAAAGAAGTAAGATACTAAAAACTGAGATGTCTGTCATACCCCATGAGATAAAAATAAGGACTGTGCCCCCTCAACCCCACACCTTTCTCAGCAGAATGATCCCTGTCACAAACACGAGGGTGGAAAGAGCCCTCCTGTCCATATGTTCTGTAGGAGGTTGGTGTCACTGCTGATTTACTTCTCTGTGGAGTGGTCCCCATGCTGCTTTCACACCAATAGCTCTCTGTACCCATTAAATGTCTCATCCTAAAGAGGGAGAAGCAGAGCAGCCTATTTATAGTCACTTCTCACCCCTCAAGTTTGGAGAGAACTGAATTTTCTTGATTTCACTTGGCTTTGTGCCAGGATGATGTGTTACCATTAGATGTTATACACATCAGTGCATCTGATACATGATAAGTGCTGTGTGTATATGGATTAATTCTGTTTAAATTTTGAACTTCTCTAAGCCTTATAGGCCTTATAAATTAATATCTTTGGGCCAAAGTTGAATCTGTGGCTGAAATTCATTAGTGCAGCTGCGCTGGCATGAATAAATCTAACAAACCTTTGGTCATGAAGTGTTTTAGAAGTCTGTGATTGAATTACAGTGATTGAATTACAGCTTTTGTAATGGCTATCTGTCAAAATATTATTTTAGATACTACTGAAAGTGTAGCAAGGATGATCATGGTTGTGCTTGTTTTGGTAAAACAGAACATGTTACAAACCCAGCTCAGCCAGAATTTTGCCACCCAGTGATGTGCTTTCACTCTGTCTTCCTTGGGAGATCTCAGTCCAGCCTTTCTGGTCTTCTCCCCTTGAAGTGATAATTATTTTTTTGGTGTCCATTTCTTCAGGATTTCTTTGTTGCTTTTATTTTTGAAGACCTGATTGGGAAAACAGCATTTTGAATTATGCTGAGAAGGATGAATATGCTCACAGACAAGTATTATAATATATGTCACTCTTCTTTTGTCCTTCATAAAATTGCTTTTTGTAGACTTTACTATGGTGGTCTGTGTTCCCATGTGCTGAGATACAGTGTGTGTGTGTGCTTCTACGTAGAAAAATGGAATAATTCTGTAAACTACTCTTTTTATAAAGAATTTAGGCAGGATTTGACCTCATGTCAACTTTTGGTCTTACTGATGTGGATCACTTTAGTTGAACACTACATTCTGCCAGCAATGAAGGTGGAATTTGTTATAACAAATAAGCTGCATGAAAGGCTTGGTAGAATCTGTGGCAAAAAAGGCTGATGGTTTTGTTTTGGGTTGTTTCTTTTAAAAATTGATTCGGTATCAGTAGTGTAAAATATCTCTATTTGATATTTTTGTCTCCTACTTTATTTTATAACCAAAGAGAAAAAGAAACATTTGTCTTGTCTGTGGCCCCTCATTCCCTGGGCATCCTTGGAACAGATCTTATCTTGGCTTATCCCAAAGTAAGGAATACTGGAGTAGCAGTGACTAAACATCAGTATCAATAGATAAATGATCACCAAACTGCATCATTTTAAAGAGCAGGTGATCTTGAAGATGCTGAATAGTAAGGCAGTTCAACTCTTCTCTTGCAAGTGATGACTGTGGTAAAACCAGGACTGTATTAAGAATCCGTATAAATTAATTTGATACCTTTAAAAAGTATTTGCTGTTTTCAGCTTTTGAATTTTTTCAGGTCCTCATCTGTCCGTTAAGACTTGTTGGGTTTTTTTTAGCTTTTATTTGAATTTTTTCCATTGCCTATTTTTCCCTTCAGGGCTAGTAATAAAACTAGGTTGCTGCTACACTATAAGGTTGGGTTCTTATCATGGTTTTATATCATGTAACTCTAATCCATTCTGTTGATAAAAAATACCTACCTTTAGCCACAACAAACTGCAGTCTTGCTTTTAAGCAGGTCAACTATTAAATTGATAATCCTGTGGCAGAAGAGGATGTATGAGGCAATAAATTTCTCCCTGTTTCACAAACAATGGAGACCTGTAACTCTTCTGTTTTTGCCTTGGGAAGAACTTTACTCATCTGTGGTACAACAGCTTCTTTAGGGACACTCTTCTTCTGTGATGACTATTTTGTGATTAATTTTTAGGGGCTTACTTTTTATTTAATTCTGGCATAGGGAGGGAAGTGCAGGCAGCACAGAGCAGCAAAAAGGCTTGAACTGCAGATGCCCTCTGAGCATCTGACTGTGGGTTTAGAAGAGTTCTTTGTAGGAGAAGGAGGGGAACCTGGTAGAGTGCTCAGTGTCCCTCCTGGCTAAAACTCTGAGCTTCAGATATAGCTGATATTTGGGTTAGATGTAAAGAAGCAGACAATTTGTACAGAAAATGAACTGTAAAACTGCACCATGGAATAAATTTTATTCCTAAATAATTTGTATTTATTTGTGTTCTCTTTTTCTCTCATTTTATTTTTTTTTCCTTTTAAATGCAGCCAGCTGAAGACAGATGTTTTCTGAGCCAAAGAAGATCAGCTTTTGTGTTGCAGCTTGTGAGGATTGAGTATGTGCAGGTAACAGTGTGATGGCCACAACCCACAGCTGCAGTGTGGAGAGTGGATTAATTCCATCATTTCAGGGACATCCATACACTGCTAAATTAGTGCTAACTTAGCAGAGGCAAAAAACACCAGCCAGGTTTGGGCTTTGCTTTATATATCAAAGACCTGAATAGCTCACTAGGCTGTTCTTGCAGTGCTAAACTTTCTTATCTCCCTTCCCCCCCAGGCCTGTGGGGAAAAAAGTGCTTTTAAGTTTTGAACAACATTCTGTTATCTCCTTGGAGAGAATTCCATTTCTTTCAACAGGCAGAAAACAGTCCAAAGGAAACACAGGGTGTGAAAATGCTCACAGTGAAGCAACATTCTTAGCGTTTCCCAGCTGCAAGTTTGGTTTTTGAGTGAAAACAATTCTAAAACCGACTTTTCTCCTTGTCAAACTTCTGTTTTTGACAACAGTTTGCAAACTTTCTTCTCTACCTGCATCTTCCTCAGGTATCTGAGTAGGGGATTTAAAATTGTGTTAAAGTACCTGAGTCTGAATGTCCCAATTCGTTCCTTGCAGCCTGATTTCTGGAGTCAGCAGACATATTAGCAGCACTCAGGGTAGCAGCTGAAAGACTGTGAAGCTTCCAAAACATGTCTAAATGTTGAAGATATTTATTGCAATTAATTCTCTGATGGCAAAAAATTGAGTCCCCTTGTGCAGCACTGGCAATTCCAGGGAGTGGGACCCCTTTATTAGTGGAAGCTTTGGCTGATGGCCCACCAGATCCCCCCTTGGGGGTGGATTTCTGCCCTCTGAAGATGGGAATGCACCTGCTAAAGATACAGATACCCAGTTATTCTGTGCCCTGGACAGGCTCTGAATGATGTCATTATGCAATTGGATTTCCTGTGGTCCATGCAAAGAGATAAATGGTGAACAAGTCACATCGTTATTGATTCGTGCACCATTTGCCTCTCAGCTCACTCAGAGAAACACAATTACTGCTGTTACACTTCATTTAAAAGAATTGGAACATTTTGGCAGTGCAAACAGCTATTGTGTCTGAATTGATATTCTTCCTGGGCTAATCCTTAATGTGCTGGTTTATGTTTTTCTGATTGCAGCCAAACCAAACTTAAGAGGGTTATAAAGCTGTTTCTTTCCCATTACTTGTTTTCCCTGTGCTGCCATACAAAGCTACAGAGCATTTTCCAAATCAAAGCATAACATATGCATTTCTATCATTTATATTATGCATTATTTTAATAATTGCATAAATTACTGTATCGAATACAGTGTTTTGCAAAATTAAGGCTAAAGCTGGGGCTTGGGTTTTGTGCAGACATTCGTGGTTCCCAGCTCTCAGCATTTGCCTTGCCCTGGTTTTGCAGGAGCTGAGTAAATTTATGTCATTGCCTGAAACTGGAGGCAGAGGAGTGATAGTGAAGATCCTGCTCTTGTTGGTCAAGTGGAATAAATAATGGTCTCTTCTGGAGTAATTTATGCGACGTCTGAAGTACCACGGTAATACTTTGTGTATTAAGAATGTAATGATAACAGCTTTGCTCTAAGGTCCGTGTTTTCCAGTAGTTTTCACTGACAAATAATCCAATTCAAGAGTCATTTTTATCCTATATTGTGTGTGTTAACTGTGCATCTGTGATGGCCTGTCTTGAAAGAGCTGCTCTTTTCAGGAAAACAGGGATAAGCTGTGAGTGCACTTTCTTGCTGCTCTTTGCTGTTCCAGGTTTTCCAACAGGTTTCTGCACCGGAGATGGTGTGTGTCAGAGACTGAAATGTTTAATAGCTTCAGCATTGTTAAGATCACCAAAAGACTTCTGTCCCCTGTAGCAAACTGCAAAGAAACAGCTGCTCAGGCAGTGAAGCCCATCCTTCCATGAATGCCTCCTAATTTGGATGGCAAAAGGGACCTTGAGATAACATAAGGGGAGTGCCTTGTCCAGCTATTCCAGGTGCAGACATTTCCCTAAGTGTTATTTTTATGCTTTAATATTGCATCATTTAATAATAGATTTGTAAATCAGGTAAGTCCAGAGTGAATTTACTGGAGTTGTTTCCCCACAGCCCTCTCCCCACACTTGTCCTTCAGGTCAATCTTCATCTGCCCTTTTCTTAGACAGGTAAAATTATATAATTTATAAATCCAAACAGTTACTGCTTTAAGCTAGAGAGTCTCCAAAGGACTTCAGAATATCTTGGAATAGAGATAATACATTCATATAGTGTTATATATATATATATATATATATAAAATGTCTCTCTGTATCTATGAAATGTACAGTTCATAACTCAGTGAAGAAGGGTAAGTGTGTGTGCTCAGAAGGACAAGACTCATGCAAAGAAGCTTTCCAGTGCTGTGTACCAGTGTTGGAAACTCGAGTTGCACAGGCCCTCTTGTGTTACAGATTTAATAGAGCAGCCTGTGTGTAACTGGGAGCCCTGTTCTGTACCAGTGTCCCCCCTTCTCTGTGCTCTCCTCCCTGTGCTTATGGCAGCAGCTGTCTGGTCCTCAGTGCTGAAGTGTCTGTTCTCTGTTTCTGGTTTCTCTTTGCTGATTGCTTTGTGGTTTTGCTGTTTGAAAAAAGTAAGCTGTTTTTTAATTCAGGAGAAATCATGGTGGGCAGCTCACTGTAAGGAGAGAGTTAAAAGGGCTCCATCTCAAAGGTTTGAAGGAGCCAGGATCCCACCATGCTCTTTTCTCCCTCTTGTATTTGCAGAAGTAGCTCTTGTCATGCACTGATTTCAGACCAACCTCAACCTCCTGTGTAATTCTTTTACTGGTTCAGCACAATAATCTGTATGCACCTGGTAGCATGGGTAGTTCAAACTCTACAAATTGCACCCAAATGTTCTCTTAGATTGATGTAAAAAGGATGTGAAGGTGCCAGGATGACACAGCATTGCAGCAGAGCTGGAGGCTGATGCTCAACTTGTCCTGTGCTCTGAGGCCTTAAAGTTAAGTAGAACATTTAAAGAATGTACTCTCTTGATCATCCATGTTATGGAAAATTTTATCTGTGCCTTGAATAATTGATCAGGAGAAATCACTTTGAAGGTTCTCTTCTAAAGCTGTAGCGGGATAAGAAATTTGTTGGGAGGCAGCAAAATATCTGTTAACATATCTGTCAACATGCAAAGTTAACAAATAACACTAAGAAACCTTCCCATGGAGTTTGTGTTAGAATAAAAGACTGGTTAGTGATTTACCATTTAGATCAGCTCAGGATGGGGGACTGGGAGAGCTCTTTTGATCTCCTCCAGAACCATCTGTGATCCAATCTCCACCCCAGAGAAGGATGTGTGTCTCAAAACTGCCTGTGCTGTCAGTGGGGTCACATTTCAGTGTGAGAACCAGTGATTTGAGTCTCTTCCTATGAAAGGTATTTGAGAAAACTTTCCTCCTATCTTCCAAACATTGGAAATGAGGGATGCTGCTGATCTGTAGGCTTGTGCCTGAATTCCTTCCTTGGCAGCAAATGCTAATGCAAACTGTTCTGCTAAGAAGTGGCCTTTGGCTGTTTATTGTTGTAGCTGGTTTTAATATTTGTGTGCTGCAGATAAGTGAACCCCAGAGTAAGCAGCAGAAAAATATTTATTTTCTGCCCCTTGAGTTTATGCAAGTGAAACCAGCACAAATTAATGTGGGGGATGTAGTGGATTTAAAGCTGATGTCCAACCCAGAAACTATTTTCAGGTGACCCACAAATAACATGTGTTTGGTTTGTGTGCCCAGTAGCCTGGTTTGCTTCCAAAGCAAGAGATGATTGCCAGGGTTGATGTTATTTTATCTTATTTGCCAGACTGATTGAATTGCTTGCATCCAGTTCTTTCCAGTGAAATGTGGGTAGGTGTGGTATATTTGCATAATATATGTGTTATGTAGACACATGTCCAGCCTGAAAATGCAAATGAGACATTAACTGGAGCTGAAAGAGCTTTGCTGTGTCCAAGATGACTCTTGAAATCATGAAATGGTTTGGGTTGGAAGGGACCTTGAAAAACCATCTCATTCCAACCCTCCTGCCATGGACAGGGGTACTTTCCACTAAACCAGGTTACTCCAAACCCCATCCCGCCTGGATTTCAGTGAATTGGAAAGCTGCTGAGGATATGAAGGGTTGACTCTCTTGGTTGAAAGGAATTTCCAAGCAGATTCAGTTAAATTGTTTAAAGCTGTCTGTGATTGCTGCATATACTGTTTTGCTTTTTTTTTTTTTTTTTTATAAACCCAAGCAAATAACTGATGGCTCACCAAGTTAAGGTGTTGTGCAAGTCTGGACAATAAATGTGCAAAAATGTCCTGCATATTGGATGTTATACATACAAAAATATATCCATATGTGTATGCACTCAGACATACATTAGAGAAGAATCTTTTGTGCCTTATATCATACTTTTCTAACTCTGCACTTTATTCTGAGCAAATGGATTTGAATGCCTGCCTAACTTACTGATGTGATTACAGTAATGCTAAGTCCAAATCAGTTCACACACCCTTTTAAAAATTGTAATTATTTTTGTGCTTTTTTTTATTATTGGGCTTTTAATAGGACATGGGAATCCAGCAGTGATGCACAAGCTTCCAGTGAGTGCCAGAAATGGGTGCCAGAATGTTCTCAGTGGTTCAGGCTTTTCTTGGCTCCTGCTCCTTCTCCTGCTATGCCAGTGTATTTAGATCAGGCCAGTGTTGGCAACTCCCTTCCAAGAAGGGCAAGGGATTTTTTTTTGGGGGACCTCCTGTTGATTTTCCCTCAGTAAAAGTGGCCCAGGATCTGATATTGTTGATTGTTTCGGGCTCTGTGGTGAGCATTTTCTCACGTGAATCACTCTCTATTTTGTATACTTCTGTTATTAATATTGTTGTGTAACTGTTTGTTTTCTTATCTTGTTGCTGTTCCCAGTAAATTGTTCTTAACCCAACCCATGATCTTTGCCATTTGGAGGGGAAAGGGGGAGCAGTGTGTGGTTTTTTTTGTGTTTTTTTTTTTTTTTTTTTGTGGGAGTACTAAATTGGAGATTACCATTCCTTCTTACTGAAGTTCATTCTTTCCTGTTGAGGTTGTCCATTATTTTCTCTCCAAGATGTGCTTTTTTTATTCTGTATTTTTTTTATCTGCATGGAATATCGTGTGGCACGATGCAATTTTTGCAAGCTCCCTGAGAACCCTTGTTGAAGATTTGTTTCCCCAGGAAAAAAAACCTAAGTCACTGCAGCTAAAACAGTTGTATATGCTTTTTATTTTATTGAGTTAAAAAGTGACTTTTCAGTTGTGAATGACAGTTCTAGCTGAGAGCAGCTGATGTGGCAGCTGTCTCTGCACCACGACTGACAGTGTGAGGGGAGTGTTATGAATTTGGCATGTGGAAGGAGAGGGAAGATTAAACCGGTGTTGTTCTCTAAAAAAACAAACAAACCAAAAAAAGACCAGAATGGGAGTGAAAGGAAGAGGAGGAGTAATATGTGCATCATTTGTTTGGGAGCATAAAGGGGTGTGAGAGGTTGAGGGAAAAACAAACTGATATTGTAAAAGTTTGGTGAGAGGAGCCTTGGGAGCAGCTAATTGTGTAAAAGCTGTACTGATAACTTCTCTGTCTCCAAACAAAGCATTGGAAAATGTTTGCTCTTGTTTAATTGTTGAGCTGTTTGACAGTACTGGCAGGATCCAGCCTCCAATGTATTCAGATGGATGTGGTGAGATCAAGCCTGGAGAACTCCTAATGCAAATTTGCAGAACAAGGAACAAATCTGAAACGTGGTAGAAAAGAACTGGCAGTGCTGCTGGTAAGGGGGAAGGAAACAGGCTGGGGAGGGGATTCTGATTTTTTGAAGCAGTGTCTTTTTCCACAAAGCAACAATTATTGGCTCATAAACCAGAATTTTATTTTTATTTTTAATTCTTTTTTAACCTCCATGAAGAAACATAAAGCAAAGATGTTCTAAAGAGCTCTCTGGTGGCATTGTTAACCTAGCTGGTTTCAGGTGTTTTTTTTTTTCCCTTGATTGCTCATGAAAGATGCTGAGTTGCTGGCAGCCAGTTTACTGAACTGGAGTCAATTTTGACATTATTACTCCCTCAGGTCATCTCCAGCTAATTCCTGACTGTCCAACTGTTGCTTAATTGTCCAAGCTCCTGGCTCCTCTGCTGCTGATAATTTACCTTGTTTGGGATTGATGATAACTGATTTTCAGCTCAAGTGGGAAGTTGACTGAAGCTGTTTTTGCTTGGATATCAAATATGGCATTTACAAGAAAGAACAGAAATAACAAAAGAGGGTTTAGCTTTTGCTGCAGGTAACATCTGTTAAGACTATTTGTAACTTTCTCATGAACCACTCACTGTCTGCTTGTGACACCTTTTGCTGCTAATACAAAAATGCTTCCACTTCTAAAGAATTCAAAATCCCCTTTTCTTATTAATAGGAATCTTCCCTTTGAAAAATACAGCTGATATACTGAGGACAGAATGCTCTATGCTCCTTAAAATGGAACTTTCCTTTCCAAAGAGACTTCACCCTTTCATTTACCAGTTTACCATCTTAAAAAAGGAAAGACAAATATATCCCTTTGTGTGAATTAGAGCAGTAACACAGAAGGGGAAAAGGTTTGTTTGGGGTTCAGCAAAGATGCTTTGGACAGCAACAGTAGGAACCAAACTCTGTATTTCTCGAGTCCAAGTAAATTTCCTTAAATTTTCCACTTCTTTCTTGTAGCCTCTCTTTCAGATACAGCTTTCCTGTGACTGTCTTTGAGATTTGAGGTGGCTTCTTTGCTCTGGTTAAACTGGAAGGGATGCTGAATGTCAGATGCTATTTATCAAAAAAAGAAAACAGAGAGTCTTTCTAGAAAATCCAATTTTTCTTGCAAGTGCCATTTCAGAGAGTCTCTTCAGTGAGCCAGTGTTTCATAACACACTATTGATTTATTCTTCAACCTCCACAAGTCTCCTCCTTGACACAAGGAGGTCAAACGATAAAATTTATGGAGAATTTATGGCTTAGTATTGGGGAGAAGATAGATATATCTCTGAAAGTATTGACAGTTAAGTTATAGGATTTTTTTTTTATTATTATTGAATTGGAAAAAGTGATATTTCATCAGGTACACTTGGGCTGATGTCCTGCACACTCACCTGTTGTTCTGTCAGCTAAAATTCTGAAAACATACTAAAAGCTGACATCTAATGCACTTGACCAGTGATAACTTTGGGCTGAAAAAATTATTTCTTTAGTAAGAATGACATTAAATTGTCCATTGCTTAAACGCAGCCTTTTGAACTCTGTCATCACTAATTAATTTCTTGGACTTGGGCACTGTAAATGTGCAAGGACAGACAAGTTTCTGGCAGTCATTCTCATGGAGATGTGTTCATGAGCTGATGTAAAAGGATTAGGTCATTGGATGGCAATTTCCACAAGATGGTCCAATGGGAATATCTGCCAGCTTCATTTTCTGGAAGCTTACACAAAATACAGTTAAAAAAAATAAAAAAATTGTCCTCCCAGTAATTAGGACACAGATGACAAAATGCAGATCAGTCGAAGCCCTGCAAAAGGCTGAGACTGAAAGCAATGTTTACTTGGGCTCAGTGGTGTCACACACACAATTCTGAGATGTCTGCAGGCTGGGCATCTTCACAAACTGCCCTGGATACCTCTTGGTCATCCCTGGGCACCAGAAGCCAGGATGATCTGCTGTTACTCCAGGGATATTTGCTCTCAAACCACTGTCTGCAGACACACAATTCCTTGGTCTGTTGAAGGGGTGTGATGGGGAACTGTGAGCTTGTTTTTATGCCTCAGGAGCACAGGTTTAAAGGCTGCTTCCCTTGAATTGACCAGAAGGGCATTGTATCTGTCTAGAGTTGGATTTATTGCTGAGAAAGATTTAAGGATAAAGCTGATTTTGCTTAAGGTGTAGTCGGCAGCATGGGAGGAGACAAACTATCAAAAGAAAACCTGATAGTTGAGATGATCTTTGGGTCTTTGAGCACCTTAGTTGGCTTTTACCTCTCCTACACCCCAGTTTAACTGGAATGTCCTCTTTTAACTTGAAATGAGTCTCTTGCTTAGATTATGGAAGTCTCTTCTAGCCTTACACTGTCCCTTCTTCCTCCTCCAGAGACAGGGAGGATACAAAATTAGCTCTGCCCCTTTTCCTGAGAGATGTTGAACCAGAGTGTCAGAGCCAAATGCCTTTCCCAGGAATGCCTTGCAAGACTTCACTTCCTTCTTTTTTTGATGTGGAGACCTAAGACATGTTGGGGTGTGTTGCTAAATGACCTTTTTTCTTGCTGCCCTTTTTCTTTTGTTTGTGTTGACATATCTCCATCCATTCCCATCCCAGGATTTCTGAAGGCTCACTTTAGAGCAGGATGCAACAAATTATGAGAAATACAAAACATGGGTTCTGTAGTAAATTGGTAATTTTTCCTGTGAGCATCATGGCATAGCTTAAGGTGACCCTCTAGCTCAGGGAATTTGAATTAGATGGTTTCCCACCTTTCACATGAATGCTTTGGACTTTAAACAGTTTCTTCTTGCAGCCATGGCACAAATAGAGACCTTTATGTATTTAGATCTACAGGGATTAGAATTGTCTCATTCTTCAAACCATCAGAGAAATAGCTGGATATTCATGGTGACTAAAAAGAGCTGTGGGCATTACTGACAAGGCAGCAGAAATTTCATGCTATCAGTTAAGGTGGATTTCTTATGCAGAGTAATGAGCACATCCAGGCTACTTTTTTTAATTGTTGGTTATTTAAGGGTCTGACACACGAGTATAATTCACTCTTTTATGGAATAATTGATTAAATAGCAAGCACAATCTAAACAATAGCGTGGTATTTCTTTCAATGAAAGAGAGCAAAGTGTGTGTTCAGTTTTTAACCAGATTTCTTGCTTTGCTTTCTGGCTTTGACTGCCTTGCACACAAGTTCTTTTGTGTGCCCATCAGCTGAATTTTAATTAAAAAACCCCAAAAGCTTTTGTGGCAGAGCATATCCAATATCCTAATGATCCAGTTATTAAAATATCAGGAGTCCCTCGTTTTGCCACCAGAACATAAAGCTGTACCCCTGAATGACCAGAGGCTGCCACAGGACTAAAACCAAAGCAGTATTTCCTCATGTACCTTCACTGAAGGGTATTTTCTTCTGGCAGAGATGGAAGACATAAAACTAAGCAGTACTTGGTAGGTGGTTACTTGAGACAAGGCAAGACAGACCTGGAAAGCAAATCCTCTAAATGATGCAGGAAAATGCTGGTCATTTTGGCTGTTATAATGCATCTGTCACTTCTGCTTTGTGTTTCTTGCATCTGTGAAGGGGGGTTAATTAATAGGGTCTGTTCGTGGGGTTGATTGTCTTGTCCCAAATTTGCAAGCACATTTCATCTAATACATCTTCCCAGGATTACTTTATGGTTTTTTGTTTTTTTTTTTTTTTTTTTTTTTTATCTCTAGCAGCTGGGCTGGGTGCTGCTCACTTGTCAGCACCTGAATTTTCAGAGGCAGGGGAGAAAGGCTGCCTGATGTCCTTGAGCTCGCTGCAGGCTTTGCTGATTATGCTTCTGCTCACACTCAGTCAGTTTGGAAATAAGATTCATTAGCAAAACCTCTCCGTGGTTTTCAGAGCATAGAAAAATTTGCTTTTAATTTTTCAATCCACCTGTTGGGCCTTGCCTGGGTTCTGCAGCAGGCAGGTGCTCATCATGTGGACTCGTGACACGGCTCTGCAGTCAGCAGTGTCAAGTAGGCAGAAAAACAGATGAGAAAATCTGGTGTTACGGCCTCTGGATTTGTCATTTGGAGCCCTGTGTCTTTGTTCAGTGCAGAGAAGAGCAGAGAATGGTCTGACATTATCTAGCTTGGTTCAAACACTGGTTTTAAAACCCTTTTCTTTATTTTTTATGTATATTGGCATTGGCTCTTTGCTGACTTGCAGCAGCAGAGATGGCAGTTTCCAAGGATTGAAGGGGACCTTTACAGAGCTCTTTTTTTCCCCCTAGTATTATCAGGGATCTCAAGGGTTTTTTTTCCCCTCTTCTGATGTTAAAGCACTTCCTCTCTTTTAGTGCCCTGTTATGACAGATCCCACTTTTGCTTTTGCTGATGACCCAAAGCAGCCCCTGAAGACTTCTCTAGAAATCTGCTACTGCTGTCAGAAATGGCAGAAGCCATGTCCTCACACGTCTCTGTGGGTAAACTGTAAGAGGGCTTTCTTCAGTGTTCAAACCCAGTGGTCTGTGAGAACTTGAAAATAGTTGTGGTTTTTTTTTTTTTTTTTTTGCCACCCAACCTTGACGGGAGATGTTTGATGTTAAGGTTTTGTATCATAAAGAATTATAGAAAAATTCCTGGGAATGTTAAGTTATTTCTGAGGGTGGAAAAGCCAGCCTGGCACGTGACTGGACCGAACTGCTCTTTGTAATGAGTCCCACAGGTAAATGCTCAGACTGTGCTGGGAGGGATTTTTTCCTGAGCTTGTGAACCAGCAGGAGTCAAAATTTTTGACATTGCAGTGCTGATGAGCCTTTCCTTTCATCTAAATAACCTGATCATTTTGGAGGTATAGAACAGCTCTGGAGAGGTGCTTCCCACCCATCTTTGGAGAAAAAACTGCTCATCATATTCCAGTTGGTGAAAATATAAGGAAGGCATATAAGTGTTTAAATCTGGTACCAAAATAGATTACTGATTTTAAATGAAACACATTTAGCAATTTTTGCAGAGCATTTGGTGATACAGAGATCAAAAATAACATAAAAAGGAAGGGAATTAGTCCTGCAGTATATTGCTTATTTTTCCCCAGTGAGAGTAAGGGGAACATTCAGATTCAACATAACTGATGAGTGAAAAGCAGAACAAGCTGAAATGTGATTAGTGGAGTGTCAGATGAAAAAAAAAAAAATATGCCAGCAGTAACTCACTCCTTCTGACAGGCTGCAAATGCTCTGCTTTGGAAACAGAGCAGCTTGATGCTCGGTAACTCAGCACAGATCAGCTGAAACGATGCCCTTCTTTGGGGTAAATGCTGGGGGTAGATAAGGAAAAGGATATTAAGTGTCCCCAGTTGTGAATGCCCATTCCAGGGGCCCTTGGTGCCTTCAGAGGAGCAAGCACAAGGGGATCTGTAAGTGGGGAAAATGGTCGGTCGTGCTGCTGCCATCCTGCTTGGAAAAGTTTTCAAGCTTGATGGCACTGATGGAGTCTGAGTGCTGAGTTAATTGGGAACTTGTCTCTCTCCTTTCCAAAGCAAGTGGAAAATAAATTTGTCTTAAACTTCATAATTAAGAGGAAAAAAAAAAAAGTTAATGACCTGTTTCTGGCGCTGGAGAGAGATGTGAAGCTGATTCTGAATATTCAGTTTGTAAATTTACGTGATATAAAAGAGACAAACTTCCTCAAGGGAGAGAACAGAGCCTTTTTTGATTTTTTTTTCTTTTTTTTTTTTTTAAGGATTATAGAGCTCTATGCCCCCTGACACCTTCTAATAAGATTTGATTAAAAATATTCAGGATTAGAAAGCACTTCTTAACACTCTGACCATCTAAAAAGGGATGTATGTCAGGGTGTTTGGGATAAAAATTTTCTGGCTTTATAGCACTGACAACTTCAAAGTGTGTTTGTGTGTTTTAGAATGAGCTTACAAATATAAAATAGGTTGAATATGCCTGTGGCTGAGTATGCAGATGATTCAGGAATGCTATCAGACTGCAGCAAGTTTATTATGTAAGATATATATGGACAGCTATGCTCCACTGGCTAGAAGATGGGCAGCCAAGTAATTCTAATTTAAAAAAAAAAAACCTGCTGTGTGAAAGTTCAATTAATCCCTGTGAGAAAAGCAAACCACAATAGAGTCATTTCGCTGGGGTATGGGGTGTAGCAGAGTTTCACTTTAAAATAATGTTTTCCATCTGAAACCATAGAGCCAGAATGTCAGCAGGTACTTTGGGATAAATGGGGAATTCGTAGTGTCTGGATTGACAAATTGGATTGTTCAAAAGCAAAAAAAAAAAAAAAAGAGGTAGTGCTGTAGTTAATGAAATAAATTATTTGGAGATAAATTAAGGGCCACCTTAGGCATATTTTAGTAGAAGATGAATTTCTTAATTTCCCAGGAGAGCAGACACTGCATTGCAAGGAAGTGAGAAAAGTGTGGAAAACACAGAGCATGAGGTGAATGAGCATGGGTTTTTTTTTCAGCTGTTGAATATTTGGGAACCTTAATGGTCTTTTTCAGCTCTCAGACAATATATTGAAAGTGTTGAATCCTGGGATCTTCTCTTTTGTGCTGGGAATAGAACTGGCCTGGCCTGTACTATGTGTGTCCTTGTACCTTTTTCTTATTTCCTTGAAAGGAAAAAAAAAAAAAATCTTCCTTACTACTGTCAGAGGCACTTTGTGGATGCAATTCCCCACACTCTCTTTTGCTGTTTGATCATGTTGTGCATGAGTATCCTCCAAATCCTTTTCAAGTAGGCTTCACTTCATAGTATCTCCAGCACATATTTTTTCTCCTGAATGCTTACTTTTCCACCCATCTGTGAGAAGGTTCCTGTGGCAAAATACTTTCAGGTGATTCCTTACATTTCAGCCACTGTATTCTATATTTCTGCAAGAATTTGACATATAAAAAGAGGGCAGAGGATGTGTATAAATTAGCATTTACACGAGATAAATACATTTGTAAAAGAGTTTAAAATGAGAGCAGCACAAAAATACCTCTCTTTAGAGCTCACTGGGATCAGAGGAAGTTTTAATCCAAGGAAGGGGAAATGGAGAGGGCAGAAGTCTTAAAACCTAAGTAACAGGTTTAGCTCTTAACTCTGATTAATCTGCCTGACTAGTGTATGTTATTCAAAGGTTTTATTGTGAATTGCCAGTGTCCTGCTTATTCCTGTTCAGGAATGGAGACAGACACAGAGCTAAAGGAGGATTGTTTAAGGAGTTCAGTTTGCCCCCCAGAATGGTGAATGAAAGAAGAAAACTGATTGGAATAATAACTGCAAGAGGAGGAACAGCTGATTAATTCTAGATGCCAGCTATTACTCATTTTGTCACTAGGGAAAGGAACCTGTGCATGAAGTGGTTTAATTGCTCTCTCTATTTAAACATGAGCCCACCGATGTCTTCAAATGACTGCAGGGAGAGCAAAAGAACTTTGTGCCTTGGGCGATTTGAGAGAGACCATAAATCAGCCACACACACATCACGTTTAATCAGAACCAAAAACCTCGAACCTTGTTGAAAATTCCAGTTTCAAACATCACCCTAATGACAAGGGAGGCTCTCAGGACAAAATTTCAGCATAAGTAAGCATTAATCTGCACTGATACCTAGATTGACTTGAGAGTTTGATGAATAGCAGTCTGGGAAGAGCATTGCCACTGTAAAAACTTTGGGATTACTCAGTGGAATTAGACCTTCTAGCATCAGAAAAGCAGTAATTTTTGCTAGTGAGAAAGTGGTTGATCCGTATGTGGAGTTTGGGATTGCTGTGACTGACAAGGGAGGGGACACCTGTCTGGGCTGAGGGCACTATTGAATAGCTTCCAAAGTTCATCATGATCCATGTGCTCTCATAAGTCAAAGTGTGCAGCAGGAGTAGAAAAAGGGCTTGAGCTGCAGTGAGGGAAAGTTCTGGCCAGCTATTTGGGAAATTATTTTGGCTGTATGGGAAATTAAACAGTAGAATGCACTGGTGTGACAAAACGTGGCACTTCCATCTGTTCTGTGGAGTTCTTTGAGGATAAACTGGATTAACATCTCTTATGGACAGCAAATATTGTCTATCCTGCATTGCCAGGGGCTCACTGATGATCATCTGTGCTCTTTCTTGCCCTGTGCTTGTGCAGTTCTGGCTGAAATGTAAGTCCTTAGTCCTGTCTGAAAACAAGCTCAGATTGGACAGACCTAACCAGTCTCTAATGCTTGGTGAAAGGTGATGCTTTGGTTCAAAAGCTGCTCTCTGATATGCAAGTGGAGTGGGAATAAGGGGTTTGGATGTTCTCTGATGGATAATCCTGTTGGGAAATCCCCATCCAGAGTTCACTCGGGGAGCGTCCCTGGGTGCTGATCCCTTGCCCTTCTTGCAGTTTCACCTTTGACTCCTTCATCTAGGAAATGGATGATTGCATCTTCTGGGAAAACCACAGTGTCACTTCAACTCTGATGAGCGTAAAGGAGCATAAATTTAGAACTATATACATAAAAGTGTTAGTCTTTGAGAATAGCTATAGGGTTCTGTGAACTTCCTCAGTAAATAATTGAAATTAGTATATAAATATTGTATTTCTGTGATTAATCTGTAATTAGCAGTAGATTCACCCCTGTCAAAAGCAGGTCCTTCACACCTGCCAGCTCCCACTTCACTGAGAAAAAAGGAGAAGCCTTTTCAGTGCATTCTACACCTTCATGTACTTATTTCCTTTTTTCTTGCTGTTGCTCTTTCACAGAATTTAAAAAAAAAAAAACAAACAACAAACAAACCAAACCACCACAAACCTTTTCCCTTTTACCCAGAATATTTCCTTGCTATCTACTTTTTTCTTGCTTCGAGGTGACAGTGAATTACACAGCATCCTAAAAACATGGTAATATTTATACTGTAATTTTTTATGAAACAAGACATTTACTGGCAGCTTCTTGTCCCCTATGATTTCCTTCGTCTTCTTGTGAGTTATAATTTAATTTACAGTGAACACACCCAAACACTGGTGATGGGGGGTTTTTTGAGCTGTGCAAACTGAATTCCTCCCATTTCTGGTGGTTCTCCAGCGTTTCAGCCATATTAAAGTCACACCTATGTGAAGTATTCCCCGAAGTTTCCTGATGGCAGTTTGCATGGAATAGCTGCCCTGTAGCCTTGTAAGAATATTCACAAAGACCTAGAGATGTTTTTGGAAGTTTTTATGATTCTTCTGTACTTTCTCACTTCGGTTTGAGCGGGCTTTGTCTGGATTTCCTCCTTTTACAGAAACAAGAATATCTTGACATGTTTTCTTGTCCATTTTTGGGCACAGGTTTACTGAAACATGTGTCCAAATGCACTGCAGATTTAGACAACACAGAGCTGCAATTTTGGGCTTGTTTTCTCACCCATTAATATTTCACAGGAAACCTGCGCATTTCCCAGCATCACAAGCCCCATTCCCCCATGGAAAATGTGATGGAAGAAGTAACAAATGACTATCTGGGAAATGAAATAATTGAAAATGAATAGCTGCAGTAAAGATGCCTCTGTGGAATAATGGTGATTTATAGAAGTAATTTATAATTTTACTTTTGAAGATATTTTTTAAAGACTACTATAACAACAGCAAATAAAAGACCCCATGTTGGGAGTTAGGTGGGCTGTGAGGGAACAAGTAGGGACTGATGCACAAGGCTAGGGTTGCCCCTGTTCCTTCTCTGCCCCCCATGGCACTGTGACAGACTCTGAAAGGATACGAGGAGAACTCACAGGAAGAGGTCAAATCACAGATTAAATTGAACAGTTATTAATTCTGTTTTGTGCTTTTCAGCATTTTTTTTTTCCTCTGTGGAAAGTGGAGCAGCTGCTGAATTACTTTGTGGTTTTTATCATTGCTTTTGTCAGGTGTTTGAGTGCGAATTCAAAGCCAGCTCTTTAAAAGGCAAAACGCCGTGGGATGGATAACAGGACTATCAAAGCCAGAAAGTGCATCAAAATCCCTGTAATTTAAGCCCCTGTTCATGGCATGGAAGGGCAAAGGGCACCAAAAAGAAATTGCTTAATTTGTCATAGGAATAACCTGTATCATGGGTGCTTTATTTAAAAGAGACCAGCTCAGAACTGTGCGACAAAGTGCATCCCAGGCTGTCAGTCAGACTCAGCCTGGCAGACTTGCTTAGGATTCCAGAGTAAGCAATATTTTTAGTAACACAATTATCCAGCTGTAAAAAGGAATTTTCATCCTGTGCCTTTCAGGAGCTGACAGTAGCTTGCTTTTTGTGTTTGTCTTACGTTTGGACAGATGATATTATTTTTTATTAGAATTTGTGGGAGGAAAATAGCAATGAAAATGAAATTCCTTACGAAATTGCTTGAAATTGCCTTTCACTTGCCTGAATAAATTTGATATTGATTTTTGTCCTTTTGTAAGAATGAAAGGTTGATGAAAACAATCCCATTGCTTTCATCCCTGGGTAGAGATTATGCAGTACATACAGGGCTCAGCCTTTTTATTTTTTCTGCCTAATAAAAACGTTAGTGTTTAAGTATTAGACTTAGGAAAGACGAGCTGTTGGGATGGGAAAAGAGTTATTCTACAATATCTTCGAAGGCTATCATAGAGCGTAGGACAGATTAATAACTCCAGTGTTTATGTATTTTACTCTTTGGCTATTTGAGATGTGTGCCATCCAAACTGGGATGTGGGCTCTGGGAGCCGTCCAAGGTGAGAGTTTACAAGCAAAACTCTCCCCCCCGCGGCAGAAGAAAACCCCTGGTGACAACTTGTCAAGGAATCCATTTGGTGCAGGTAGCCCAGGGTGCAGCTGCAGGCTGAGCTCTGCAGGAGCCCGAGGCAAAAGGCAGTGAATTGCTGACCCTTCCTGGGTCTTGTTAATGTTTGTATTGTGTCTGCTGTTCTGGCATCTCTCTGGACTTCTCTATACATTGCAAGCTGCTTCTCCCTCATAAAAATGCAGAGAGAGGCTCAATTTAATATTCACCAGCCATGTGCTCCTTTTAAGGCTTGAGTGAGATAAAGATTCCTCCTAACACAAGTGCAAAAGTGAATTTTTATTCAAAACGTGCAATCAGGTTTGATTTTTTTTTTTTTTTAATAAGCAGTTGCTACACCCACAATTCATTTTAAGGTGTTATATTATCTATAGTCCAGTGGACTGGAAAGCAATGAACTGCAAGAAAAAATGACATTTCTACACCAATGGTTAAAGTCTAATCACACCTCCCAAAGCAGACAATTTCTGATAGAATGGCAAGTTTATTTTCCTGAAGGTACACACTTGATAAATAAAACGTGCTGTTGGCAGATGGAGGAATTTTTTAGCTCCTGAAAACCTTTACAGTTCAATATTGCAAAAAAGACTGTGTGTCAGAGGCAGGGTTAGAATTCTTTATCAATCTGCAATTGCACCAAAAAAAAACCCTCGCAAGAACTTGGACTGTCAACATCCCATATAAGAGCAACATTGAAAAGCAAGCTGTAAACAAGCATTTCTGTTCATGTTTTCATGTTCTTGTCCTGTTTTGCTGATTTTTTTCTGTTTTAAGGGGCCTGGAAACAGCATTTGCCCAGTTGTTGCTGCAGTATGAGCATGCAAGCCACCACTAGGATTCAAATGTGAAGTGTGTGAGTGACATTATAGGAACTCCTGCAATGTCTTCAGCTCTGAAATTCAGTTTGTAGTTTGTGTATTTTGCCTTGAAATCAATGCTTGCATTTAAAGCTCTCTAACCTTTCTGTTATTATTCTTGCTGTTTGCTTGTATTTCTTTGGGCACTGGGGGAAGCAGATCTCTGCTGGGAGGCAGTTGCTGTGAGTTTATTACTCTAATATTTCATGTTTTGCTTTTTGCGTGTTTTATTATATGAAGAACTTAAATTTTAAATATTGAAAGTTGAATTTTATACGTACAAGCCACTCTTCAGTTTCTTGCTGTTAACTTGTGTTTGCATCCTCCCTGCTGATCTGGGATTCCAGAGGACAGAAATGGCTCTGTCAGAGATCATTCTCTGGCCATTTTTATAAGGTCTCATTCAATAGAGGATGTTTATAAAACTTCTGGAGCCATACTGGCTGTCTTTGTGTCTCTTTTTATTTCTCGTTTCTTAATTTGACCTTCCTGTTGGTTTTACCTCTTTGAATTTTAAAAGGACCTTTTACATTTTTCTCCTGTTGTATTTGAAATGGGCTAATAATAACTTCCTTAGTGTGACAGGTTCTTTCCACTTGTCTAATCCATATTAGAGTTTACACTCTTGGGTCAGCAGTGGCCTCTCCAGGGTGTGAATATTCAGAAAACTCAGTGGTTTGCTACAGGGAGAGCAACGTGTGGGTTAAAGGTGTGACAGGGAGCTTATTTATTTGTCACAATGGGCTGGCTTTAAAGGTTGGCTTGGCTGGTTTGGATTGGGCTTGGCTGAGTTTCAAGGCCCTTTTATTAAAATTGTGCCACTCTTGCAAAATTAGATGATTTTTTTTCTGGGCCCAGTCCTGCTAATGACTACACAGTCAAGCAATCAGGTGTCAGTGGAAATACCAGTAAATATAAAACTGGTAATACACAAGGGATTGTGAGACTATTTTTAATGTAATAGGAGCTTATGTATTCAGTAGGGAAAAAAAATCATATTAATTCTCTGAACCAGTAGGATTTTAGGAATGAGTAGGAAGTATGAATGGGTATTTGTGCATTAATGGGATATGTAAACATCACATATGTAAATATAAATATATGTAAATATAATATATCACATAATGTATAAATATTATATAAATATTATTATTGATATATTCAAATTCTTTATATTTACATATACTTATATTATATATATAAATATATATAATATATGTAAATATAAAATTCATGTCCTCCAAAACCTTCTTATCAAATGGGCTGAAGTGTCTATCTGATTCAGATAACTTTTCCACGTTATATTGACCTCAGTGATTTTATTGTTCTCTTCTTGATATCCTATATAGGATAGCCTTGATATAGCACAGACTATAAATTCAGGAGAGACAAAGGAATAACTTGGTAAAAATGTGCTGAAACTCGAAAATTGCTATTCCTGAGCTTGTTGAAATAGAACCCTTTCCGTTGATCTCAACAGGGCCATTGCTTTTAAATATTTCCCCCTAATGCTGTTTTTCCTCTCTGTAGTCAGTGCCTTATTGTGGTTGTTTAAAATAATGAACTGGAGTGAAAGTGCTGATGCAGTACAGTGGGATGCACCACCGAGGGAGATGAGGCTGGGGTGTTCAATTAACCCTGCAGCCATAATTTACAGCGGGGCAGACAGCAGGTGTTATGTGATGCGTAACTTCTTCCCTGATCCACGGCTCACGTGCCTGTTGGTGAGCAGAAACGGGGAAGGATGAGGTTCATTTTATTAATGCTGTTAATTGGTTATTTAACAGCTGTGAAGCACAAAGTCGTGTGAATTATTAACCACCCTGTCAGTAATAACACAAAGCCAGGAACAGGGTGTGACTTGTACAGAGGGCAGTGAGTAGCTACTCCAAAATTGTGAGTAAGCAGGGGGAAAATAATCCAAAGAACCATTTCTCTGCTTGGAGGGGATGCATGTGTTGTGCACCTGGATCCTGGTGAGGCAGGAGGTTCAAAGCATGGTACAAAACCTCTTGGGTTTGTGAAGGATTTTGGAGCTGCTCATCCCTCTGATGGGGGGGCTCAGATCAACTCTTCTCACCTGGCCTCCCTCGCTGAAAGATTCTGCAGGTTTTGCCTTCTAAGGCAGACCTGGGAAAAGACAGCCTTACAAAATCCTGTGAAAATGGGCCTCCAAAAGGCCATGAGAAGCCCCCAAAGTTATCACTGTGGTGGATCTCTCCGGTGGGGATGACCCTGTGAATTCCCAGCAGCTGGAAAGCAGCAGGACTCCTTTGAAGATGCTGAGGGATTTGCTCATTTTCATCTCCTGTCTTCTCCCTGGGCCATCAGACCTGTCCAGTTGAAGAACACATTTTAGGAACACAGTCTTTAGGCTGCAGGGTTTTCCTCTGTAGTTCTGACCTTCATGTGGCTTTTATTCTTAATTGCTTTAACCCAAAGGAAGAGAAGTGAGGGAAGAAAATCATCAGTGTGGAAAAGTATAATGAAAATATAAAGCAAAAGTGTTTGCAGGAGGGGAAGTGAACTGCTGAAGAAAGTGATAAAAGGAAAGTAATACTTCTTCCCCCCCCCCCCGATGTCTTAAAAAATAAATTACTAACCACAAAGGTGTGTCAGGAGTTTGGTCTGCAAATCTCCAATTGAAAGTCTGCAGCAAGCAAGGTTTTTATTGCTGGTGCTAGCAAAACCCAGGTGGTGGCTTGTCACCCAGGGGGTCTCAGGAAATTCAGCCCTGTGTGACTTTTACTTAACCTACTCCCAGAAGAGTTCTTATATCAAACTAAGTGAGAAATTTCTTATCCAGAGAAACTGAGACAACTCCAGCACAGTTCAAGCAGGAGGTCCCCATGGATTCTTGAGAAGATCAGGGCAACAAGAGAAGTGTGAAGAAGTATTTGGCCTCACCATTTCCTGATTCTGTAGGATCATTGTCTAATGATTCATCCAATGCACATCTTCCATGATTCCAGGGTAAATGTGTGTCTTTCTTTAAAGCAAATAACGGGGTGGAATCAACTCCCTCCCCTTCTATTCCCCACTAATATAGAGAGACAAAATGCAAGCAGGTAAAAGTGAAAAAATAACAGTTTGCTGACAAGGAAAGAGCAGCACCACAAAGACACAAAGGAAGTGGCTTACCCACAAAAAAAAAAAAAAAAGGGGAATTCACTGCATCATCTCCTGAGAACAAAGGGGGAAACGTGGCTGAGGGTCCCTTCTGCCAACCACCCCCATCTGCCCATCTAAACAAAGGAAACAGTGAGAAACAGGGGCAAAAGCAAAAACCTGGGAAAACTGGGTTGTTCACAAGGGCTTATGCTGTTAAACTGCTCACTCTACATCACCTGGCCAAGTCCAGGTCTTGACTGTAGGAGTGGTGTCAGTCTGGAAACCTCTTTCAATGGATCTTTCAAGTTTTTGGTTTCTTTGCTTGCTTGCTATCCATCTGTAATGTTTTGTGGAGGAAAAAAACCACAGTTATTTGCATTTGGGAGCCTCCTTAGCCGTGTGGGAGTGGAGAACCTCATAACCATAGGAACAGTCATTTCTCCTCACTCTGTTAGCTTTATTGAAGCACTTTTTATCTGAAATACTAAAATGCAGACTGGATTTGATAGAAACAAGTTTGAAATTCCCTTCACTTTATTCTGTATCGGAATGCAGGTGTTAACAGAGCTGCCTTAGTGTCCTAAATCATTATTTCTTCATCTGAACCTTGTTTCACTTTTGCTCCTTCTGCTGTGATCCTGCAGTGGTTCACACTCTTGTTTCAAAGATAATACAGGTTATCTTGTTATCTGCACCTTCAGGAATTGATGCTTTGCCTTTATCAGGTTTTGCAGGAGGAGTGTCTCCAGTATTTCAGAAAGCTGGGATGATTTCTGTGGTGCCTTTTACCCTGACCTTGTTTTGCAATGTGCATCCAAGTTCTGTTCTGTAGTTGACTTTATCTGGCATAATTTTTTAGATTGATTGATTCTTGTCTTCCCAGAGGCAACTGGTACTTGGGCTTTTAATAAGAGAAATATTGTTGTACTTCTATTTTGATTTCTTAATGTATGCCTCGATCCTTATTTCTTAACATTCACTAATTCTAACTATGTTTCTTATTTTTTGAACTTGTAATTTCCGTCATAGATCAGGCTTCACATCCATACCTGACTACCAATGTACATCAAAGTTAGGAAAGTAATAATCAGGGTTTTTTTTTCTAATTTCTTTTGAAAATTCTGTTACTTTGGGTGAGAGGAAAGTTAGTTACCTTTTTTAAATTATTTTGATTTATTTATTTATTATTATTTTTTTAAACTTTTTTTTTTAACTGATCCAGGCTTGAAATCTTGTGGAGGGAAAAGGCAAATCAACTTGTGATCATTCTAATTGTAAAGGCCCTCCTGCTTTTTTGAAGCCTGCTTAATTTTGGGCTGCTCAGAGGCACTAAAATGCTATTTCAGAGTCCTGATTCGTATATCCCATGCCCTCATTTGTGTAGCAGTAGAAGAAAACCTATCATTACACGAAAGTATAATTTGCACTTTTTCCATAGTCATGGCACTGTGTGAGGTTGGAAAACAAAAGCCACCTCAGTAGAGTAGTTACTGAACACATGGAGTGACTGATCTTTAATTGGTTTCAAATTAGAATTTTCTCTGTTTCACTTCCCTGCAGAGTACCACTGAAAAAAAAACCAAACTAAGTGTCATGTTTTGTAAGAAACCATAAAACCACAACTTCTGGCATCAGCCTGAAGGGACTTTGGGCCCAATTATTGGAGACCAGGGTGAAGATTTTGTACAAGACAGGACACGTGTTACACTGGGAACACCAGAGAATATTTTTGCTGTGCTGAAAGGCTTTCCTGCCTGTAACTAAGGCATTATTTACATTACCAATTACACATTGAAAAGTGTTCACCATTACAGGGTCATCACACGTAGGAGCCACGGTGTGAAAGCATTTTGTGTCTGGAGCAGGAACCTCTCTGGTGTGATCACACAGCTGTTGGTACACTGTGAGAGCAGGTGATCCATGCTCGTGGCTCCAAACATTAATCCTGGGTTTTTTGGGGTCCTTCCCACTAGAACAGCCTTGATGTCAATTCTTTTGCCACGAGAAACTCGGAGCAGCTGGGCTGATGCAGGGAGTGGAGAGCAAGGATTTGCAAGCAGCTTGGTAGGAAAGCTGAGATTAAGGCTTAGACAACTCCTACAGTCCACAGGGTGTCACCTTGAAAAGCTGGGAAATAAGAGAGAACTGGGGCTCTGGAGAAAATGCAAGAATTGAACAGCTGAAGCCTGACCAGGAGAACCATAGCTTGGAAGATAGTAAGAAAATCAGGGAACAGGGAAAAGGAACTGTGTCTGGCTCTGCATCAATTATATGTGCTTGGCTTGTGCTCATCCCTTTTGTCATTACACACAGGAGATGGTACCAGGGATTAATTTGTTTCACTGTGGATTCTGTGTAAGCTTATTTTTCGTGCAGCTTTGAGACATGTTATCACATATATTTATCTACAGCTTTAGTGTAAGATTAGAGAGAAAAAAGGGAGTGAAAAGATGCCTAAAAAGCAGGCTAAATGTTGGAGAGTGCAGCACACATTTGAGAGGAATGTTATGTATGATGCATTTCCTTCCAGTTTAGTTGGCTGTTTCTTCCTCATATTGGAGAGCTTGGGGATTTAAATTCCTAATTTTTGTACGTTACTGGAACTGGCATATTTTCAGATTGCTTGTTAATTTATTGATGCATTAGACTATTTTTCATTTCTGTAGGAAAGACATCTGCAGTAACAACGTAGTAGAAAGTGTTAAATTCTCACCAATTTGTGTTCCAGGTATAAAAAATGACAGAACTACTTTACCTGGGAGAGACTTCTTGAAGTTGTTTGTCCCCACGTGGCTGGCTTTAAGGTTTGCTCCAACTTCCAAATTAGATCAGATTCCTTAGGGCCTGTGTGGTTGAGAGCATCTCCAAGGACGGGCTATTTTACAACTCCTTAGGGTTCCAGGGTTTGAGAAGCCTTTTTGTGAACTTATTTTGATGTGGTAGTTGGCAGCATTAAGAACTCCCTTCTCCCCAACCCCCTCTTTGGATGATTTAACAAACACAGCTTTTATTTTTTAATATTTTTTAATATAAATCTGAGATTTTAATTCCTTTCACAATTAAAGGGTGTAAACCAGCCTTAACTATTGGCTCTCATTTACATGATATCAGTGGGATGATACTGTTCTTCTGCATGTTTAGCAGCTGCTTTGGAAGTTTGTTTTATAGGCTTGTCACCTAATTAAGAGCATCATGAATGGCTCCTATTCAAGACTGATGGTGTAAATTGAAATTTGTCACAGAAAAACTCTGATTTCCTGGAAGCTTTCTCTTTGATCTGCTCCTAACTCTGATATCCTCAGTTTGAGGGAGATTGATTAGCCACTCTCATGTCTAACTAATGCAGAGGGTTTTTAATGATCAGAACTAATCATTATTATCTAAGTGAGTAAAATGCACATTTTCCATTACTCTTGTTGTGGTTATGATTTATGACAGACAGCTGTCAGGCAAATGAGCACATTTTTCCTGGTAAGTACATAAATGCACCCTTTAATTTTGATTTTTCCCCCCTGATTAGAGCAAGCTGAAGCCTTTGGCAGAGGGGCAATGGCTAAAATGTTGGGTAAATGGCCATTACCTTCATAGAGATGGCTGAAATTGCAAACTGTTGTTCCAAACCCAGGAAACTCTGCAGGGAATAGGGAAGGAAGATTTATTCCACCACACGATGTCAGTATATGCTCACTCTTAAAACCAGACAGAATTCTTTTTTCCTTCCCAGGGAAACTTCTGTGTAAAGGCCATTTGCCACCTTTCTGAGTGTTCTTTGCTTTTCAGATTTTATTGATGAGACTGAAATTTCCTGTCTTGACTCCTTTGACTCCTTTTGAGCCACTGCAGTGGCAGCTGCATCAAACATCTCCCATCTAATCTTTGGCAAAATTCCCTTTGCTTTCTACAAGACTGAGTCAGTCATTACATTTACTAATTGCCCTGTGAATACTTCACTGGTCTGAATGCTCCCTTTATTGTTAATGTGAGCAATCTCTTTGATAATATAGTCCCATTTGGAAAGTGAAATTGAGATTTAAATAGAAATCTATTTGGTTCTATATAGTTTAATTTTCCTCAAAATGAAAAGGCAGTTTTAGAATATCATTAAGTACTTGGTTGTGTGTGGAAGATGATGTTCCTGGGTCTGTATGTTCACAAACTTCTATTTGCATGCCAGAATAATGAGACTGTTTTCAAATAATTAGTGCATTTGATTTGGTCTGGACACTTAATAGTCTTTTAAATCTGCTTTCAGCTATTTACAGTAATTGTAATAAATCATTAATTTAAATTTGACACAATTTTAGGTAGAAAGCAATGTCATTCCCGGGGTTTTGGAAGCTGCTGGAAGGTAAAAAAAAATCTATTTGTATTGCTGGAACTGAACTGAATTTCACAGGTACTCATAGGAATCTGGTGCTGGGTTCTCTGTGACTTCACAAAAACAAGATCATAACTGGCACTGCAGCCAGCCAGGTGACTTGTAGACACTGGGAAAATCTGAACCCTGACGATGCCAGATGTATTATTTAAATGTTTCCGGTTAAAAATAAATAAGAGAGACCAACAAAGTAAAAATATAAATAGGTTATGACTTATGTCATGCAGCCAAAAATTCTGAGAGAAACTTCCAATATGTTTGAATTAAATGGAGAAGATGAGAGGCTTGGAAAATATCCTTTAGTTCTGTGAAAGTCTGTTTGCAAAATTATAGCAAATCCCATGTGGTGCTTTAAAGTTTAACCCATTAAAATGCCCATGGGATTGAAGGCTGGTTTAAAAAAAAAAAGAATGTATTTTTGGATATTACCAGCATGTGGTAATTTGTTCAGAGGCCAAAATCAGACACACTTGGAGTGCCTGTGTTGGTGCCTCTGTGGCTGCAGTTTGGGAGAGCCAGAAACCTGCATTACATGAGGATTGCAAAATATCACCCAAATGCCACGTGTTACCCAGCCCAGACCTGCCGTGCTTGTAGGCTGTCCCAAAAGAAAGCTGAATGTTCCTCCCTCATCCCTGGTCATGTTGCTTCCTTTCTCCCTGCATCTGTTAAGCAAAATCCCCCTTTAATATAAAAGCCCAAACCATCAGCTAGTCCTGCTGCATTTTTCTGCTGCTGGTTCTCTGCTTGATGGTTGTTACGGGATATTTACTGGGAGACAGCAGCACGCTGGGATTTAAGAGTCAAGCTAAATTATTAGTAGCTTAGTACCTCATTATTCCTCTTCCTTCTGTGAGTCAGCACCTTTCTCGAAGCACCATCTGGCACCGCAGCGTCAGCACCCGCTGCCCACTACAGGCATTAATAACAACGTGCTGATTGCACGCCCTGGCAGCCACTCAGCCTTGGCTGATGGGTGCCTGAGCCTTTGCCATCAGCTTCTCCCGTGGATGAAGCCTGTTTGGAGCTGTCTCGTGTAGCTCTGATGCCCAAACCGATGGTGTGAACAGGCTCTACGAGATCTCCTTGTGCTATGCTCGGATACGGCTGCTTGCCAGGAGAAAAATTCTCCTCTGGGAGCTGTGCCTATGGAAGAGAAGAGTGTTACCAACCTGTGGTCCTTTCTTCTCTGTGTGGTCTAACCAGTAGAGTGCCAAAACTGAAACTGGTACAACGTTGAAAGCTCAAGAAAACAATATTTCTTACAGAGAAGTGGCCAGCGAGAAGAGAAAACTGAGAGACGGGAAAGAGGAGGGAAATAAGCTGGGCTGCGAGGTGAAAAAAAGATCTGTTCTTGAATCAGGCCTGTGCTTTTATATAGACCTGTGAAGGTATCATGGGAAATAGTTCATGCTTTTGTGGTGAGAGCATCAGAGTGTACATTTGACAGTCTTTGCTTGTGAGGTTGGACACGCATCAAACGAGTGATCCCTCATTGTTTAGTACCACACTGACAATCCTTATGGTTTAAGAGCAGCAGGGCTGCTCCTCTACATGCAGTTAAAAGAAACAATTGCAGCTGTGCCAGTCAGCAACTAAAAGAATGTGAATGTATCATGATATTTGTTGTTACTGCTCTGTGCAACCCGTCCTGTAAAACTTTTAGGTACTTGCTTTGATTTTGTCTATGAGAACCAAAGACTCTTATGGTCTGTTAGAGAAATTAACAGGGTTTTGATTTAATTCTAAAGGGCAAAGGTGTTTTCTACACGAACACAAATCTTTATATAAATAATGAATATCCTCATGTAGGCAATACCAGGTCTTTGCAGCGTGGGATGCCTGTGGAGCTGACCCAAGCACAGGGCTGTTCATCAGGCTTACAGTTTATGTGTGAGACAATGGGAAGGTAATTTTGCTGCATGTATGTCTTCGGAGAGCCATCACATCATCATCAGCTTCCACTGGAAAACAATTATGAGGCTTCTGGAATGATTGGCATGCCAGACATTTTTCTTTGTGGCTTCACTTTACAAGAATGACAGAAACATCAATGCATGATCTTTCCCCAGTGTATTTTTGCCATTCAGTAAAAGCAGGAGTGGGAGAGGCAGATCATACCTGGTACAAATCAAGCAGGGAAAAGCATTTACAAAAGTGAGACAATATGCAAGCGCCTCATCTTGGTGGGTGTTGCTGTCACCTGGCAAATTTGGGACATTGAGAGCCATTATTCTCCGCTGGTTTCTTCTGCTGCACCATTTGCTTTGTGCCTTTCCACCTGCTGGTCTTTCCAAAGGACCTTTGAAGTGTTTATTGTCTCTTCAGGCATGGTTTTGTGTCCCCTTGCTGTTCTAGCAGGTCCCACTGATGCAGAACTGGAAGAAGGTAAGAGACCACTTGTGGCCTGATAGGGGGGGCTTTTTTGTCACTTGAACTTCTCTAAGTACCAGTGATAAGACCACTAGTCTGTGCAGTCTTTTTAGCTCCTAATGTTACATCTAGTTACCAAAAAAAAGGTAACATAAAAAAGAACATATACACTCTCATTTGTAAGCATCCTCTATCCACAGGGGGGTTTCTGGAGGTTTGAATCTTCTGAAATCTTTCAGGACTCCACAAAAAAAAGTTTGAAAGCCACTCACAAAGAGCACTTTTTTTTTTTTTTTTTTTTTTTTCAGACCATGCCACCCCAGTTGCAGAGAATCCACATCAACACCTCATTCCAGTTGGTAATTGCCCCACTATTTTAAAACTGCCCCTGTATTTCTGCACCTGGTTGGGCTACCCTCCATCTGGTCTGCTTGGAATGCTGAATTATAAAGGATTGCCCATTTTCTGTAGATGGCAAGAGGCTGTGGCCAAGCCACCATTTAACCTTTCAATGGATAATTCAAATGGATTGATCTCCTCAAAATTTCTAAGGTATTTTTTAACCAGTCTTTCCCCTTGTATGTGAGCTTTGACAGATTGTGGAGAACTGATGCTTTGGAGATGAGACCCTGTTTATTGAGTTTGGAATAAAGGGCCCTGCATGTTGTTTTGGAGTTTTTTGAGACATTTTTGCATCCACTCCTGTGCAAAACAATTTTGTAGCTGTTGTTGTTGTGTGTTCCAGGTTGTTCTGGCAGCCTGTAAAATGTCTGATTTGTAATGATTGCCAGGCTTGACTTAAATCAATAGAAGGGAGATGGAAATGTATTTCAGGATGTTTCTTTGTTGGTCAATAAAATGTTATACTCTGGGCCATCAAAAAATGCTGGAATCAGCTTTGAGGAAGCTGAAAAATGTAACAGTGGAGATGAAATTATAATGATTTGCAGTTTTAAGTCACCTCCTGTATACAAAGGTGAGATGGAAATTAGGATAACAGAGAAGAGCTGCTTCCTCAAGGTCTGAGGTAAAAGAGGAAATTTGTATTAGCACAAAGCTTATGAGACCTTTTAGTAATGAAGAAATGGGAAGGACATCAGATGCTTCATCACCAAAATTAGTGACATTTCCTGCTCATTTAATTAAAGCAAAAGAATTTGTTGTAGGCATTACCAGTTGAGGTTTTCTTCTTTGTGACACAGGGAATGAAACTTAACTGATTTTTTTTTTTATTTTATTGTTACATTTGGATGGAAATGGTGTTCTAATTGCTTCTAAAGCATTCCTTTCCTGTCTAATTACTTCCCTGTGAACACACAAATACAGATTAATTTACCTTAATTTTTGGTTATCTGCTATGACATCTGGCATGAATCTTCTCAGTTCGCTTTGGCAGAGATTGTAAAAGTTCACCTTGTGGGGTTTTAATTTTTTTTTTTTGTGTACATACCTGTCTGGGAATGAAAAAAATTTGCCTCAGATTTCCCTGCCCAGCGTGGCTAGTGCAGCATTTTGGAAAGGCCACTTGCAGGACAAAAGTCTGCAATGGTTGTGGGTGACACCTAAACTGCCAAAACTAATTGTCTGAAACAGGCTCCCAACACAGCATGGGATGGGGGTCCTCTAACTCTGTTTGTTTGTTGTTTGGAGAACATGAAATGCACGTTTGTTTTCACAAGACTCTTGTGAACCTGTAATTTATTTTTGTTTTTAAGCCGTGGCTAAATCTGTGTTCCTAAATTCCTGCTCATGCAGCAGTGAGGTTAAAAGGGGACAATATAAGTTATTCTCACTCTCTGAGCTTACAAGTTTTTTATCTTTATCACCGGTGAACCTTTCAGAAAAGTCAGATGCTCAGGCCTCATCCACAAGTTGGGGTGAAAGGACGATGAAGCTGCTGATGGAGATCAGCAGGGCTAATGATTTGTTGACAAAAAAATGATTAGATACGTGCTGTGGGAAAGGCAAGTGTTAAGAAAGGATTTGGAGAAATACAAAGGAGTGTGTGTTCCATTTCTGTGAGGAAACCATCATCAGCAAAAATATATAACAAAACCAAATATTTAGCTTTTTGGCTGAACTCAAAATGTTCCAAAATCTCTGTGAAGAAGTTGTCATACTGTATTAGATGGACTATAACTCTTCAGCTTTTTGCATGTCCCTTCATTTGCCTGCTAAAAATATATATATATATATATATCTGTGTTTCTGTTCAATTCTCAAATTTCCTACCACTTTTCACATTTTTTTTTCAAAGATGCATAATACAATTCTTTAACTGTGACACATCCCAGTGTGTGAGGCACCTCGGTGACTACAGGGGATCTGCTTGATTGAAATGAGAATTTGAAAAATCTGTTCCTCGTCACAGAAAACAAAATGAATCGAGCAAATCAAGTGTTAGAGATGGTCATCTGCTAAAACTTGCCATGCTTATTGTGGAAAGCAATTTCCCAACGCTTGCAGGAATTCACTGGGCAGGGTTTCAGTGTCAGTTTGAGGTCAGCATGGAGGGTTTGTTTTGAACTGCTCTGATTTTAGATGTTCAGGCAGCTGATCCACCTGTGGTGGTGAATAAATAAGTACTCAAAGAGCAGTGCTGTTGCCCGAATTTGGAACCTTGGAGGTGAGCACTGAGCAACCTGATCAGAGGATGTTTTCCATCTCAACAGCCCTTCGATGGCAGGTTTCGAGCAGCACATAATTCAGACTAGTTCTGCAAAGAAAGGGTCGTGTGTAGATTTTTAATTTAATTTTAATCTCTGAAATACTCCCAGACTTGCAACACAGTTGCTTTTCTCCTCTGAGAATTTCCTGTCAAATTGCTCCCCCCAAAATCCTTGTGTTATTTCAGGATCAGATATCCCAATTAGTGTCATCGTTTTTTCCCCTCTGTAAACCATTTTGCAGTATTGGATTGATAAAGTTTATCCCCTTGTAAGATAACAAATTGGCACTTTTTTGAGTTCACACCAAAAAGATCAGTGGACAAATCCCCAAATCAGACTGTGGGGTGGGCAGCTCCATTTCTGTTCAGCACCCATGCATTTGCCACACAGCAATGCTTGTATTTAAATAGTGGTGTAAAAGAATGTTGTGGTGCTAACAGGATAAAAATTCCTGTTTGTAAGAGTCACGCTGATAAAAAGAACAGATGTCAGGTTGCCATTATGACTTTATTAGAAAGGGGAGAGTTTGAGCTAAATTCTTGCTGGATATACTGAAGCTTTTGGAAGCATGAGCTGTGGATTTTAAGTGTATAATCAGATATAGGGAGTAGATGAAAGGGTGATAGATCCGCAGGTTTGAATTGGAACTGTAATTGTCGCAGTTTATCTCCCATTTACAACATACCCCGGACTTACAGGAAGAAAGTTTCTCAAAATGTTGACTTGAATTTTTACTTTTTGATAATAAATACAACACTTGGCTTGTTGGCTTAGGGAAGCTTCTGTGGCACATGGCATGAAGAAGGTGCATGGATCTTAATATAAACTTTAAAACCCTGGAGTTATTTATCCCTGAGAAAAGGCTCCAAGGTGATGGGATCAATGTGTTTGAACTGCACCAAAAATGTTAGGAAATGTTGTGTTTGATAGATTGTCTGGTTGAGGCTGTTGGGCAGAACAGGAGCAAAGCTTTGGATGATTGAACAGACTGCAGGAGCATTCCAAAAAAGTGTGATTGTACACAGAGTAGTGATTATAATCTCAGAGCATTCTTGTGAAAAGCTGTATAAAGTATGGGATGATGTAAAGCAAGGAAAATAATGAGCTTGATCGCTTTATGCTTCAGTGTATGTGATAATAGGAGGGTACAAAGCCCATTACAAGTCCTTTATATTCCTGAAGATATTCCTCAGTCTATTGAGGATACTTGATGTCTCCAAAAACAGTGCTTGTCCCTGGTATTTAAATGCAATCTCTGACAATTATCATATTTCCTACTGAATGCAACTGCAGAGTGCCAAAGCAAAGACAGAGCCTTTTATTTCCTTCAGAAAATGCTGTATTTTGATTGATAAAGTAATAGAAATGTGCTTTGAAGTTAATATTATGGCTGATATATATCTAGAAGCTGTATGTGCCAGTGTATGTTATGTATAAATATTTATTCTGCCTGGAATGGGAATTACTGAGGATGCTCTATAAATGATCCAGGGCAAGCCTGAACCAAATGTGAAATGTTGTTTTACACATTTCAAGCAAATCCAGAAAAGTTCATGACTTTCTACTTTGCCTTTACCAGTTTTAATTTTTCAAAGGTAGCAAAAGTAATGGTTGTCATTGCAGCAAAATCTCTGTTTTCCTCTGTAGCTGCCTTTGTACTTTTTCAGCCCAATGGGTTGTTGATACTCTCACTGAACATTCTCTTCTCCTCTGACCATGAAGCTCCTGATTAAAGTACAAAGATTTGGTCTTTCCTGAGCTGTGGTTCCAATCATCACCTGGAATCTGCTGCTGATAAACACAACTCAGTGCCAGTTCTTACCTTTATTTTTAGTGGTGAGTATAAAGCAGTAGGGGCTGATGACATTTTCAGTGGTGTAATTTGTAGTGGGAGGCACGACATGGTGAAATTCCAAGTAAAGTTGAAGTTCACAGGTACAGCTCAGCTTTAGCAGTTGCTGTTTGATCCCTGCTGAAGAAGCAAATTCCCCTAAGGTAGCTCTGCTCAGGGTCATTGTAAATTATTGCAATAATTTGGAGAGCTGCCAGCTAGTTTTGTTTAGGATTTGTTTATCAGTTCAAAAATACTATTTGTCTTAACCCAGAAGATTTCTAGATGAAGCAAAAAAACGAGACAGTGGATTTCACTTGTATGATGAGCAAAATATTGTTCAGAGGATGTGAAGGCATTTTATTGCAGGCAGCCTGAGAGAGGAGAGTGATGGCAGGAATGCAAACAGGTCATGCCTGGTGGACAAACTGCTTTTGTGGGAAGCACAAGCCTAGGCTCACTGGTTGACTCCAGATGCTTTCCCAAGCCCTGGAGATTCAGAGGTGCAGTAAAATCTAATTTAGCAAGGTTTACAATTGCTTTGTGTCACTAGAGGGGAGCAAAGCCACAAGACCTTAGGGGAGAATGGGACCTGTATACACCAAAAAGACAAAATGAATAATAATAATAAAAAAAAAAAGGAAAAAGGAAGGAATAATAGCATTCTCCAAATCTCTTGCTCAGTTCACAGGTATCCAAGGCTGCAAATCTGCATGGATGTGCTTGCACACCCAGGTGGATGGATAAGTCTGAGACAGCCCATGCTGAGGTAAATCTCATTATTCCTTCTGCCCCTGTTATTCACAACAGGGTGATTTGCAGGTTTTCTCTCCTACTTCCTTTATATTCACTTTTGCACGATTTTCAGAATTGTGACTCTGCATTTGTGGAGTGGAGGTTTTTTTCCTGTAATGTAACTCAAATTTTATGGATATCACTTACTGTATCAAACTCGTTAAGGGCTATTAGGTGATATCACAGCCTATATTAGCAATAAATCTTTATTCTAATATGCAGAAAACTACAACCCATAAACTTCTTAAGTGTTTGAGGTAAAAGAAGAGCTGATGTTGCTGGCAGCTTTTTAATTTTTATGTAAATGTTTCCATACTCGTGGCAGAATAAAACCAATGACTTAGAGAGTTTAAGTGGACCACAGGAAGGCTGCTGATTAAGTAAAATGTCCTGAAACTCCTGTAGCTGAGGACAAGGAATGTCAGGTCATGGGTGCCCAGTGAATAATTTGTTTAGTTTTTGATGGGTCTCTTATTGGTCCAACCTTTGAGGCAGATGTACTAACACGTTACTCCTAGCCATTCAGAGAAGACTTAAAAGGCTCTTTAAGTTAAAAAGCCATGTTTTGTTGGATTATTTGTTAGTATAACTAACAAATTTTTAACCCAAGATTAGATAAGACAGAATAAAATGAAGGTTTAACAGGCAAATCTCCCCAAATCCGTGGTGTCCTTGCAGGCCAAGCACTGCTTCCAGATGTGGGTCCAGTCACAATGGCAGCTTTTGGGATCACAATCAATTCATCTCCCTGGCCAGCTTTTCTTCCTGAAGCCACACAGTCCTGCCTCATTTGGCTCCATGCTCCTCCTTATAATTTCTCTCCATCTTTGCTGTGAGTTTTTGTGCAAAAAAAAAAAGAGTTCACTCAAAAAGGCACCTTCCTTCCTGCTCTCAGAACTCTTTTCTGTTGGCTTGAGATGTGGGTCCTGCCCAAGCAGTACTCCAATCTTACAGCTATGAAAATACATGCACTTTAAAATAACACCTAGAAAGTAGAGAGATTAAAAAAAGAACCCTAAACATATTTGCTTTTTTATTAATAAGCTGTGTAAGAGGAGACACTTTGCATTTCAGTGTTATTCCCTGGACACAGGCCATAAAAGTCTTAAATTTTTTGAGTCTTCAGGGGTCTTGGCAGGTTTAACCTCTTACCTCTGTGCCTTTAAGTAGAAAAAGGCTGCATATGATCAGAGTAGAAGCCTTTTCCCCTCCATAGAGATTTAAACACATCTTTGCTGCAGCAGGACTGGTTGCAAAACAATTTTCTGCTTCAGTGACATTTAAAGGTCTGTGTTCCCCCTCTGCTGGCTGCAGGCTCTGGACTTTACATCTGCTTTTAATGTGCATGTTAAAATTTTTGATGAAGCCAACATCCAGCTTATCTAATTGGACATAAACATTATTGTCTCTTAAATGAGATTATTCACGTTCTTGCCCAGCACGTCTGGCTGCCACAGCTGGTTTGGGATTCTCCAAGTGTTTCCTTCCATATCACAGCATCAGGAAAGTTGCTCAGGTGCATCATTCACACAGCACTGATCAGATGAGCTGTAGCCATTTACCTCTGCTTACAGAGACTGCTTCCTGAATTCTTTCAGAACTTGGTGAGGTGTCTGGAAACAGGTTAGGATAAAAAACCAGCCAGGAGACACATGGCCATGCCAAGGTTTTGTCCAGTGTCCCATGATGCAGTGTGGAAGATGCAAGCCAGGTTTCTTAGTAATGTACTGATTTGTAAACAAGACCCTCAGCTATAATAGCTGCAAATTGGGTAGTGCTTTGTTTCCTGGTTACCAATCAGGCTGTGTGTGTTTAATTGGGTGTGTTTCATTTCCCAGCTAGTGCACCGGGATGTGTTATGATGAAAAGTGCTTCTGATTTTGTGGTTAATTCAGCCGAAAGAGATGAATTAATCTGTTTTAAAATCTTAGCAAGCACGCTGATCTCTTCTTCTGGATTGAAACCAGCACACCTGAAACTCCTTGATGTTCCTGTTCTTTATATGAACTGTCACTCTGCTAAATTGTGTTGTGAAAGGTGTGCAAAAAGTGTGCGATGGTCGTCGGAATCCAAATCTAAAACTGCTTTTTAAAATTGCTTCCTGTCAAAGAATGATTTATTATTTTAATTTTCACTACAGCAGTTAAGGTGGTAGAAAAGATTCTTTTGAATGGCTTTTTTTTTTTTTTTTATTTGACATGACCTCATTACAGCTTCCAGGTATTTACTTTGCCAGATCTATGACCAGTATTCACACCTTTTACCTGCTCCAGAGATCACTAACCTGTGCCAGTGCAACCTCCTGCTTTCAGTGATTTTATACAGTTTAGAAAGTTTAAAAACCTCCTCTAGGAGGAAAGTGTCAGCTTAAACTGCAGTTAACTCAGCTTGAAGGAGAGAGAGCAGTGGGAAAACTGGACCAAAAGTTTACCATAATGCTGCTGCCTTTCATCCTGGGCAGTCTGAACATAAACTCAGAAGAAAATGAGGAAACTTTTCAGCTGTGTTTAAAAGGATAAAAATTGGAGATAATCTGGCTTGAAATTAATTGCAAAACTAAAAATTCTGCATTAAAATAAAAAAAAAGAGAAAGATTAAATGCCTTTTAAACATGAATCCTCAAACCTTCAGGGATCTTACTGTGCTGAGCATCACTTAAGGGAAAAATACCTTGTGAAAAGTGTAAATAAAAGGATGATCTTTGAATTTTTAATAAAGTAGATAGAATAATAGATAAAGATTAATAAAATAGTAGATATGGAGGAAATTATAATCAATGCTGAAGTGACTACTAGACGGTTTATGTTCGCTAGAGGAATGAGGAAACATTTTAAACAAATCTCAACATTGGAAAAACATAATATAACTGTCATATAACTTTATACCAAAGCAAGTGTCTGATTTTAGGAAGAGCAGCCTGTAATCATCAGTGAACAACTGAACAAAATGGAATATTATCACCATGGTTTCAGCAATCCATGTGTTCAACCACTGCATCTCTCCAGAGAGGGACACAAAGTAATAGATGTGGTAAGTCCGATGAGTGTGCACCCTTAATCAGCAGTAAATGGGTTTATAATTCATTTCAGTCAGGGTAAGGTGGTCTTGTGAAGATCCCTGCCTTCAGAAGGGATGGCCTGTGTGCACTGCTGAATCACGGTGTAATTCCCTGTGACTCTTTTGTTTATGGTGCCAGGTTTTTGTCACCAGACTCAAAGGTGGTTTTCATTGTGGCTTGTTAATTTTTATTTGTAAGAATGTGATGTTTGTTTCCTTTTTATCAAGGCATCCCATTACTAAGGCTTAAAACTTTAGAAAACTGAAAAAAGGTAGCCATGATGTTTGAGGTTTCCTGGAGGCCATTGATACTTGTTTAGTATAAACTTATGAAAAATAATTCTCTTTTTTTTAATGCCATCAATCAAATCCTGTAGCAGTACTGCATAGGAACCCAAGGGGAACTGATCTGTCTCTGAAGCATTAGTCTGCTTTTAATGCACAGCTCAGATACTGCTGTCACAGCAAATTCCCGAAGAATAATGTGAATGGAATCAAGAAATGCTAAATTACACCAATTTCGAAAATTGTGCATATGACATGTTAATATAGGAAGATAGTCTGCTGGAACATGACTGAGAAAGATTGCAGTGTATTTAAGGGTAGGATTGGAGAAGAACTGAGTAAGAAAGTGAGGTTTGGGTTTAGCAACAACACAGTGAGAATGTCAGGAGCCAGCAGACACTTCTGTGAGGAACAAATCTCTCCTGAGCTTGAGCCATGGAGAGAGAGGAAAGGCAGTGAATGCTGCTGGAAAATGGGCACGCTGGTGGAAAATCAGGCACTTGGTGTGCTGGTGTTCCTGCAGGAGCTGGCTGTGCTGCTGGAGGAATTGGGTTTCCCACTGGCTCATCTGCACCTTGGGCATCTGGATTGTGCCCCTGCATGTCCCAGATGCCCATTTTTAGTGGCTTGTGCTGAGCTGCAGCTCTGACCCCTGGGCTTCCTCGGTCTGTGCAAGCTGCTGCTGAGACAGTGATTTCCTCTATGAGGGAATTAGGAAATATGTGGTTTTTGCTCTAAATCAGAGGGAAGCCAAGTCTCCAATTGCTCTTTGAAATACAGAGCTCTGGCCTGGAAATTGCAGCTGAGTGGAACCCCCTCTTTTGTCCTGTCCCATTCTGGTTCAGGGTCGTGGGAGCCCTGCAGATAACCCAAGTCTTTTGTTCTTCTCCAGCACTGACAGGTTGCAAGTTGGCACAGGGTAATTTAAGGCAATTACAAGGGCTACAGCAGCCAATCTCTCTGCCTGCCCATTTTGTAGAGGCAATGGGAAACCAAAAGAATACACCCACCATCATCCTGCCCAAACTGAACCCAAAGTTCTTGATAGGAAGAGTGATTTTAGAAAATTCAGACTATGCAGAGTAGTATCCAAAGAGCTGTTCCAGTAAGAAATGCTGGACATTTCTTTTTGCAGAGACTGTTTTAAACACAAATTACTATGGAAAGGAAACTAAAACAAAACCTTTCCTTTTTGCATCAAGAGCTGGCAAGATGAAAGAAATAGATGGCGAGGTGAGAACAGAAGCTGCAACTGAGTAGCAAGGTGTTAAGTTTAAAGAACAGTAAGCATTTACCAAGCAGAGAAATAACAGTGCCTGGTTGCAGTCATCTGAATGGTGAAAGAACTGAGATTTAGCACCCTGCTAACACCAAAGAGAGAGTGCTAGAGAGGGGGAAGGAACGGGGTGATGGAGATAAAGGACTGATGTGCAGTCTCAGGAGAAAAGGAGCCTGCTGCTCTGCATAAAACAACCAATGCAGCCTCACTGGCTGCAGAAGGGACTGCAGATTAACCTCAAGTTGTGAAGAATAAAAATAGTCTGGGAAGCCAACAGGTCACTGCTCAATTAGGGGAAACAACTGTATAACCATTAACACTGTGAGGCAGAGGACTGTGAGCAACTGAGCAAAATGCAGGAATGGATAAAGGATATCTGAGAGCAAATAATGACGAAATTCTGGTGATTCTGGTTTGAATAAAAGTAATGGCCACAGCCAACCCAAAGGGCTCAGCAGAAGGTAAATGCATGGCCCCATTAGAGCTTGTAAATGTGAGATAAAAGTGACCTCTAATGGGGAATACAGAAACCCGATGGCCTTCGAGATAGGGTACACTCAGGCTGGGATGTGAACATCCATTCTGATGTCAGAGGGCTAATGGCTGCAGTATTTTAAGAGCAAACTTTAGAAGTTTGGTGAGAAAGTGCAAAAAGTGGGCCTGCAGCAGTGACAAAGGAAAATAATTTTGCTGCAGTTATGCTGCTGGGAACAAAAAAAAAAAATTCTGCTAAGTCTTCTTAGGAATATTTGTTCACTAAATAAATGGATTAGCAGATACTTGAAAAATATCCTTCGGTTTTAATTTTTGGGTTAATTAAAATTGAAGGCAGGATTTCCTTGTGGAGAAGAGACAATGAAAATAAACCTAAATTTGAAGGATATAGTCCTGATCATTTTGGTGTTCTCACATCTGCACTGGAGTAGTGTTTGATGGTGTCACGCTTCTGTGGCAACAAGGGGTTTTAATGTTAGAGAAACCTCATTTCCAGGCAGAAAAGCAGGGCAAAGGGGGAGAAAAACAGGTTAGATTTTTGGTGGCTTCTAAATTATATTTTGTTATTTAATTGCAAGCCTGTTTTCTAGCTGGAAGTGTTGACACAAGGCTCCTGCAGCAGGGGTTGAGTTTCTGGCAGGTGGTCCCCTGCACCTCTAATAAAAGGCACAAAATCACAGCCAATAAAAAATAATTGGAAGGGAAAATCCTGAGAATGAAATGTCAAATAGCACCGAAAATGTTAACATAGGAGGGAAAATTAGTAAATACATAGGTGAGATAAAAACCTCTCCCTTTATGAGGAGAAAAGGGCTATTATAGGTGAAGGGCAAATACTCTCATATGAAGCGTCTAATTGGGATTATTTATCATTGCTCATTAGAAGAAGGGTTGTTCTTCTCAATCATACATTAAAATTATAAGCCCTGAGAGCAGGGATTCTGTGGAAGGAGATCCTGCAATGTCTACAGTATCCAAATGGGGCTGAGAAATTAGGAGCTTTAAAAGCAACAGGACATCAAGAGCGGCAATTCTCGCTCTCTTTGGTGCAATCCCCAAAAAAGAGCAGTGCTGAGGCAGGCCATGCTGCACTGCTGTGTTCCAAAACATCAAATGCCAACAAAAGTTTGCCCCTCACTCACTGTGGCAGAATTAACCTTGGGTTCTTAATGCCCAGTGTCAAGGTGGAAACTCACTTTGCTACCCTTTAAGGGTGCCCTAAAAGGACACTGGCTTAAATAAAAGACAGCAACTGGAAAATGCCATTTTGACAGGCTTAATTGGCAATAGGTTTGTAATTTGGCATTTGCATATAGAAAATGCAGGCATAAAAAGCTGCATGAAACTACTGCTTTGTGTGTAGAAGTTGAAGACTGGTACCTGTTGCTCAAATGATAAACTACAAGGTTTTAACTTGAGCCATAGAGTCTTAGCATTTAATTCCTTATGGGAAAGCTTATTTGCTATGTTTCTAAGAGAGCAGTTGACAAAAATTAAGAGAAAAGAGAAACAAAGGATTAGATAAAGATGAATTCTCCACGTGAGAAGAGTCTTTGCCAGGTGATACACGGAATAAAGAGGTGGGGAGTCAACCCTTCACATTGTGGGGTAATTATCTCTATAGTGATACTGTTTCCATTTATGTGAGTGCAAAATATTAAATATTAAAAAGGTAAATATTCTTCCGTTCTTCTGAGTATATTTAGAAACATTCATTATAGTGATGAAAAATACACCTCCATTAAACTGGAGCTGTTTGGGATTTGGAATATCTGAACACATGTAGTATTTTCACTGTTCACTTCTTTGCTTTACAGAGGAAATAAAAAAAAGATCTTTCTTTGGTCTTATACAAACATTATTAGAATTAAAATAATCTTCATTTTCAGCACAAGATTTGCTTGAACATAAAGGCAATATTAGGCCTTGGATAATATATTTGCAGCAGTTGGGTGAAAAATGAACTTCATGTATGTTGTTGGACAAAGCCCAGAAGGAAAGCCAAGACCAGTAAAAAACATTGCTCAGTTTGGTTCCCATCAGGGGAATTATTTTGTGTACATGCAGCTGAGGAGGAAAGAGGAGGCATAAACTTAGTGGGCAGAAAATCACTGCTTTTGGGGACATCATCCAGAGGTTTTTTGCAGCCCTGCAAGGCCGGCCAGGTTCAGTGGGAGCAGGTACAGGTGAGTGTTTCCCACTCAGAGGATGAACTCTTGGTCTTGCATTTGTGGGTTGTTTCTTCTTCCTTCTTTCTTCTGCAGTAACAGAGTGTTTTCTTAAAGGGGAAAATTGAATATTTAATATGGGGACCAGGAAGGAGTTTCATCTTTGGAAACAGTGGTGGTTGATTTTTCAGAGAATTCCTGTTGTAAATGCCCTTCGAGGGTGGTAGATGAATGCTGTGAAACAATCATCCTTTTCCACTTTACAAGACACAAAATATGCACAGATCTTTGTGCTGCTTTATCTGAAGATGCAATCTCAGTCCTTTTTTAATTATATTACAATCCATGCTCTGTAAATAGCTGCACTGCTACTTTCATGCACAAGTAGATAGAGAATCCCACTTTGCCACCAAGCTCTTCCCCCTCTCTGTGTGCTGTTGAGGTCTCTCTGTAGCAGGTTATCCCGAGGGATAAAAGCACAACCTGCTCCAAGAATCCCCACTTTGTGCTGCTGGAGGGGGGTGATTTTGCAGCCCTGCTCTTCTCACACTCAACTGCCTGTGCCTTAAGCCAAAGAACTTGTTTCCCACTGTATGGTGGATTTTGAATTAGAGAGATGTTTATCCTTCCTACTTATCAGCGTGTAGGAAGTGGGCTAAGTTGCATGAAAAGAAGGAGCAGCATTTCTAGTGTTTTTGTTTTTTTGATTTTTTTCCCTGGTACCAATTGTGTGTCTGGAGATGTAAAGGGTGTCTCTTGGTCAGGGAGATTCAAACACACATCAAATTTTCAGTGAGAACTGATGCATTCTGTGTGTTTGAAGAAATGGGTTTTTCAGATAAGGAAGTTATACCAGGCAAGTGTGTAATACTGTACTTCTTTCATCTCTCTTCTGCCAACAGGGATCAGAGGCCAAATTTTGTTCCCACTGGAGCCAAGGAACTCAGCTATGCTGATTTTGGAATGAGCAAGATTTGGCATGGTATGTGCAGGTTACTGGCTGGAACAAATGTGCATTAAAAGCCAATAATCTCATACAAGAGAACATAATCTTGTCCAAGTCTGGGGCTTTTTAGTAATTATATTTTCATCATGCAAGTCTCAGCTTACAAATGTAAATGGGTGCACATCTAGAGTTTGGTCTTGCCAGGAGCTGTGCCACTGGTTTTCTGGCACTGCTAGAAGCCTACTTGAATCTTTACTATCTATAAAACAAGGTAATGAAATTAATGCATTGCAAATGGGTCTTATGTAAAATATAAGTGAAAGAAATGTTTCCATAAATTTAAAGAATATTAAAATTACAGTATTGACTTGTAGAACAATTTAATCCAGTGGTCTGGAGAAAATTGTTAGCTGAATTAGTGTAACTCCTGGGGAGACACAAAAAAAATTGAGTTAGTCCAGATTTACCTATCTGAGAGCAAGATCTGTCTGAATGCAGGTAAAACTTTGTTCCACTTGTGTAACTCAGCATAACAGTGAATACCAGCTAATTCAGCAATTCAGACTACAAGAGGGATGAAATAAGTTATTTCTAGAAGTCATAGTTCAGGATTCCCTGGGGTCTGTGCACAGGAGTGAACCACCAGCCTCCCATTTTCAGTAACATAAACAATGTATATTTTATATTTCTCTAGTCCTGTTCGTCAGGTCTTAAACCTTAGTGCCATGGTCTAGGAATCATGATGGTACTGGATCAAGGGTTGGACCTGATCTCAGAGGTCCTTTCCAACCTGGTTAATTCTATGATTGATTCTGTGAATTGGTGGTTTAGGCTCCACTAGAGCCCTGGTATTTAGTGGCTATATTAGGGTGGAGTGAAAAATCCATAGGAGCAAAGTAAAGTAAGGCTGTTTGCTGTGCTGTATCTCAAATTGTTCTGCAGATTGTCCTGTTTAGCTGTGAAAACCAGAAGATGGCCACTTGACCAACGTGGGCAGAAAAGTGTCACGAAAAAAGCGTGCTGTGGGGAGAAGAATGGTACCAGTAATGGTCACTGGTCAGATGTTCCTGCTTTGCCTCTGCCATATCACCCCATCCAGCTTTTTTTGAGGGAGAGTCTGATATGGGATACTGTGAGCATGGCCTGGGCTCCCACCACTGGGGTGAAAAAACTGCTTTTTGGTGTGACAAACCCATTCAGAAGCAGATGGAATCGCTCTGAGATTTCTGGTGCTGTTTCCTGCAGCTGTGGTCAGGATTTGTTGGGATTTGCAGATTATCTACCTTCTCCCTGATGCTTTTAAGCCAATCTGAAGAGGGCTGTTGCAGAGGGGCCAGTGGCCTGCAGATCCATCTATATTTAAAGAGGAATCTGCAGCCTGTGTCTGCTGAGGGTATCGATCAAGGGATGTGGTTCCTTTTATTGAGATAACATCAGGATAATCTGGCTTGGGGCCTCTTCCTCCATGGGCAAACCACGAAAAACCGTGGCTGAAATACATGTGTAAATTATTCTTTTTTTTTCCCCCTCTCTCTTTGAGTTATTAACTATGCCATGATAGATGAAAAAAAAACTCACTAAATTTGCAAAAGATAAAAAGGATATTATATATTATATGAATGCTTTACTCTTTTTGAGTTATGTCATCCAGTAATGAAAATCTAAATTCATATGCCTCAAGCAGCAGTTATACACGAGGAAGGACAGCTTTGTAAGCCTCCTCTTTATGTGTTACATTTGCAAAATTAATTTGTTGTCATTTCCCCCCATATATTCTTTTTACAACTCACAAGAATGTGAGGAGCTGCAGGAGCAACATCAACAAAATAAAAATCAGCACACCTTTGCACAAATAAAAATAAAACTGATAAATATGTAACAATGAGAAAAAACCCCAAAGATTAATTTCTACCATTAACTGAATCTTTTAGGCCAATTTTGCCATCACTACAGCAACATTAATAAGCAACTGTAGGGTAAGACACAGCAGAGCTGTGATTAAAGAGGGGGAATGTTTAATTAGGCTTTGGAATGTGCTTCCCACCTGCATGTTGCTGTATTATTCAGAGAACACCCAGCTGAGGGCCATGCAGGTAAAGGGCAAGGAGAGGGGTTTCTGAAAGCACAAAACTTAGAACTGGCATGTAGTGATAAAATGAAATTACTCCCTGTTCTGGCAGGAGCCATCCCTTGAACGTGAAGACTGTAATTTAAGGTGAATAAGAAAGTGTGCAATATCTCATCTCCTCCCTTTGATTTTTTTACACAGAGTGGGGGGGTGGGAAGGGGAAGTTGCCATAATTAAATGGCAAAAGAGCTTCTTGTTCCAGCCCTGTCAATAGGCAGAGGTGCTGGGAGTCTCGTTATGGTTTGTCTGAAGGGGAGCTGGGTGTGTTTTTCTCAGGTCAGAGATAACCATGGAGATCTTTGGTGCTCTGCTCTGAAGTTCGAAGCTTTAGCTGGCAGTGTTGATGGAAGCCACAGAATAGCATATCAAACCCCCCAGCCTTTAATAATCTCTGGAATATTTATTTATTATTTATTTAGGACAACTTGTACATACCATGTTAGTTTACCTGTGTAAGTTCTGAATAAAATCTGGGGAGGCTGATAGTGGTATCATGCACAAATGTAGGTGCTTTCTCTTCTTGTTTGGCTCAATTTTATGAACTTTTGAAAATGTTAGTAGAATATTTTATAAATCTGATTTTAGTGTTGAATTTGCAGTGAACTTTTAAATTTTGATGAATTTTACGTGGCTTAAAGTTTTGAAGGGGGTATTTTAAAGCTTCTGTAATGAGACATTAGATCAGCAGTTACATCTTTGCCAGATGCATTCCTAATTTTCTGTTTTTTATCGGGGGGGGGGGTGAAGGAAGCATGAGGAGAGAGGGAGCAGGTTCTTGAGCTAAGAGAAGTGCAGCCTCCTGTTCACAGGTACATATTTTAGAGGGAGTTTGTCAGGTAGGAGGGCAAAGAATGAAAAACCCTCAGTGCTGATCGCTGGGTTGGTGTTCAGTGCTGAAAGACACCACCAGAGGGTTACAGCAGTGACTGAGCTGTTTGGTAAACTCGGGTCACAAACCCCACCAAACACTTCAGGCAGAGGAAGATGAGAGGGAATTGGTAGAAGGGCCTGCCTGGCTTACTAAGTGAGCTCCAAGAGCAGAAAGAAGAAGGGGAGGATGATTCATTTCCCAGCTGTGAGAGGACTGAAGGGTCTCCTGGGCTGAGATGAGTTTCAGTGAGCCTGATAAAGTGTAAGTCCTCTCACTCCTTATCCTTCTGCTGCAGGGAGGAGGAAAAAAAAATAGCATTCTGCTTTTCATCCCCCTTTCCCACTCTTATCTCCCAAGGAGGACTGTACTTTGCTTCCCGAGTCTCTGACTTCCAAAAGCGCTGTGTTTGAGACTTTGCTCATCTGCCCAGGGTCTCAAGGAGGGAAGCTGAACTGCAGTGCTGCTTTTCCTTCTTTCATTTGTGTTTCAGTCAATGCAGACAATAATTACCTCCTGTAGAAATGCCTTTTAAATACAAATCTCCAGAAATGACAAGGAAAAATGCAGAGGAATGAAATATATAAACCCAGTGCTGATGCTGAAATAACTTTTAGCCTTCAGCAGAGGAGACTCCTTTGTCTTCACAGTGATGACCCAGTGGCATGCTGTAATATGGGAGATCTAAAATTTTTAAGGTTTTCCAAGCAGATTTTGTAATACACAACATTTCAATTAACTGTGGAATATCAGTAGAGAAGGAGGGAAGGATGAAGGGTGATAATGCTAATTGTGTCATGGCCTCAGATATGGTTAATTTAGACAGTTGTCATGTGATTGAACAGGATGCAGGTATCAGCCCACAGCTGTTCCTTCTTCCTAAAGGAGCTCCTTATTTTGCAAAAGGTGATTAAAATATCCATATGAAAGGCACTTGCTCTCCATTGTGTTGTCCTGGGCTTCCCATTTTGGAGGCTGGAGGTACTGCCCCAACTGGAGCAAAGCCGATAAACCCATTTTCCTGAAACCTGAAGTGGGCCCAAGGGATCAGCTGGCCCCAAAAGACGTTTCAAGGAAAGTAAATTTGTGGCTATAAAGTGATAGACATAATTGGCCAAATTATGTCTGACTGGAACTGGAGCTCCTTGCAACGTTCAGAGCCCTTGGAGATGCCTTAATTTTGCATTTCCTGAGGTGTTTGTGCATGGATAGAGCTCAGCTGTAAAGTGGCTTTGCACTGTTGTGCTCCTGCTCTTGCCTAATGTTCTGTAATTTTATAAATGATGTGAACTTTAATGATTTAACAAGAAATATAATTATGGTTTCTACAGCAACCATGGCTTTAAATATCCTGAATTATGTACATGTATAATCTCAAACATAATGAAAGACTAATAGAGCTCATCACACATAAATTACATTCAAAGTTAAAGCTTTTAAGAGAAAACTGCTTTTGACTGATTAGGATGGAAAAACATGCCTGAGAAAACCCCTCCTTACCATCAGAATTTATGTTGGTTCATGCTCAGAGGGTTAAAAATAAAATATAGTAGATTTTGTTTGGACTTTCCAAGCCAGTTCCTTTCTTGGCTGAAAATAAGCAGGTGAGCATAGTTTGTCAGCAGCGTTGATGACATTGGGTAGAAGTTCATGAACACACTTTCTGATGCAGAATTATTGTGTTGCTCTCAGGAAATATTGACAGCTGTGGTTTGGGAAGGTAACACTGCCAGCTAATTGCTGATGGCTACTTGCTTTGTAGTTGTTGATTGTGGTTTTTTGGTGTTGTTTTTATTTGATTTTGTTTGTTTGTTTTTTTCTGAACTGGAGATTTCTTCTTCTTCTGGATTTATATCAATGTAACTGAGGACAGGATCTGGTTTGATGTCTCCAAAGGAGCAATTCTGTGCTTCATGTCACAGTAGTTCTGTGGAAATATGGAGGAGGTTCAAATGCAGCACTGACACTCAAAGTTTTAATAAGGATTTGAATTATGAATCCTTATAAATCACTCTGATAATCATTACTGTATGTTATTAATTATATATATATATTAATTTTATACATATATATATTTATCTTCTCTTAAGAGTACCTGTCCTTGTGGGTTAAACCTAAGAAGTTAAGGAGGCTCTTTGGTTTCTGAGCTTATATTTCTTGTTTCTATGTTTAGGCAAGCATTTCAGTAAAAAAAATGTATTGGAAAGTCACTGAACTTTCAAACAGAAAGAAAAAAAAAAAAAAGCACACCAGGAGTTAAAAGAAGAGCCAAATTAACATGGTGAAGGCAGAGATAATGATTTTTGTCAAGCAGGAGGATTTAAAATATTCAGTATCCAGTGCCTTGCCCCTGTCATTCTCTGACTAAACTGCAATGAGTTTTAATGCTACTGAAAGACATAGACATTAATTTACCTTGAAAAATCTTTCTCCTGTTTTCTTCTAATGTGAGCAGGGCTGTCAAGTTGCCATAAACAAAGCTGGCTCTTGAGGCAAATTGTCTACCTCAGTGTGCAGAGAAGTGAATAAGCTAATCTCCCTTTCTTTTTGCAGGATACTTTTGTTCAGAAAGCAGAATTTATGTTTAATGCCTTCACTGTTGATTTCTCTCTTTAGGATTATGTAACCACCAGATGTCTCTAAAACCATATTCTCTCATAAACATTTTATCGTCTTTGAAGGTGTGGAAAATCTGGGATTTATAGGACTATTACATCCATCTACCCAGGGATCAAAAACTCTATTACAATTACCCTAAGTGCAAAGTCAGAAAATTTATTTGGCTGAGCAGATAAGTTTGAGAATTTTCAAAAGTCCTCATTTAATCTGTATACAGTAAAATCTAATATACCAACCTCCTTTTGAGATATGAAATTAAAATCCCTGTAGGATACAATACTTTTATCGAAAATGTAAGTAAAGGAAGATTTGCTGAGCAGGATAGCAACCCCAGGAATATGCCATATGGTATTTTATTTCCTTTTGCTAATTTGAAGTTCACTCGCTTTCATACAAATAGAATTATTTTTTTTTTTTTTAGATTCATATAAAGAAGTCCCCAGTGAAGCAGAATTTTGGATGAACTGGAGGAAAACATCAGCCTCGTGTTCTGAAGGATCCCTGTTGCAAACATGCAGTCCTTGATCTTCCTCTGTTAAATCTTGAGGCTGGTATTTCAGGTAGATGAGATGACAGCCAAGGTGTGATCTTGTAAATATTCATTCAGAGCAGGAACACACAAGCTGAGTGTGCTGCTTGGTACAAACCTCCACCAGCTGGTGGCAAGAAGCAACATCTGCTTGGAAAAGGTGAATTGACCCCTGCAAATCCTGGGCTGCATCAAAAAGGGTCTGACCACCCAAAGCATTCTGTGATTCTGTGAAATTAAAAATGTTGAGGAATAAGGTGAAGCTCAAGGGTCTCCAGCAGGGAATATTAACTGTAGCTGGGAAGTGGAGCAGCTCTGCCCCAGAGACAGGGACTGCTTCTATCTAATGCCCCAGAAAAGAAACTTTATTTTTAAAGTGAATTTCAAGCTTAGCCACACACACAAAAAAACCTAAATTGGCAGAGTTGCCGTGATGGTTTGGTGTTTCAAACCTTTTGGGAGCTTTGCCCCCTCTCATCATGGATCTGGAGCTACAAGTTCATTTAACACAGCCTACTAAACAGTTGGTAGGTGATAACAACTTTCACTGCCAGCTTAAGCCAAAGTGGTCTCTGTTGGTGTATGATATTTTATCTGCCTCGTACCTGTTCAAATGGTAGGAAACAGCTCTGTTCCTGAAAGGTAATTCCTGAAGGAGAACTTCAGCAGGGAAAGCACAGTTGGAGCTAGCCCAAGCTCCCTGGAAGCAGAGTGGTTTACCAAATCAAAACTTTGGCATGTTTTTTTTTTGTCTCGGGGCTCATTTTGCTGTTTTTGTTTTGTTTTATTATCTAGTCTTACTAATTATATTTACCATGTGAAAGATACTATCAACGTTTACTAAGAGTAACATAAATATAAGCTTACCTTTTGGGAGTCCCGGTTTTGTATTTACATTTTTGCAGCTAAAAAGGAGATCAGCGAGACTTTGTGTTCGTGGTGAAACAGATGAGACTGTAAATGCATGTTTGCTGCTCTTGCCTACTGCTGTAGTTCCCTAAGGTTCCCACTGCATCCTGAATTGTTTCCCATGACTCCAGCTGACATCAGACAGAGCAAGGTTATCAAGAGCTGCACGTGCAAATTTTGCAGCAGTTGAAATGATTTATCATGTTATTACCCAGGTAGTGTGTGAATCTCAGGCAAGGGGGTTTAAAGAATATGTATGATGATCAATAATTTGTGTGAGCTTGAGAAACATGCTATTGAAATCAGTCATAATTAGCCATAGATAAAAATCCTGATAAATCACTGGCAGTGCAGCAGTTCTCTTCAGACTGACAAAAATGGAAAGACCAGGAGAGGATTAGAGCAGTGAGTTATGAAATTATTCAGGAAAGGAAATGATGACAAGAAGAGCTGATAGTCATACAAAGATACCTGGATGGGAACATTTTAGAGAAGGAAATCCCCATTTCATTGAGGGATGAAGAGAAATTGAGACAATAAATGATTATATTCCCAGGAACCACCAGCCTCCCTCAGTAACTGAGTTTGTGTGTTATGACCCTCTGAGGCTGTGAAGTGCATGCTGCAATTTCTCCCTTCTGCATTATGAGCTTTTTTAATTGCAAGGGTTACTTCTGGGCAGAAAACTTCATCTTTCAGATAGCATAAAACACCATGATCATGCTGGCCTCAAGATGGGTTTTAAAGCAGAGCCCTGAATTATTTTAGAAGAAGTAAATTCATTTTTTGTTCTATGCAGAGCACTGCACAGGACCTTGCTATTCCATTACTGGGTATAATTTGAGGGAAGAGGTAAAAAGTCTATAATCATAACTTACTGTGTATGTGAAAAAGGACCAGAATGAAATGTCAACCTTGGCTTTGCAGTTCTCGGTGTCAAGAACATAACTGGCTTTTCACATGGAAGCCTCTATGCTGCAAACAAACTGCAGCATAAAACACTCCCAGCTACTCAGAGAAATCCCCTGCTTTGGGAGTTAATGTTCTGAATTAGTACATGTAATATTTGCAGGCATGGGGATACCTCAAAATCTTAAAAATCAAATACCATCTTCATCAAGGCAATGAAACCAGGTATGCCCAGTCTGCTTCATAAGCAGTAAAAAGGTGTTTAAAGATACTGATTTGGAGCACAGGGTCAAGGTTTGGTCATCCCATTGAAAAATTATAAGTGAACTGGTAAAAAATAATTATGGAGTGAACAGCCAAGATAACAAGATAATAGATGGAATTTCTATCCAGGGAAAGGCTGAAAAATGGTTGTTTTTTTTTAGCTTGGGGCATGATTAAATGAGGTTGTTGAAGGACTTACTTAAACTAGCTAAGGACATTTGTAACACTAAGTTTTGGGGTATGTTTTATATATTGAGAATGTTGGGAGAAAATGACTTAGAGAACACAGGTCAGAGAAGACAGGGACCATCTGTCTGGCAAGTATGAAGTGTCCTTTATGGCTGTCACAGAGATTTTGGGAGAATGGCTTCTCTGTATGCAGCTGATTAGATTTCTTTAACGTCACTTTTGTGATGTTAAATCCTTATAAAAGAGGATTTTTCTGTGCTGGTGAATTTACCTTTCCACTCACAAACATTTTTCCAAGACCAAAGGAATGACAAGGTTACAGCTCAGCAGCAACCACGGCTGGTGGAGGGTGTTTTAGGTGGGGACCAGGTGTGGTTCCACTGCTCCTCCTGGCCAGCAGGGGCTTCAGCTTCTTCACCATTTAACCCAGCCTGAAGCCCAAGTAGGTGAGTCACCTTATTTTTTTTAATTTTCTGTCCCAACCCCCTGCTTAAATGAGTAGTGTGACAGGCCCTGCCTCTGGAGGTTGTGACTCCCTCGGGCTGCCAGTTTAATTTACGGCATCTCCATCCATCACTACAAGGGCAAGGTTTACTCCTCCAGCTGTGTGATAAAATGTCCATTACCAATTCACTTTCAGGCTGATGCTGGAACAAGGATCTAATTGCAGGCACTTGATGAAGATGAGCTTTGCAGCTGCACACCACACAGGTAGGTAGAGGTGACTCCTGTTGCTTGGTGACTGCATGGGTGTGAAAATTCTGTAGCCACACACGGAGATCGTTTTGCTGAACCTGTTTTCCATTGTGAGTATCTTGTAATAAGAATCTCTATGCAAATAACGTTCAAATTATTTTCCCATCAGCACCCAAAAGGCACTTAATAACATTGCCATGGCATTTTCACCTGTTTCCCAAACAGTTTCTTATTGTATTCTTGCAGTGCCATGAAGACACTGTGGGCTCTCTGCAGGTCAGCACTGAGCTAATATTCCTGTTGTACTCACACCCATGGACCATGGAATGATGCTGGAATGATGCTGGAATGCTTTATTTCTACATACAGGAAAACTGCAAGAAAGGAAGTGATTTTCTTCTCTGTGAAATAGTCCCCAGATTTTAGCCTTTCATGGCTGAAAAGGCTTGATTTTTTTCCAAAATGTCCCGTGCCCTTTGTTTCCATGGAAAGGGCTTGATGAAAAAGTGCCCTTTTTTAACAAACTGCATTTAGGATGTCTTTGGACTTTAAAATCATTCTTGGGCCAGCTGTTTTCCAAGGCTTGTAGCAGACAGAGCTGTTGCAGTTAAATGCATTGTGGAATTCTTATTTTCACTTCATCAGGCTCTGGATAACAATGCCTTGTGCTGCTAAGAGGCTTCTTCCTTACCTGACACTGCCTTGAAACCATTTTTAGGACTACATCATTGACATATGAGAGTAAAGGTCCAAATAGAGTAACCTGTCAACAGTTTCCCTGGAAGAATGAAGATGATACACAAGCCTTGTCAGCCACATGGTTCTCATAGTAGAAATTAGTTTAATTCCAAATATATATATATATTTTTTTTTTGTTATTCTAAAATGAAGCAATTTCAAATCTGTTCCTCTGGAGATCCAGATTTTCCTTGTCCTAATGTTTCCTTTCTCTTCCGTGTCATGATTCCTGTTCACTGAATCAAATCCCTACAGCTTTTCAAAGCTAAACTTTCACAGCACCAGTAATAATCTTGTTGCCATAATATTATCCTTTTACATAGGCTGAAAGTCCAGTTCACAACTGAGAGGGAATATCTGAAACCAGTAGGCTTCTGAATCTAATTTGCATGTAAATTAAACATTTCAGAATATGACTGTGATTTCTGAATACACACAAAGCATACCGTTTTGATTCCTAGAAAATAAAAATGCATAATATTAATAAGAAGAATTTATATAGTGCCTTTTTTATCTTACCAATTTCTATTCATTGAGGGTTGTTTTTTTTTTTGAAAGCTTGAGTCAATGTCTGATTATTTCTCCTGTAATGTGGATCAGGATGTGACAAAATCTGACTTATTTCCATCAACATTAATAGAGAACCCTTGAGTTAAGTGCTGGCTGAAGCCCAGCACTGTAGGCTGTTAGTATCTAGAGTTATGTTATTATCATTGGGAGTGAAGGAATGAGAGCAAAGGGAGGGGAGGAAATTTTTTATACATGGATTTGATATATGGATATTTTAAAATACTTTCTGCTCTATCAAATTGTATTTAACACTATCCCCTTATTCTCTGCTTGAGGTGGACGATACAAAAGGCAAAGTGAAGATAGATGATAGAAGCTAAAAAAGTCAAACAACTAAAAAATGATAAAGGAATAAGTAGAAAAAATAAGGGGAAAAAAAGACCAAGATGTCTCCTTGCTTCTAGCTTGTATTTATAAAATGTTTATGGATCTTGTAAGATTCACTGAAAATGCTGAAATTTGGGCTGGTCTTATGAAACAAAGTTGCTCATGTTTGTTACTGAATTAGTGAGTTTATTGGAGTTACTCAAATTGCTCAGTTCTTGGAAATTTTCAGGCTCACCAGGACGGTCAAGAGGGAATAAAATACCAGAAAAAGTTGGGGAATATGGATTTGTTTTCTTTCTTAATAAGAATATTTTCTTTCACAGTGACAGGTCATTCCCACTGCTGGAGGTGCTTTCCTAATTGCACTAATGAAGATGTGACACCGTGAGAGAGCCACAGGACACTCCTGTCTGGAAGCCAAATATCAGCCTGGGTGACATCAAGCTGGTAAATACCAGAAAGAATTTGGAGAAAAGAGGGTTTTTTTTAAGGTTACTGAATTTTTGAGAAACAGTTCATAGATGAATGTAGCTTTGACTGTGACTATTATAAGAAATTATCCAGTTAATTCACAAACTAACAATGGAAAAGCAGCTATTTTTTTGGTCATATATATTAACCATCTTTGTTAGATTTCACAAAATCTTTCCAGCCCAGTGTTTTCAAGAGGAGTGTAAATAAGTTCATTCCTCCACTGTTTCCAGTTGGAAATGTTACACAGTGGGGTTTTTTTTCCTGGAAAATAACAAAAGAGGCAACAGCAATGCTGCATTTATTCATAAATATATAACAGTCTTCTATTGCAACATGGCTTTAGCCTCTTGCTGGAAGAATTGCCCGTTTCAGTGCCTTTAAATTTGAACCCTGTGTATTTTTGAGCCCTTTTGGAATAATGACTGACAGATTGATTTTCCCATTTTCCAGGTAAGGTCACTACCTGACAGTCTTATCCCACTGTGGTGGCTTGAGCATAAACCAAAGGTCATGTTCAAAGTTAATACAGAGTAAAAATCTTTGCACAGTAAAAGATAACACTGCATCTTGAACAAATATGTACAGTTTACTGCAGTTTCCCCACGAGAATTTCTCCAAGTTTCTCAGAATGGATACAAAATGATAAACAAACTTTGCAACGACGTGCCAATAAAATAATTTCAGGTGGGGAAGCTGAAATGCAGGAGGAAACAAGCTCAAGATTTCAGATTTCCAGTCACTTAGGTGCAGCTCGAATAAATTACCCTCTGATAAATGGAGGTGCACATTGACTGATAAGCTCTAAGTGGTTTTTATCACTCGGGTGGCATAAAGCAGATATTGATGCTTAAGGTGGGTTTGTGACTGTTGTGCTTTCCCAGCACAAAGAACAAAGAATCCCAAATAAAGGGCCTGCTGGCCTCATCTATTTGTGCAGTTGATTGCTCAAGATAAAGTACAGCAAATTAGGTATAACTAATTTAATCTGCTTAATGTAGAAAAAAAAAAAAAAAAAAGAAGATAAGATTATGGCAGCTCCTTTTCCTTGCAGTGATGTTCCCTATCAGGTGTGTCTTGGTTAACAAACACAGGCTGCTCCTTGGAGAAACTGAAATGTGTAATTCCTTTTTTAAGGAATTGAAGCATGCACATGTTGCAGTTAGATTTTCACTGAAGGAGAGTATGTGGAAGACTGCTGAGGGTGGTAAATTTGCTGACAATTTATTTGGATTTTTTTTAAAAGGCTGAAAGCAGATGGTTTTGTTAGAATTTTTGAGCAAATTTTATTACACAAAAGTTCTTGTGTCTAGGAGGGAGAATATTGTTAGAGGCACTAGATATGACATAATGAAGAATTTGCTAGATACAATTCTCTTCTTGCAGTGTTTCAAATTGAGGCCTTTCTTCATTGCAGAATTCATAGGGTTTTGAGACTCTGTTAGAGTGGTGCTGGATTCAGATGCACGTGGGATGTGGTGCCTGATTCTGAAATACAGAGACCAGTGAGATTATAGTTTGCATCCAGCTGTTGACCTTACTCAGGGGAAACAGGACTTGCTGCTGGGGATCTGTGGGCATTGAGTTTACAGGGACATAATGTATCATTCAGTTAAATTGGGATATACTGGGTGAGGATATGTGTTTATGGAGCTCAGGATATTATCCTCTAGGAGGAACTGTGCAGTGAATTTACTGCCTTTGAGTGACTCACATGGAGCTCTGGCCATCTCAAGAGGACAGGGAGTATTTGAGAATCCAGTAGCACATTTCTGTTTTGCCACACTGAAATATAGAGGAGTCTGCTTTTTCTCAAGAAAAAAAAAAAAAAGAGTTGCCTGGAGGAGTGATAAGCGCTTACAGAGGATCAAATTCATCCTGAAATCATTCAACTGGCTTCAACTAAATAGTTCAAGGATGAAATTCAGTGTTCCCTGCTTACTCCTCTCTACCTTTACCCCATCCCAGCTTTTCTCATCCCTCCTGTACAGAAGTGTACAACACCACTCAGCCAGTAGGTGCTGTTGACTTTGGCACACTTGTCAGTGGCTGCAAAACTTTTCTCCCCTTTTGTGGCCAGCAGCTCTGCATAAATCTGTGGTCCCCTGTGAGAATGTCTGCAGAATCAGGAGAAAAAGACTTGTCATTTTTTGGGTCCAGTGACCATTGAAGTAGTGGGGGGAACAGAGAGAATAAAATTACCAGGAGAAATCAGAATAGCATTTTTTGCTGTGTTATCTCAGAAAACTCAAAACCACATGATGGGAGATGGAGGGCAGGAAGGGCAGACTCTTCTGAGAAGGCCAGATTTTGGAGATCCAGTCACACAGAGGATCTGCATGTGAGCTCTGGGTTTTTTCTTCATCTGCTTCTGCAGTTTTCTGGGGTTTTTTTATACCTTGAAAGTGCTGTCAAGAAGAGTAATGGTGTGCAACAAATTGGAAGAATAATAAACAGTTTACAGAGTGGGCAGTTAGTTGTCTAAGCTGTGTAGACATGCCAGTGATTATCTGTAGCAAAAGGATGGCAAATAAACTCTTTTCATTCCAGACAGATAAAGGTGGTATTTTCTGCACAGGTACATTCATTAGGCAGAGTCAAATTTTGTGACAGGGAATCGGGAGAAACAAAAGCCTCCCTGTAATATGATGTCAAAAGGCTTATTGTGATTCAGAGGAGAGGTTTAGATGTTACCCTGGCTTCTGGCAGGTTATTGTCTTTTCCTTTTTGGTGAAATACAGCAGTGGAATGTAATTACCGTGTTAGTGATGTTCCTGGACCCGTGGTCATCTTTTCCCCTTGAAATATCTTCTGTGAGCTAAAATGTCCTGCTGTAATAATGACCCACTGCAGTGATAAAGTTGTCAAGGCAGGTACACGACTGACCATTTTGTGTTGTTGTAACTGTCCTTTTCACATCATATTAGTGTGACTTTATTGCTGTCGTGCTTCTTGTTTATGGGGACACCGTAAAAGTTTGGAGGCAGTCACAGAGTATTTACCTTCCCCCATTCATCAGTGGGAGCCGTTTTTCCTTCCTCTTCCAGTGGTTTAATTTGTTAAACAATAAGTTCTTGTATCATTATTTTGATTTTATTTGAACAGGGAGAGGGTTTAGTAAAAAATACAGACTTAACATTGGCGAAATAAATTTGTAGACTCTGGGCCAGGCTTTTTTCTGAGGGATGTTGGAGCAGATTGCCCAGAGAAGCTGTGGACGCCCTGTCCCTGAAGGCTATTCTTCTGCTGTTTTCAGCAGCAAAAGACATGAAATTCAAGTCTTCCAAACCTATGTAAGTGTAGGCTCACCACTGATTGGGAGAGTAAAGCACCTGCTGCTTCAGCTCTGTTTTTTTGTTTCCCCCAGCTGAAGTGCTGAACCAATGTTAACAGATTTTCAAATAGTTTTCTGATGATAAAACCCAGGTTTGCAGAAGACTCCTTTTCACTGAAAAAGGTTCACGTGGGTCTGACCTCTAGGACATGAGGCCACACAGAGCAGCCAACAGGCAATAGGATGCTGTGGTACTCAAGGGCAGGAAATCCAGCATTAGGGTTGGTAATGAAAAAGCCATCTCTGTTTGGTGCTGTTTTCTTAGAGCTTGGCAAGTCAGTCAGTTAATCATTTGTTAGTGACTATGTTGTTTTGTATCATTTTACAGTTGTCAGGTTCGAGGACAGCTTTGTTTTGAGCTCTGCAGCTGATCCTCTGGTCTGGTTTTCAATCTGCATGAAGTATCTGAAAGCTGCTTGGTTGCTTTTGGGGGCTGATTGTTCTCCTCTGTCACATGGGAAAACTCAAAATTACCGGTAATAAATAAACCCCAGATATTATCAAACTCAGTAACAGCATGGAGAGAGAGCAGGGACATCTCCATGGTCCTTCCCAGGACTCTGGGTTTCAGGCACAGTGTCACCCTTTGCCAGCCCAGCAAACACTATTTGTAACCACAGCTATGATTCCCTGCCCAAGGGAATGTGGCCACTTGCTTTTATCTATCAATATATATATATATATATACTTGCTGTACATTTGTTTTTGTGCTCTAGCTCTTCCCTATGGTTTTGTTTTTATGCACTGAAATACTTCTTGAAGAGCTACAGGTCCTCCTTTATGTCATCTTTAAAGAACTTCCCAAGTTTTGTTAAAAAGAAGATATTTGGAACCTTTTTGTCTTTCGTTTGCTTTTGTGTTTCTTGGGCTGTAACCTGTGCTGAGTCAGGGAGGGGACAGAAGGAGCAGCCCTTCCTTCCTATCACCACTGGGTTCCTTCCTCCTCCCCTCTCACTCTCTCTTGCTCCTTCTCTTCTCTCCTCTCCATTTTTTTTCTGGCAGAGGCACTGAACAAATCCAGCAGTTGTCATAACTGGATGATTTCTTTAGGCTTGACTAAAGAGTTCAAGCCATCTGTGATCCCATCAGGGGAGTAATGGGCAGGAGAGTGCTATTTTATTGTGTATATTCAACTTAAAAAATCGAGCAGAGGAGAGAAATATGTATTTTCTTGCAGTCCTATCTCGGCAGAGCCAGGCTATTATTTTTGCATGTTCTACAGATTTTTTTTTTAAGAAGAATATAGCGAGAAGGGAAGAACTCTTTTTATGAAATTATTGGGCAGAAATCCTTTTTCATTGAAATGAGTAGCAATCACTCTCAGTCCTGGGCATGTGGGATAATGAAATGCTACAGCAAGGTTTGAAACAGGGCTGAGAAGTTATGAAGACAGAGAACAGCTCAGATCTTAGGCACGGTGCAAATACAGTGACAGCTGAACAAAAAAAGTGATGTCGACAGTGGTGTTGCTGCATCGTTAGCCCTGGTGTGCTGGCAGCTCTGGAAATGGAGGGATCTGTTGGGAAGAGGGTGTTTTGTATTTGTTATCATAACACAGAAACTTCCCAGGCTCCTTTGTTTTGAAGATTTTCCTTTGCACATGACCTTTTATTTTTTTTATAACACACCTTTTATTTTTTCAATGTCTTCTCTTAATGTAGACATGGTCTGTGATTAAAAAGTACCTGATTTCTCCACAGGATCTGGGGCTGTGGTGATGGGGATGAGTGCTGCAAGTCTCTAAAGCATGTCACTGAGCTTGAGAGCTGTTTTGGTGATGCTCTTGGGGGGATATCTGTGGTGCTCCTGAAGACATACCACCCAGGTTTCTGTATTGACACACCTCACTCAAGATTTGGAGCTTTAGTATTTGGAATTTAGGCTGTCTCCTTGTGTCTGGTTTGGCTAAAATGTCAGCATGCTAAGCCCTTCCCTTGCTTGAGCCTCTCTATTACTATTTTATGTTTAATAACATCACTATTTCTTATTGCTAACCTGACATTTTTAACATTAACTTTCTGGTGCACAGCTGTGTCTTTTCAATTTACATTGGATTGCACTAGTAATAACTTACCCATCTCTGCTAATTGGGCCAAACTCCTAATCTCAAAGAATTTGATGTTTTATTTAATAGATTTATTAAAATCTGTTGTACTGATTCAAATTAGATATTCCTTTAGTATGATGGTGAAGGACAAATTTATGCAGAGCTTTATACTTGAACTGAACAGAAATTGTAATTTGGTGCTTCACTGCACAGCTGAATTTGGACAAAACAGTTTTGTTTCATGATCTCCAGAATGGATTGTGGGCAACTGCAGTTGCAGAAATGTGACTGTAGAAACTCATCTCCTTTCTGCCTGTAGGTGCTAATTAAGCATTCACAGATCAACACATATTTAGACACTAAGATGTCATATTATATGATTTTTTACTGCAGGCTGGGGCTTTGCACAAGCAGCCTCTGGGCTAGGGGAGCCTGCAGGGTTTGTTGTGCTCAGACACCTGCACTCCTGAAGCTTTCCTAGCAGGAATAAACAATGCAAACAGCATCATAGCAATTTATGGAGTAAGCCAGGAACCCTCCTGTGATAACTGAATAGCAATTATTCTTCTGTGCATAAATATGCAGTGCTGACCCAATCAGTTGTGCTGCTCCTGAAGCCTTGGGAATAAAGGAAGCATTTTGCTGCTGAATAACACAGACAGGGAGCCTTGAATATCTCAGCTGAAGTGGTAAGAGATCTCATGCCAGTAGTCCCAGAAAGAAAAGAGATGGATTCCTGCTTTGAGAGTTCTCCTGCGTGCCCTCAGAGAGCAGATGGGTCATGTGGTGGGTGAAGGGACAGTGCTAAGCACTCTATTTTAAACAATAAGAGATCTTTTTTTCTAAACTCTTTTTAGAAACCATGTGTGCTTCTCATTTCATCATTTAGATCAGGCTTCCTGAACACAGTATTTTTGTGTGAAGAACTGTTTTTCAAGGTGTCATTCTGAATTACTTAAGAAGACTCTGGAACAAATTTTTTATAAGGGAGAACCTTTACTGTGTTGTGAGCTGTCCTCTAGGGCATGATACCTGTTCATTGCTTCCAGGGAATTTTAATTCCAAAGCCACACCTTTACTATAAAATCTTGAAAAACACAAAAAAGGCCTTGGTTGTATTAAACAGATCCCCACTAGGTGAACTTTTTAAAGTTCTGAGTAAGGTTTGCACTTCTCTGTCTCCTGCTGCACAAGTACTGGCTGACACCCCCAGAGTGAATTAAGCAGCTTTCAAGCAGTAACATTGCAAGTCACCTTGCTGCTTTAAATCCATCTCATAAACCTCTCTCAAATTTCTCTGGCATGTCCTTAGCCTGACTGTGGAACCACAGAGACATTTGAGTCTTCATCTATCATTGTAGACAGCTGTTTTAATTGAACCACCTGGTGGTAGAGTGAAAAATTTGGCATTTTTCTTTGCTGTTTGAGGGATGCCTTTCCTGCTGTTGTTGTTTGTGATGGCTGAATCTCTTCCAAAGTTCCAGGATGAGCAAACTCTCTGATTATCTGAGCTTGGAAGAAGGACTGTGATCTCTTTTCCAGGCTGAGTAAACTGGTTGAATCATTTAAGGCAAAATAGGCAGCAAATACTGGTGACTCTGCAGAGATGAAGGAGAGGGGGAAACTCTGCCAGAATGGGGAGCAGCTCTGGCTCCTCAGCCAAGTTCTGCCTCTTTTGACTTGGTTTAATGCCTGATGGTCTGGATGATGTCTCTGAAACGTGGAGTCATATTTATCCCAATGAATTGCATGCATTTAACTCATCAGTACAGTAAATAGGGAAGGGGGGTCTGTGCTCATTTCTAGGAGCAATTCAGTTCAGATCTGAATTTGTTCTGTCCCTCTAAAGTGTCAAAGAGAATATAAGACAGCACCAATCCCACCTCTTCAGGTAAGTCTCTAAAGGCAGGACTTTGGCATGATCCATCTAACTTGCCAAAGCTCCCCTGAATGACTGTATTTCTTTTAATTTAACAGAAAATATGTCCAGCCTTAATAGGGCTAACCACAGCTTTTCTTTGGATTGTTTGTTGTTAAAGGTATATCACCAATTACATCTGCTTCACAAACCTCCTGTAGCATCAATTTTTGTTTTCTGCTGAGTCTGTCCCACCTCATGTCACCTGCAGGCACCAAAATCTCAGCTTCCCATGGTCGGCCACCCAGTTTATTCACTCAGACCCAGGTAAGGTCCCAGTCCAAAGTGTCTGAACAAAGTGGCACTGCTCCTATTCAGTGCCAGTGATGCAGAATTTCAGCCAGCCATGAGCATGGCCAAAATGTTGTGTTTTCCCCCCTCCTTCCCACCCTATTAATGTGGTGATGGGTTTTAGACTACCAGCGACTTTTAACCAAGAAAATGGAAGCAACTAAACAGAGTCTTGAAAAAACATTACCAGAGAGCTGGGCCAAATGAGATATCACTCAAAAATGTAATGAGTGATTTTAGCCTCTGCTGCAAGATGTAACAGAAGCATCCTTCTTTGCAAGTACCAAAGATCTTTGCTTTGTGGTAGCTGAATTTTGTATGGATGTCTTCTGTGGCAATAGTCTCATGGGATTAGCTAGGAAACAAAAGAAAAAAAAATCCTGATACTGTATAGCTTCGTCTTATCTAGTCAGTGGGAGAAGACATTTGCATTTTTAGGAATTATGTCCTTTCAGATAGAAATGATGTGGTCAGTTGTTTGGCTTCTAAGTGGCCTACAGCAGGAATTTTATCTTCTACAGAAGAAAAAAAAAATAATTCTCTTTCATATTAGCTTTCAAACTCCTTCCTCCTTCCCCCTTTCCAACCCTGCTCTTCCCCAGTGCAAGTGGCGTGGCAGTAAAATTGTGGGGAAGCTCATTAAATTGGCACATTTAATGCCTCGATTTGAACTTGGGATAATAAAGGACCACCTTGTAATTTAAACTGCAGATTTCCCATCTGCACAGATTGGATTCTTTTTTTCCTTTCTGTATTACCTGAAAACCAGGGATCATTTGGGAAGCCTTGGTTTCTATATGACCACCCACAGTCATGGTTGAGTCAATGTGGATGGGAGTTTGAGATTAGGGACAGACACTTGGATACTGCTCTTCTTTAAACCATTAAGCCAGGTAAGTGCTCTTTAAACAGTATTTGATTTCCTTATGTTGTTTCCTCCCTGTTTAAACCTGTCTTTAATGTCTGATCTGGTCCTTGTTTGTGTCCTCCTGCTAATTGTGAGATTCCTTGTCCCTGTCCCCCAAAACTTTGTGTCACCTCGTGCTGTGAAGTCCTGTTAGTGTAAAAGGACATAAAACCTGGTAAGTCTAGGGAGTGAACTTCCATTGTACAGATTCCAGTTAGCCAGGATTCTCCATGGCATACCAGTCCTGTGGGGACCAACATCAGGAACACTCTTAAGGGGTGTTACTTGCATTGGAAACATGAGATGTAATCAGGAAACAAAATAACATTTTCTGTTTTTCTCAGATACATAGCCTTGTCCCTAGGGTTGAGCTGATAAAGGTGATCCCGGGGTACTCCTGAGCTTAAGTGATTTGTGTCTGTGGGAGCTTGGAAATAAGGGAGCCTCAAAGTTGTTAGTGGGAAGTCCATAGGACACAGGACACTCATTCCATGAGGAGCACAAAGATATGAACTCAGTGCCTGCACCAAGCAGAGCTGGAGCTTTGAACTCGACTGAATCTGGGGGAGAGGTAGGAGGATAATTTTCATTTCTGGTTTGTCAGCTCTGACTGTGATTTCTGTAAATTTACCACTGTTGCTGGTATATGTATTGTACAAGCAATCACACCTAATCATACCAATTGTATAGAAAGATGAACAGGGAGGGACATTTTTAATTTTTGACATTTGCTTAAATACTTAGAAAATATCGTGGCATTAGTGTCCAGCAAAGCTTGAAAGTGACTGCAGATTGAAGTTGCTAAGGGCTGATTTTCATCCTCAGTACTCCTGAGCACTGAGTCCATTGGTATCTCTTACTGTGTCAGTAGAGAACAAAAGCTCCAGCACTGCCAATTAACTTCACCAGCACACACATCTTCCCCAGAAAATCAAGGGAACATGCATCACTGATGGGGAGATGGGAGAACAGAGCCTCTGTTTCAGACATCTGCTGAGCTCTGTTAGTGCCTGCTCTCTCATTACCTCTGACAGGGACTAAGCACAGTCCTCAGAGCCAACCAGCACCTTCTGCTTGACTGAGGAGGGTCTATTTAATTTACTGTGTTATATTATATTATAGCATGTTATCTCTTTAATTTAAGACTTCTCAATCTGTTCTGATGGTCTGTGTGTGCAGATATAAATACAGACACGGGGATAGAGGCAGCTTTAATCCGCATTTGGGAAACTGTTAGAAAACACAACTCTCAACTGCTTTGGTTAGATCAAAAATTAAAATTGCTGAAATCTAAATAGCTAAGATAAAAAAGAGCCAGTCTTAAATGGGTACCATATGTTAGTCTTCAATGCTGCTTCTGCTGTAATTAATCAGAAGGATGAGTTTGAAATTGGCTTTCTGGGAATTCCCTGAGAAATGAGAAATAAAAGCAATGCTTTGTGTTAAACCAAGCAAGGCCAGGAGGAAGAAAGCAACTTATCCCTTTTTTCCCCCACAGATCTGTTGATTTTGGAGAGAGTGAGCAGAAGTGTGGTTTGGAGAGTCTTGTTGGGACTATTAAATTGAGGAGTACCATTCCTAAGCCACGACACTGTGTTTGCTTCATGCTTTGAAAACCAGTAGAGGCAGTGACACTACTTTGCAGTTTTGTGTTCCTGTTAGCTTTGAGAGGAAAAAGTATTTGCAAATCCGTGTTCCTGATTTTTTAGAAGGGTGCACTACCAGGGACAATCAGTCTGAAAATCCAAACTGCCAGCAGTTCCTGCATTTTCCTCTTCTCTTTAAGTGTTTTTCTCTGAAGTAATTGAAATAGATTTCTCTACAAAGTCACGATGCTTCTGTGTGGGAATATGTTTGTCTGGCACCAACTGAAAATCAGAACAGCTCTAGCTTGACTCCTGGGCACTGCATTTCAAACAGCATTTACCACTTTCTCTTTGCTCACATGTTTTGATTTACTGTTAGGCTGAGGAGCTGCATTCAGCCCCCCAAAAAGCAAACTGCTCTTATTGACTTGGTTTGTTCTGCAGAGTCAGCAGAGCTAATCCTTCAATGTTCCAATGAGAACTGAGTCAACAAAGCCTCTGGAAGACTAACTATCCTCTCTCTGTCACTAGACAGCTCAAATAGTCTCTTCTCCCTGCTTTTTTCTAGTCTGCCCCTCCAACAAACACATCTCAGCTCTCCTCTCCAGGATCTGCTCTGCTCAGCACTTCTCAGCTTCTCTGGAAGGCTGGAGTGCTAACTTTCCTTTTTTTTTTTTTTTTTTTTTTTTTTAAGGAGAAGATGGCACCAAAGAAGACATTTAAGCTTTCACCTGTCCAAGCACGGCACTGTGGTCCTGGCAGAAGGGGAGAACACAGCTTTCCTCGTGCAGCACATGACTATCCAAAGGGAAGCAGCACAGAAATCAGAGGCCCAAAAGTGAGTAGAGTGACACGAAAAGGGTCGACACCAGGCACTGTTGCCACTCGCTCTTCATGAAACTCGTGGCTGGTTGTGTTATTTGTAGCCTGTGGATATTTTCAGGTTGGCAATTGAACTGCTGTTCACAACAAATGGCTGCACGGTCTGATTGCCACTAACAGGGAATTTCTCAGACTCTCTCAGTTCTTGGAATGCTCCATGACCTGCTGTTTCTTTTGGATGTGTTTGAAAGAATAATTCTGACCAACCTGCCCCAAATAGCATCTTCATCACCACAGTGTTTCTCTGTGACTCATGATCTTATGGGACTAGCTGTAAGTTCTGAAATATATCTACAATTAGTGAAGCTGTCAAAAATGCACTGTGCCCTTCCACTGAATTGCTGTTGTTCTCTGGCTGCCAGCCCTTCGGCATCGGTACGTGTGTGTTTATAAATGTACCATAATTCTGGGTGAAGCCTGGAGTTCATTCAGGGGGATGAAAAACTCGTTCAGAAGGACGAAAATGTGGTCATTCCGTTTATTTAAACATTGATTCTACTCGCTGAAGCAGCTGAGAGTCTGCAGCTGCCCTGTCCTCCAGCAGCTCTGAGCAGTTTCAGTGGGATGGCATCACATTCGTGGTTACAATCTACAGGTGCTGTGTCTGTACAAGAATACCCAGAAAGCTCTCACCTGTGTGCTGTGCTCTGATAGGTTTTGCCAAAACACACATATTTTAAAGATGAAGCCTCCCCCAAATATCTGCTGTGATAGAAAGCTTGGGAACTGCTGACTTCAAATTAAGCATTCCCAGAGTTTCCAAGCTTGAGCTGTGATGCTCGATAGTTTCTGTTAAAGCAGCCAAGGTAGATTGGTAAATTCAAGAGAAAACACAAATGTTGGGATTTGCATGGCAAAGTGCAGCAGAGAGAGGGCAGAGCTTTATCACCCTCTAACTGAACTCTAAGAGTTAAGGAGATGGCACTGTAAGGGTATAAATGTGCCTCCTGGAAATAGTCTTATGGTGAGGCAGGACTGTTGGTAAATGATGGAGAGTGGCTTTGCCAGCTTTTCCACCAGCTCCCTCATCACTCCAGGGTGGATCCCTCCTGGTCCCATCCAGGTCAGCAGGTCACTAACTTGAGTTCAAATTGTGCTTTTACCTCTCTAACTTTCTTTCTGCACGATCTAACAACATCCTTAAACACTTCATGATTTGCCTGCCCTTTTTTCCAAAGGTGATAAATTCCCTTTTTTTTTTCCCCCTGAGTCCCTGCAAAAGCTCTCTGTCCAGCCAGGTTGGTTGTCTTTCCTGCTGGCTCACCTTTCAGCACACAGGGACAGCCTGTCCCTATACCTTCAAGATTTCTTTCTTGAAGTATGTCCATCCTTCCTGGACTCCTTTGTTTTTTTTAAAGTGCTGTTTCCCAAGTTTCTCTCCAAATCAGCATCCTGAACAGGTCGAAGTCTGCCCTTTGAAAGTCCATGGTAGAGGTTTTGTTGATGTTGGAGGAGTGTTCAGCTACGTCTTTCTAACCTTCTGTGCTACCAGGAAGAATTTTGGACAGGAACAGTTCATCTGGTTTTCTCAAGGCATGTGTCTGAGTGAGTTCTGCCTCTTTAACTACATCAGAAATGCAGAAGCCAGTGCTTACAACTGTCATTTGTGTTTCTGAGGCACCAGAAGCTCTTGGGTTCACACATGTGCAAGTTCAGGTGCAGGATTTCCTTCCCAGATGGATTAATATGGGAGAGAAAACACATATTTCCAGTGTGCTAAAGTGTAATTTTATCAGTAACAGATATGAAACACTGAATTTCCTAACACCAGAAAATAAAATGCCAGACTAGAAAGGGGTGCACTGCTCTGCTTCGTAGGGTGAATCCACAAGAAAAGAAGGGACCCATTTTGCTTTATTTTCAATATAAGGTAGAGGGAGAAATTGTAGGTAAAGAGAATTTCAGGAGCTGACCTGTGTTTGGAGAGCAGAATTTAACTGGACAGCGTTTTGCTAACAACTATAAAAATTAATTTACGAGTATGTGGTTGTCTCATTGTCCAGCTTTCTTAGGAGATGCTCTGCCTTTTGCTTGAGGTGCTGCAAAGAGTTCTGCTGTGTGAGATGTGTGTGCCTCCTGGATGTGGCAGCCTTGCAAAGATGCCTTTTCTTTGGCTGCTGACTGCTGAGCATTAATCAGCTTTAATTATCGCCGGTGGATATACTAACAGCTTACAAAAGTCTCCCTCTCTGTTCTGCTGTAAATGAAACCCCAAATAGTTGTAGCTGCCTGTGGCTGTGTGCTGGAAAACCTGTTTTGTTCTGTGGCTCACACTCCCACCCTTTAATCAGAACTTGTTCTGGAAATGGCAGTGCCGTGTCTCTGGGGGCGATCTCATTTTTGAGGGCAGCAGCCAAGGGGGATGTTGTCATCTGTTTCCACCTGTTCAGAGAGTGAAACTGCGAAAAACACATTTTGAACTTCAAGAAAAAAAAAAAAAGTTATTCTGGTTTTCAGGCAGTTCATCTGGGAGTCTGCACAGAGCACTTCTGGGTTTTGTTCGTGCTCTTCTGCTTCTCAGGGACGTGTCAGGACCTCTGTCCACCCTGTCTCGGGGGACTCACCCCAGGGAACACCACAGATGGCACAGAAAGTGGTGTTTTGATGTCTCTGGGCACCGGATTGTATCGACTGGGGGATTAGAGTGGCACTGTAAAGGCATGGGAACACCTGAGCTCAAGTGCCTTTACCTGAAACTGAGCCTGGTGCCCAGTCTGGCTTCATAAGGCTCTGTAACTTGTTAGTTTAGATGAGTTTTGTGCTCAAGAGCAGGGAGAGGTGATGTGGAGTGCATTTACCAGAAGGGAGTTCTAGAAATCATAACCACAAAGTGAAAGTGTAATCATACCATCCTGCCCTATTTCCAGTTAATTGCAGAGTTTAGCTGTGCTGTGACGAAGAGGAGAAAGGGGAGCAAGGTGTTGTCACTGGAGGGAGGCTGCACTTCAGTTTCTCATTTACATTCTTTCCCAGTCAGTCTTCACCAGATTAAAAAAAAATCTGTGTATTAACGATATTCAGAATCTATTTTAGCCTTGAATGCACAGATGATGTGGCATTTACTCATCAGAAGTATCCCTAGAACCACTCAGTTCTGAGTGCTTTTTACTAGAATTTTGATCAGTGTTGATGTCTATGCCAGTAAGCTGGGAGCATTTTGTTATCATCACAAGATTTCAAATACAAATTTGGTTTTTATCTGCTTTTATTGCCTGTGTAAATTGACCCTAACCGTGTTTTATATCAATTTGGAAGACCTTTTATTGTTACAGAGCATCTCATTTAAGCACAGAATTAGAAATAGGATAATTAAAATGGCATCAGGGATCTTTATTGTTTTATTTGAACACTAAGCTGGAATGCTAATTCACTTTTGAATCAGCAAGGTTCAAAAAATGTATTATTTTTGGTAAACCCCTGAAGTATATTCAATAACCTGGGAGCTTTTATTTGATACAGTGCACAGTTGGCTTTTTGTTTTTAATTGCCAGACTGTTTCATGTGAATGATGTTGAGTTGTTTTTTTTTAGAAAAAGCCCCCTGCCAGATACATTCTTTGTGACAGGGACCACTTAAAGCAAACATCATTTAGGGCAGAAAACCAACCTGCCCCCCTTTGTTGGAAAAATGTGGATGAACTACTTGTGCCTGTAAGAGCATGTCAGGAAAACACTTCAGAAAGGATAAACTGAATTTTGGGGCCTTCTGGGTTGGCTTAGCCAGAGTGGTGAGCAGGACTCCATAAAACCTCCCCTCTCACTGCACAAAAGAGGTTGCTTTCAGGTTAATATTGGGACAAAAATGCAAATAAAACTGCTGAAATAATCTTCTTCTGTTGAATACTGGCCAGCACTCATGAGCTGCTCAGTTTGAAGGGGGGTTTGGCAGTAGTTTGGACTGATAACTGACAACTCTGGAAATCCTGTGACAGGGAATCTCACTGGAGTAGCCCTTCCTACTCTGGCAAAGCTCCAGTTTAGAGCAAAATATTCTACTTGGGGTCGCAGCACTCTTCATTTCAGTTGGGAGTTACCCATTTGTCTATGAAAATGTAGCTGAATTTCAGCCAGAAACTGAGTGGTGGAGATCATTCTTCTATGCAGCTGGAATTTCTAAGTGTGGTGAAGGTTTAGAGGATGAAATCTATGAAATAAATTTAACAGCATTATTACTGCTCACACTGAGAGGGTATGGGAGAGCATCTTTGCCTGCCTGTGCTTCAGCCACGCCTGTGTGCAGCAAGGGGTGCTGGAGCCCAGCAGGAAACCCCCACTGCTACTGGAGTTCTTCACTTTTCCACCTTCATTCTGCTCTTGATGCTGAAATAGCTCAGTTTCTGACACAAAAACGAATTTTCAGAGAGAACTGGAGCTCCGTGTCCCAAACAACCATTTTCATGTAAATGCCAGGGGTTTCAGTTGGTATCTGGTGGCACTCCTGAGACTGGGCTGTTAATACCATTTCTGTTGGTCACAAAAGCGAGCCAGGAACTACTGTTGTCCTATTTCTGTTGTGTGTACTGATGAGCACTGTCTCCATGGCACCTCTCAAGTTTGGAGTCCTTTATTCATCCTCTTCCCTCCTGCAGAGTTTATGGTGTGAAAGTGGCTGCTCGCTGTCACACCTTGTATCAGTCCAGACCTACAGCTGGGCCATTATGAACAGGAGGATTTAGCCTTCCTTTTAGCACACCATGTCCTGGCATCAAATATTATTTTAAGTTCATGGAAGAAACCTGCTGTTCTGGGACTTCTGTGTTGCCCAGCAAGGCACTACAGGTTGGTGGTTTCTTGTTTAGAAAGGAGGAGTCTAGGCAGATTCAGACCTGGGGTTTATATCTTTGTTTATTTTTATATATCTTTGTTTATTTGTTTTAAACCCGACTGCGATTACCTTGTGTTTAATTGGACGTTACAAAGAAGTTTTATTTTTGCATAGCCCTGTGATTTGGGGTTGCCATGAGACACACCTAAAGGAGCAGCAGCTCTCCTGACCTGCCAGCATCCCAACAAGAGGCTCAGGACACCCAGTAGCACCCCAGGGCTGTTGGATGCAGGGACAAGTTGTGGAAAGGGTGTCCTTTGCGGATGGTTTTCATCAGAGCTTTACCAGGAGGGATCTGCTGCTCCCTGAGGGCCTTCTGTCAGCGTCCAGTAATAATTCACAGGTGTCTTGGCAAGCATGGAGTTAAAAAATTTGGTATCTAAAAGGCTACAGGATCCTGGCAGTTAAATTTCATCCCATATAAGGACTGGCACTTAATGCAACCATTAAAGAAGTGTTCGCTTCTCTTGAGAGTTTTAAAGTAGGTTTTTTTTCTTTGCTCGTACCTTTGTTTGCTAGAAATGACTCACTAGAAAGTTGTAATATTCCTCTCCCCTTTGATGTCAAGATCTGTTTGTATAATGTAAAATATAGAGTTTTAATCTGAGGCATTTTTAAGTCTGTGGAAGAGTTGTCATTAGAGGAACAATCTTACCCTTTCCAGCGTCTCAGGCCAAGATAATCACAAGTGGAAAGGAGTTTGTGTTATGAGGGATAAAAATTGGTGGTAGGGGGCATTATCAGAGCTTTCCACTTACATTTTTATCGTGTCTTCTCTTTGCTGTGCTCACACAGAGACTGTTTCTTGTGCTAGTGGGGACTTTGTTTGCTGCAGCATGACCTCAGCTGTGACATTTTTGTATCAGGCTGAGTTTTGGTGTCCCCTGGTCTGGTCACTCCTGCCTTCCTCTGCACTCGTTTCTCTGAAAGCCCAAAGGTGAGAAACCTCTCTAGAACAATGAGACAGTTGTAATTCTTAGGTCATCCAGACACATAGATACTTTCAGGTGACCCCTATCAAAGATTAAGCACAGCTTAAGTCAGGAGCATCACAGCAGCAGTGGGATCTCTCACCAGTGCTGTTTCTTGGAGCCAGGGAGACACTCTTTTGTCTTAAAAAAGGAGATATGAGCCAGAGGGGGTGCTGACAGCACCTTACTCAGGTGCCTTTGAGTGTGTGATAACATTTTAGTATAAAAGACTTCGAAACCAACTACATTTCATAGGGAAGATTTTTTTTCCTTTTTTTTTTTTTTTTTTTTTTTAAGTGGAAATCTGGTTTTCTTCTGTTGCTCAAGAGAAGGGCAGCAATATCTTTTTTGGCATCACTTTCATATTTCTAAAACTCAAACTGCTGACCTTTTTGTACATGTGCTGGGGTTAGGAATGGGCACCTATCCCTACAGCTGTCCTGGTGTGGATTTTCTTTTTCTCTAATCCCACTTTCTGTTTTCGAGGATCCTGCACATGTGCAATGCACGGGAAGCCTGTTCAGAAATATCAAAATAAAACCACACTGATAAGGTCAGCCAAAGCACTTGCCAGTGAGTTCTCATCGAGTACTTAGAAGAAACAAATAAGAGAACTTCATGGCCTTGGTGACATCTTTACTTAGGCTCTATATTTCTGTGTCTTAAAGCAGGAGAGAGTGAAAACCAGCTTATGCAACAGTAAATTACCACCATTTTCCCCAGCATTGCCATTAATTCTGATCAATTCTCTTTATATCTGTTAGCTGTGTGAGAAATTTTTCACTTACAAAAGCTTTTTGCTGTCCTTTGTGAGGCAGTTTAAGCAACTGTGATTCGGAGTTACTACAATGCACCAATAACATGAGTCATTTTTGAAGCGGGCTTTTGACTTCCCCATCCAATCAGTTCTTGGCCTCGAGTTTGCTGACACCTGTGCCAGGAGGAATTTGTTGAACATAAGAGAAGGTTTTTACTGGTTGAAACAACACAACCTGCTTGGGAAAAGAGAGCTTCACACCAGGGGCAGTGCCATGGACTGATCTGGGGCTTGAGAATGGGTTGAAAGGTCTGAGGAATTTGTGCATTAAGTTACTAGGCACAACAGTTTTTGGCTGGCTGTGCCAGAAAAGTTGTGGAAAGGAGTTGCTGGGTTTTTCCTGTGAAGATTTCTGTTTGAAAATCTAGGTAGTCTGGAAATAAAGCTGGTGGATAGACATTCAACCTGGCTTTATTCACCTGGGTCTCTGCCACTAAAGGGGAGCAAATTGGTGTGAGGAAGGAGCAGCAGGATATATGATGGTTAAATGCCATATGGCATGGCCAGAACACAGGCTGAAATATGGGTTATTACTTAAGAGACAGAGAAATGAGAGCAATCAGTTATGGTGTTGTGAGGTCCAACATTCTGAGCTCACCTCTTAAGCTGATTTAAATTTTAACTTGCTGGTAAAAGTCTTCAAAGCCCTTCTTGACTTCTGGTGGCAACAGCTTGTCACTCTGTTTGCCGGCTTGTTTTCCTTATAAAGAGTTATACACCCTGTGTAAGCTGTTGTGAAACTGCTGCAGGCTCCAGCTTTGCATGGGGATGAGGAACAAGGAGCAATAGTTATATTTGGGTTGCCAGGAATATAAAGCAAAAGTCAAAATTTTGCCTGTGTCCCAGGATGCAATGACCTTAATGTGTCTAGCTGATATGAATAAAGGTGTCCAGATTCTCTGCTGGTGGTGGATGAGAATTAAAAGCATCCCTAAATGACCTTAATAATGAAACCTCCAAGTAAATATCTGTAATCTAACCTGGGAAATTGTGTGTAAATAGATGCTCAGGCACGCAGAGTTTCACTGACCTGCTGCACCAAAACACCCCTGTCTCCAGTGTGATTAGACAGGTCAGTGAATTCACCTTGAAGCAAGAGCTGGGACTTCCCCAGTCTCAATGACTTCAGCAAAGCCTTCAGAAAGAAAAGGAGAAAATAGGTTTCGTGTGTCTGGCTGTGCAGGGAAGTCCTAAAAGATGATGAGTGGCCTCTTCAAATGACTGTGAAGGTGAATGATAAGCTGAGAAGTGTCTAAAGTAATAATCAGGAAGGTGAGGAACATTTGGTGTTTTTTTGGGCATGGCTGAGTGTGAGGACTCCACAGATTTCAAGTCATAGTTCAATATGTGTGTGTGTAAGTTCTTCCCCTGGAAGACAAGCTGTTTTTTTGCTCCTTGTCCCAAGAACAGGCAGTGAGGAAGAGTAGACTATGAAATTTAGGAAGTGTGTCTCTGTGTTGATCCTTCCCTGGTGCATCAGGCTGGTGAAATTGTTCATCTGTGTCTCAGATCTGTGGCTTTATCCCTTTTGTTGCTGTGCCAGTCTGGGCTGTTCTGTCTTCAGGGATGGAACAACTTCCCAAGATGCTTCAAGAAAAAAGATCCTGAGGCCGTTTCAGCCTTCAGCAGGATTCAAAAGCTGAAGGAAGGGGATCTGTAAATTAGTTTGAAAAGTAGTGCTCCTCTACAATTTCCATCCAGACTACTGATTTTGTGTCGTTCTTCCAACGTGCAACAGCAACAGGGTTTGCATTCTTCTGCTCTGCATATCTCAGAGTGTAGATATGAGAGTACAGATTAATGTTTAGTTAGTTTAGTTAGCAGACACTGAACAGCAACAGCCCTCACAGTTTGTTACTTGATCCCTTATCAGAAAAGTGCAGCTGTTGATTCAGTCATTGCTGCTCTGCTTTTCAGGCAGAAAATTAACTATGTCAAGATATAGAAAAACCCAGATAAAGAAGTAAAAGCCACTATAAACATAAAACTTGTTTATGAATCAATAAAACTATGAGTTAGTGTTTGGATGTTCCTCATCTTTACAGCTGTACTTTGGGAGTCAATGAGCTGTTCCAACATGCACCAGAACTGGTGTAAAAGTTCCCACCAATTTCCAAGCAGACTTTGGATCAACTCCAAATGGTTGTTTTGAACCCCTAGTGGGAGGATCCTGATTCAAAACTGAAATGGGAGCAGACATTTCTTCCTAGTGCCATCCTGGCCTTGAAATGCTGTAGAAGCAGAATGCACCTTCTTTTTTTTCTTTTTTTTTTTCCCCAGAAAAATCTTTTCTTTAATGCTCCCCTGGTCTGTCACATCTGGTAGGACAAAAATTGTTACGTCTTGGGTCAGTTTTGTCATATTAAGACTGAATTTTCCCCATCTCCATTATCCACACACCAAAATCTTTGTGTCAGAGAAGTTTAAGTGAAAAGGCCAGTGTTGTGCAAGTAGAAGCAAGTACAGCAGTGAAATCAAATGTTCATTCTTGAATTTCCCAGAGTCACTAAGCTCAAACACAACAGAGCTGTTGGTGCTGGTGAGTCGGTAGGAGAAGGTGCTCCTTAAAACAGGATAAAAGCATTTACATAGGAATCATGTGTTAGCTGTGCCATCCTTCATGTTTGCTGCCAAAACCACTATTCCTTCAGCTCTCTGCCTGTTCCTTTTGCCCTGAGAAACTGAAGTGAGCACTCAGCAGGACTGATCACCTGGGCAGCCCAAGGAGGTTGAGCAGATCCTGATCTGGCAGTCTGGGACTTGCTCCCTGACAGCCCCCAGAGCTGAGCCCGTTCCAGGCAGTGCAGATTGCACACTGTGCCCTTCCTTCACGCCGTTTGGATCACAGCTGGTTTTATTTCTGCTTAAAATACCTGAAAGAAATAATCCCCTCCATGGACTAAATGCCGTGTGACATCCGAAAGCCGCAGCTGACGGCGCCGATTAGAGAGGGAAGCACCAAGCGAGCTCTTCAGCCTGCAGAAGTGGAAGGTGTGGAGGAATAAACTGATTTAAGGCAGATTTAATTGTGCTGCAGGATATGGCTTTGTGAGTTTAAGGATAAAGTATGTTCTTAGTCTTTTGACAGACTTTTGGGAAATGGGACCGTGAGCAGTTGACACCTTGGTTATAAACTGCTGGTGTAACAGCTTCCAGTAACTTCCACCCAGAAATAAGAGAATAACCTGTTTGATCTTTTTTTTTCTTGTACCATTATAACTGCTTCCAGCTTCAGAAAAGGCAGGAAGTCTGGTTTTTTATCAGCAACTAGTTGTCACTGTAACAAGTTACTAATACAGTAATTACATTTACTAGTAGTAACTAGAAAAAGCAGGGGTTTTTTCCTACTAATTTCTACTCTCGACTGTAGGAGAGGCTAAAACTGTCATCCCAGCTAGCAGCAGTATGTCAGAGAGTGTAGATGTGGGAATGAAAAGAACAAAATACTAAACCATAAGTCTAAAGGAGGGAAATAACATAAATGGGTGAGTTGGAATTTACGGAGCTCAGCTTTGAGGAAGTCACGAGGCTTGAAGAGAAAATGTCAATAAATGAAGGTGGAATTTTGTGCTTTCCCAAACAGTGAGCAAGCAAATTACCCAGACTCCTGTGATGTTTAATGGAGGAGCAGGAGCTCCCAGTGTTCTCTCGTGCATATGGTGTTATCAAAGGAATAATAATAATAAAAAAATCACCCTGATTTTAATGATCAAAAGAAAACCTTGCAATGTGGTGTCAGGAAGAGGATGCAGTAATGGCTTTGCACCTGGGAACACACTGGGAGCAGAGCAGCAATAACACTTGATTGCAGCACTGAAACTTGATTGGATTTGCCACCATCGGGTCCTTCCAGAGGGGAAAGAAAATAGTGGAAAACACACTGAGTGGAGCTGTAAGATGTTCTGATGTAAATTCTGTGCTGTGGTTGAAAGTGAATTAACAAAAAACCCTCTAAGTCTGGGAATAAAATTGAAGTGAGATGACACTGTCTGGAGGGAAACCGAAGTGACAGCAGAAAAAAAAAAAAAGAAAGAGAAGGGTGTTGGGTAATCTGCAGCTTCAGTGCACAGAGAGGGGACAGGTCAGCAGGTTTCCCATCAGGTCTAATTAAAGCTGCGAGTTTCTGCACTATTTTTCTGGTTTTCTTGTTCCTGTGGCCATGGGAGGAAAGCATGCTGCCCTGCTCTGGGGGTGAGGTAACTGCAGTGGGAGCTCCAGGGGCAGGAAAAGGGCAAACAAGAGTAAATCTGCTTTCCAAGTCCCAATTCCCAGGGCACAGTTGTGTGTCTTGCATGAAATCACCGTGCAAAGTGCATTTGGATGTCCACTCCTTAATCCCATCCCTGCCAGGGAACAGCTGGGATTTACTCACTGGCTGGCAAATACTGAAGTGCAGAAGCCCACGAGTGATTTCCAGGTGGATGAAATGGAATTTTAAAACAGCACCGGTATCAGGGCCAGAAGAAATGTCTGGGACTTGAGGCACATCTTGTGTTTTCTGGTGCTTGGTGCAGTTCTGGTGTGTTGGCTCTGATGGGTTATAAAAATGTGAATTTTAAAGTCAGCACTCGGACTGGGAGGCTCAAAATGAGGTGATCCAAATCTAAAGAACCTTTTTGTGATTCTGGTCCTTCTCCTTCTACCTGAGAACCACAGCAGGATGGTGGTGAGTTGGAAGTGGGAATGATTTTTCGACAGAAAAACAGTTTAGGTTTTTCTTGCAGAACAGAGGACGCTTTTGTTTTTATTTGCAGGAAACTTCAAATGTTTGGTGAATGCAGCAGCCACCCTTTGAATTGTTTATCTGTGTTCCTGCCTACCTGCCTGCTCCCCTTCTGGAGATGCTCTCAGATGCCTGGTGAGCCAGAAAGTCTGTATTGATTCTCACAAAATTGATATTTTTGGGATCTTTTTTCTTGCAAAACCCAGAAGTGTTGGGGAGATACCTTTCATTTCAGCACTGATTTGTAGCACATCTCTGCCTCAAAATGATTTTCCCATGGATAGGGACTTCCATTTTCTTCTCTGCCTCGGACAGTGAGATTTTAGGTTTGCTGGGAAGACGAAGGCACTGAGAGCTTTCAAATTCTTGAATATTACAGCAGCAAGGAGACTTTATCTGGGTGTGTGGGATAGCAGCTATTCTCTCACTACTAAAAAAGAAAAGCAAATAACTTGGTGACAAATGTCTGTGCTTGAAACAAATGTTCCTGTGTTCATCTTCTGAGTCCATTAGTGGGCTTTGGGAATGTTTTTCATTCGTTTGAGTACAGGAACCTGACTGGAATTTTGTGATGTATGATCATCCCTTCAAATCAGATAGCAATTAGCCCACCAAATAGTTTAAAATTTATCTGTCTCTAATAATAAGCTGTATCAAACCAGATTAATTTGAAAATGCTGTAGCAAGCCCCCTTTCCCTGTGCCAGCCTCCTCCTCCTCTTCCCACACAAAAGCACGCAGTTTAATTTACATTCTGTTTAAACTTTGGGAAGAGCTCCTGGGGCACAATAATTCTCAGTACAGGGGCTGTGAGATATCCAGGGATGTTTAATTACAAGATAAGGTATCTCATTATAAGCTGCAACACCCACCACTTTAAGCCTAAATAATTATGGCTGCAGAATTTGTAAACTTTTGGCAAGGTATGACTGGGTGTTAAGTGTGGGAGGAATTCACTGGTGGGTTTGTTGCTCTGAGAGTCTCTCAGGAGCAGCAGTGGGCACACCAGAGCTGAGGGCTCCTCTGGCTGGCACTTGCTGAAGCAACCAAGCTCCAAATCCAGGAATGGACCCAAAATCCATGACTTTATATTTTATTGCTGTCTTTGCCCTTTGTCCTTGAGTTAAGAGGTGCATTAGATAACTTAGGAAAAACAGTCATGCCCTAAAGGGGTTGAGTTCAGAGCTGCTGTTAGAGATTGGTGCTTATATGTAAAAAAGCAGTTGTAATTTGGAAGTTCAGATCCCCAGCCATGAAGACTCAGCTGCTTTAAAATTTGACTTACAAGCCCTGTTTGTAAGTCTGTTAAATGAAAATCACTCGTGTTCAAACGTTGAGTGCTGCTTCCTTACCCAGAAAATCGAATTTGTCTTCAAATTATGATGAACCTTTATATACACATAAAGATAATACAATACTTAAAATTCCATGTGGAACGAATGAAGCATTCTAAGGATAAATAGAGAAGTTAGAAAAAACATTAGTGTCTTTTGTTTACCATTTTAATTTGCTGGTTTTTTTCAGTGTGAAGGTTTTTTTCTTCTTCTTTTTTTTTTTTTTTTTTTAAATCTTTGCAGTAGGAACAGAATTTGTTCTGCTTCTTTAAAGAGGGACCTTTGTCGTGGTTTTTCCCCTGTAGCACTTGTTTACTTAAAAAAGTAGCAATTTATTATTTCCTGCTTCTCATTTTGATGGATTTTCAGGTTTTTTTCAGCACAATAAAAAAGCAATGACTGTTGCTGAGAGAGTGCCCTCCACAAAGCATGGTGTTTGTACTGGGATTAGCTTCCTATGGATTCGGGTTCTGGCACTGAAGACATTTATAACTGTGGCTTTTTGGGGGGGAATTTGAGCTTGTAAAGTCTGGCTCCACCTGGGTTTTAGTCTCATAGCAATGACCTGTGTTTTCTTCTTACACTTTGATTATACTGACTTGCTTTCTCATTTTTCCTCAGTTGAGTAGGACATTGCAAATAATGGAGATTGCGTTTTGGTCTACTCTGCTGCTTGATTGGTTATAGGATTATCAGCTCTTTCAGAGGATTTTTAAATGTCTTAATATTTGATGGTTAATTAAAAATAGTATTTAACGCCTTTCAGCAAAGAAAGAAATGATGAATTATTCAGGGTTTCATTTTGTGTTCTGAACTAGTGAGTGCTGATGTATGTAAATAGTATATGAATTTTGCTGAATTTCCAGTCTCATCCTAGTTTGTTTTTAGCCCCACAGTGAGCAGAGAAGGGGGACAATAAAGCAGAAGGCAGCTCTAGCTCATGGTATTGCCCAGTTTCCAAGTGAGGAACCTTTCCTTCAAAATTCCCAGTGGAAACTCAGTCCTTGAGCCATTAAGAAAGAACTGTGAGGAGCAGGATGGGCATTCCCTTGCATGTGCTGTCTGATGGGCAAATGACCACTGATTTGTGTTCTTTCCCAAGCCATCCCTGTGAGATTTCTGCAGGAGCAAGTCGACAACAAGCATGTTGTAATCCATTCACCCAGTTTGAACAGGAGGACATCTCTCACTGCCATGACAGGCCCACTGAGAGAATTAAAAATTAAAAACCACCACTGAAATCTTGTAGGCTGCTGAAAGACTGAGTGTGCATAGCCCCTGTGTGCTGAAATAGAACTGCTCCAAGTAAGAGAAAGAAAAGTGGCTTGTTCATCAGATCCAGGTGTCGAAGTTAATTCAATATATTGGGTGTCAATATAATAAGTAAGGTGGCAGAACAAGGGAGAGAATGTTTCCCAAAACATCTCATTTTTTCCCTAGGAAATGATCAGCAGGCCTCTACTTTCCACATGGAGAACAGATGCTTTCTATCAAGTTGCACCTCATGGAGACACAACACAGAGTTTGTGGATTGGACCTCCATCCAACTTGGATTTTTCAGATGGATTGGGGTAAGAGAAAGCCTGAGCAATAACGCTGGGTGTAACCTCCTTCTGCACAGCAGTCCCAGCGACAGGAACCTTCCATGCTTTTCTGAGGGTTTATTTCTGTGCCTGGCACTGTGCAGTGATGCTGAGTTCTGGTTCTCTGTGAGACCAGGGATTTGGTTTAGGCATTTTAGGCACCTGCACCATCTTTGTTGCCCTCTTCTGGACACTTTCTAATGGCTTCATATTTTTCTTACGTTGTGGTGATCAAAACTGCCACATTACTCAGGGTGAGGCCATAGATATGTGCCATGCATATTTTAGGTTGTTAAATTTACTAACTCCAAGGTTAATTGTTATACACTAACTTGAAGTGTTTAGATCTTCATTGACATCTTCATTTGGACAGAAAAAAATGTCGTGCATATAAATTGCATGTTGACATTTCTTTCTCAAGAGCAGTTATCTGGCTGTTGGTACCCTGCAGAATGAAGACTTGTCAAAAACAATCACTTCCAGTTCTCATTTTGTTTAAGTTAAATAGCCTGAAAGGCAGAAAACTTGTTCACGCTCTTTAATCCTCATATTATTGCAGTGTGAAAAGTAAGCATATAAATAGGAGAGACTGGAAATGAACCAATAGGGTAACATGTTGGAAAACTGAGAAATGGTTCCTGGATGAGATAACCTTCCATTAAAACACCACTTGTTAACACTGGGTTTATTTTTTCATCATGCAGCTCTTTGAAGAGTTGCCCATTAGAATTGGGACAACTTTTCTCTCCAGGAATTAACTAATTTAAGAAACTCTTAACCTGTAAATAAATAAGCTCATGTAATGAGCATGATACTTTTCATTTCCCTGACCCTTGTCATCACTTCCTATGAATCACGTCCCTTGCCTTTTGTTGCTTTTCATTTTTTGCTCTGAGTGTTCATTTTCCTCCTAATTTTAAAATCAAACCCCTCTTAATGAGATGGTCATTACCATTCCTGACAAACAGCTCTCCCCTGGCAGTGCAGACTCGCTCTGGGCAGGAGTGACCAAGGCAAGACCCAGGGGAAGGTAATTGGAATAGGCTGCTGATTTTCCACAGAGATGGAAAATTAATAACTTTGTGTGTAAGAGGTAAAATTTAAACCATTTAAATTAAAGGTAATCATTAGAGTACACATCTGGGCCACCTAATGTCCCATGGGAAAAATTAAATGCCATTACAGTATGCTAATCACGACTGATAGCTGGTGGCTCTGAACTTCCTAAGTGAGCTGAACTCTTCAGGCATGGCATAATTAGAAAATTACTTCTTTGTTTCCCACTCTGGCTGGGAGCAAAACCCCCCCAGCCTGTCTGGTAGAGGCTTCAGATAACACTGAAGAGTTTGTAAATTGGATTCCAGGCAATACTGACAATATATATATATATATTTTTTTTTTTTTTTTTCCTAAACTCACTGTTTTTCTCTGAATAGGGAATTCTTTTCTCTTGATCATCATCTTGACACGTGGCATAAGGAACTTGTGTTCAGAAATACTTGTTTTGATGGGGGTTCTTAAAAACACTTGAAAGAATAAGTTGCCCATGTGGTGGTGAATGTTAATAAACAAATGAGCTCCTGATTGTCTCAGACTCTATAGAAAAAAGATAATAATAATAATCCTCTCTGTGGCAGAGGATCTCTCTATAATCCCTTTTGCATTGAGACCACACTGGTATTTAGCTTGCAGTGAGCTGGGCAAACTCCAAATGCCTGGGGAAACGTGAAGTCCCATTAGTTCTTCCTGGTTTTAGCCACAATTTATACCTTCTTACTGCTCCTGATACTTGAAGCAAAGGACATGTGCAGCATTTGAGGCAGGGTTAGATAGTGGTGATGTGGGTGGGCAGGGGTTTCATCCCTCAAGTGACCTTAGAGTGACTGTATATTTTTGCAAAGTGGTGGCAGTTCACTTCTGGTGCTCTGTTTTCCTAGGTGTGAATGTCTACAAATTATCAGAGATACTGCAGTCAGTGTTTGTAGCAACTAATGCTTTGAAACACTTTACTGTTAAAATCCTTCTCTCTTTTATTTCTCTCAGGGAGATTATCCTGGAAATGGTATTTTTTTTTCTTTCTTTCTTCTTTGACTGTCACTTCATGTCACTTTTTTTTATTTGTCCAAATAAATGCTTTGTTATCTTGAAGAACGTCAATTGCTAAAAAGAGAGACGTTCCTCTCATCTGCTGTTCAGTGAAATACAAAAACACTGTAATAGTTCCCTATTGATGGAACCCCTCCTCACTGAGGGGAATAAAATGAGAACTCTCACAAGCAATCAGAAGTAATAAAGAACATCCTAAGCGTTTGCTAGATAAATTATAATGCATTTATATCCATCCAGCTGAAATTGTCACCGTAGTTGTGATAAAGAAATGCATTCTTGTTTCCCTATATCTAGCTGAATGCTGTATATTTGGATGGGTTTAAATAGCTTTCATGTCATCTTATGAGCATCTGGGTTTTTTAATATGGCAGATAAAATCACTGAGAAGAAATTTTTAACTTGTTGTTTATGCCAGGCTTGGTGTCAGAGTGGGAAATTATGCTGCAGAGATATTTCTATTCTGAAAATGTTAACTTTGCAGGCAGTGGCTGATAACTGCTTCACTGCCAGTGATTTTGACAGTAAGTAGGGAAAGTCTTATTTTATAACATGAGTAGCTGAGAAATGTGTTCCCCCCTGTTTGTTTCCCTACCATGTGAATTCCTGATAAAAACTGAAGTCTTTTGCAGGATGGCAGTGCTGGGTTAATGGTTGGACTTGATGATCTCAGGGGTTTCTTCCAACCTTAATTATTCTATTCTTTGCATGGCCATTTTGGGGATTAGCTTTTCTACAGTAAAAGGCTGCATTACTATTTTGTGTAATTGCTCTTTCATTTTTACTTTTTGCTGGCTGAGATATTTATGGTTTTTTTCCTCCAAAAAATTAATTGTGGAAATGCTTTTTTATTTCTGTTTGCTTACCTGCTTTTTCTCTGTCATTTATTATCACTGAAAAAAGAATAGATTAATCATTCATAGAAGGCAGTAAAATATTTTAATGAAACTTCAAAGGATTCAACATGCAGGAATTCAATTGTTAAGAGAGTCATTACAGGGTTTTAGCAAGAGGCTGGAATAAAACAGCTTACATTGTTGAGCTTATGGAGAGGTAAAGAGCCTGATCTTATTTGTCCCTGTGGTTCTGGATGAGGGTGAGGAGTCACCTCCAATCTCTGTCTGTGGGGAATAGGGAATGTTTTGTACTTTGCTTCTGCCAAATTTCTGCTCTGTTTACCTGGCTGGCCCTGGCAGGGGGCAGGTAAGAGCATCAAGCCTTTCCCTCCGATCCAGCCCTCCAGAAAGGAGCATTGCCCAGCTTGACCACAAGCTTTCCTGTTTGATCCACTCTGCTTTTCAGCCTGTTTAGTCACCAAATCTACAAGAAGTCCGTGTTGACATTTTACAGGCTGAACAGATGTATTTTGTGTCTTACAAAACCCGTTTCTACAAACTTCTCTGCCCTCAGGTCTCATTAACTTGTGTCTCGGTTTTAGGACAATGTTGCCAAGGAAGGGGGACTTTAGATGGAAAAGAGACCTGAACTTGCCTGGACGACTTATAAATTTGAAAAAAACCCAAACAAAACCAAACCAAAAAACCCAAATGATAGGAGGGAAAACATAGAAACAGAACAACAGGGGTTTCTTGATGATCAATTGACATTAATGCTGCTTGACTCCATCAAAGGGGTTTTTGCTCCGTGCAAGACCTGCCATTTTTACTTTTTGATTAATTGTGTCTGTCACTCACAAAGACCTCAGTATGGCACATTCCCTACCCTCTACACAGCTACTTACTTACTAAAAATATGTACCCCAGTGGCTAGTAAGTGGTTATATTGAAATATATATGAAATTTGAATGTGCTCCTTGATAATCAAGGTTAGTTGTTGGTGCATTCTCACCTTGTATCCCTCCTCCTGGGGGCACAGGTGCCACAGGGAAGCTCCCACCATCTTCTGCTGTGCTGAAAGATCAGAGAATCACAGAATCAGATGGGTTGGAAAGGACCTCTGAGATCATCAAGTCCAACCCTTGATCCATGACCACCACAGTTACCAGACTAAGGCACTAAGTGCCACATCCAGTAGATATTTAATAGCTCCTCTCCTTTGTACTCCCACTGTCCTGGGCTCAGAGTGGGTTTGGCCCATGGTTTGTTTAATCCCATCAAGGAATGCATTTCTGTCACCCATTTACCTCTATTTCTGGCAACCTCGTGGTGGCTCCCAAATGACTTTAACAAAGCTGAAACTGTTTAGCCTTGTTGACTGCTAAAATCTGTGGTCTTGCATGAAGTCTTTCATGTCTGTGCATGCTCTGAAAGGAAATGGCATACACTCTTCTAGCTGCTGAGAATGCAGATCAAAGGCCCAGGGGGTCAAAGCAGCCTGGACAAGTACCACGTCTTAAAAACATTTGCAAGTGTTGGGTGTGAATATATATATATTTACCATTGTTTGTTTGTTTTTTTCAGGATAATTCAATTTTGCTCACCCATTACGGAGTATTTTCCCCTCCTACTGTTCTTACTATTCTATAACTGGGGATAAATAGTCGAGTTGGTGGCAATGCATTTGCTGTGAAATAACCATTAACTTTAATATGGAATGTGGGGCTGTTTCTTTTTGACCTCTTCCATGTAAAAAAAAAATCTCAAAACGTGCCACGGATAAAAATTACAGGAGAATCTCAATAATTTATTTGCTATTATCCTTCTTCCCACTGTATTTTAAAATATGGAATAATCCCATTGTGAGAAGGGATGTATTTGCATAAAATATGCGTGCACACGTGCACACATTGCTAATTTGATAAGCAGATATCCTTATAATGTGCACTTACACATGTTGCATTATCTGTAGCATTTTTCTTGTACAAGTGGCGGTGGTAAACTGAAAATATATATTTTTTTTTTTTTATACTTGGGAGTTTTACCTTTTGATAAGCTCATTCTTCTTGACAAAAAAAATTGTACAACATTTTATAACATGAATATTTAATAGTTCAAGGTTAAAAGTGAGCAGGAAACACATCAGAAAGGCGACTGACAAAAACGTTCCTCAGCTGGTTACACACAGGTTGTAACCCGGAGCAGCTCGAAAAACGAATGCCATTGTTAATGGAAAGAATGTGCCTTTTCATACCCTGCAGGGATAGTGTGACTAACAAAGCCATTCGGAGTCACTGAGCATTTCAAACATTTCGACAAAAGGGAGTTACAGCACCATCATCCTTTCTTCCAGGAACCAATAAAACAGGCTGCACTTTAAATCCTGGCACATCTCCCGCTCTCCCAGGAGAAGAACAAAACCACGCTGCTGTCAGGATTATAAAGGCTGATGGGTTGTTATATAGTGGATTACTCGGGCTCTTGCTGACCTTACTTCCACCGAGGGGCAATATCTTTTGCAAGGCTGAACTACTTCTAAACACTTTCTCCACTGAGTTAAATACACACACTATTTCCCAGGAAGGTTTCCTAAAGAAACACTTTATTACAGATACCTGATTTCTCGGTGGAAAACCCTGTGCTGTAGTCATGGTGCTGTATTTCTTCATGTTAGAAAGGGGAATTTCTCCAAGGAGAGTTGGTGCCCAACCTTTCCTCAAGTCTGTCTGTCAGGTGGTGCTTCTCCACTGTCAAAGTGCATTTCTCTCTCCCCTCACTTTCATCTTTCTGTATCTCCCCCTTGGCCTTCCACCACCCACTGCCACAGCTTGTTTGAGATCATACCTAATATATTCTCGGCTATTTGGGTATTTTTTTCCCCCTCTGTTGCTTCCATGCCTTAATTTCCCCTTTTCCATCCTTGTTTCCACTTGACCGTGTCTGGCTTTTTCAATCTTGCCCTTTTCACCAGTAAAGGTACAATTCTGCAGTAGAGAAGTACCTGAAAGAAGAAGAAGAAACATCTCTATGGTTGTGCCACAGAAAGAAAATTATATCATCCAGGCTTGACAAAAGTATTGATGAGCAGGCTTTAGTCACAGCTAAGAGACTGCCATATTCAATGGAGGTGTGAAAACATTTTGGAGGGACTCCAAGAAGAATATTGTGTTTTTAAAGTAGAAGTACCCTGTAGATACAAGGTCCAGCAATGTTTGACTGAGGCTTAGCTGCTCAGAACACAGAAACACTGTGGCCATCAATCTGCAAATGCACAGCAGTTTCCCAGTGAGATACAATCACACAATAGAAAAGAAAAAAGCTCTACTCGAGTACATGACTTTTTAGTAAACAGATAATGTCTCCAGTGGGAAGCACAAATACTCTGATTTGCCATCATCTTATCAAATCACTTCTGTGTGCCCCCAGCTTGCACTGTTATGTGGAATTTATTACTGATTTCCCCTGAGACCTAATTAGATGACAGTGATAAGTATTCTTTCCTTGCCCTTGTCTGAAGGCACTGGCTCTTTCCTTTCACCACCTTCTCTTCACTCACCTGGGTATACTTGGGAATACTTTTCTTCCTTTTCCCACCTATTTGCAATTATTCAGTTCTGCACTGAGTGGTTGGCAACTCCTAAAATATTGTCTTCACCTGTTCTTGGAACTTTTGATAACCTAAAGAGCTCAATTTTTTTTGTGCTGATAATGGGCCATTTTGAAAGTTTTGATTTTTAGTTTTAAACCGTTATGTGTGCCATGAAAATGTAAATTTTATAGAGTCAAAAACTGGATAGCATGAATTCAGAGACTCTTTCACCTGAGGCTCAGAGTGATGTGGTTTCTCACCAGTAAGCGCTTCGGGCAGTTCACACAGAACAAGTGGAGCCCTGATAAAGAGATGTTTCAGAGCTTACTGCAGTGGCCAGTTATCTTTTATCCAGGGGGTTAGTGAGGAAAAGCATGGAAAAAGGAGTGCTAGCCTTGGCCTTTGGTAGGTTTATGGGGCTGTTATCCTCCACTTGACTATCACTCTTTAATTACCTCAACCTCCTCTATATGAAGGGTAAATTATGAAGTATGTGACAAACACTGCAAGTAGTTTAGCCTTGCTGTCCTGGCCTGGGCTCAAGATGTTTCCTTTGATCCCCTGGGAAACAGCCTGCTCTTGAAAATGTGGATGTTGGAAGATATGAGGGCCTGCAAAATTAAGGAGACAAAAAAGGCTGGAACAAGACTATGAAGAAGGTAAGAACTGAATATTCAGTGTCTGTGTGGTTAAGTGGAAGGTCTAGGTGGCAATTGCTTTTACACGTGAATATCAAATTTTTCCAGCAAAAGATGGAATAATTTAGCATGCAGGTAGCAGCTGGTGTCACCTGCCTCCAAGTGAGAATTATTTTCCTCTTCTGCCTGTGAAGAAGCCAGTGGAGCCACATAAAAGCTGAGACTGCACAAAGTGCAAGGAACAACTGTTTATTTTGAGCATCTAAGTAAAAGTATTTAAACAAAGACAGGAGAGCCCTACTTACAGAATGCTATTTACCTCACAACTGTGCTGATCCTCTTCAGACAGGAGTGAAAGGAGTGCTTTTACTTTATGGTTTTCTTTCAATTTATAAACCTTGCATGTGCGAGTGATGATGATTGGGAAGAAAACCAAAGTATGTATTTAAGAGTTTTAAAAGGATCCAGAAAACTAAATTCTTTTATGAAGAATGGATCCAATATTTTATAAGTGGGGAGAAACAGAAATGGAGAGGCTTGTGATTGTTTCTCTAGCTGTGTTTGCTGTCTCAAGTATTTACACAGCTCTCCCAACTGGGGAATACAAGCATTCCCCAAATTGTGAAATTTGTGAAAGCAAACTAAGGTGACTGAATCCCAGAATGAAAAAGCTGTGTTTTGGCTTCTTAACTAGCTGCATGCATAAAATGAAAGATTTCTAACATGTACTGTAATGCATCAGTAAGATTCATGCTGACTTTATGAAGCTTTGGCTCTTGATCATGCAGAAAAGGGTCAGTGTTGAGGATAATAGTCTTTGTGAAACTGCTGTGGGACTTGTACTATTATGGGCACCTTCAGTACTATGATAGTGTCACATGTATTTGTAAATGATCATACTTGTTGGGTTTTGTTGCATTTGACCTTGTTTCTCCCAACATTAAGCTACTGGGATTTTTTTTTTTCTGGTTTCAAGGAGGTAAATTGCAAATAAATCTGTCCATTTTCAGTTTTAAATTTAAGTAAGGAAAAGTAGAAAATAACATGTCTTCAAATGAGAACAAAGTTCAGTAATGTCCAATACAGAAAAAAAACCCCAAAACCTAAACTAAATTTTTTTCTTTCTTCTAAGCTTACTGGTAAAAGACCCATAAGCAGTCTCTAGATTTATGGGAGATATACAGAAAAAAATGCCCATTGGATGTATTACTTTTTAGAGATGTGCCTGATTCCTCTGTATCTTCATCATATACTTGCTGCTTGTACCTGACTGGCACATGGTAATGAAAGGTTATGCAATTTCTTTAAAAAAAAGCTCATTATGAAATGTTAGTGGATGGTACAGGTTTGGACAGTATTCACCCCTTTAGTCGAGGAGGTTCTCTCCCTCAGTCTGGGACAGTTTGGCTTGTGAAGAGCAGTATCAGGTGACTTTATAAAAATATCCACACAGCTCTAACCAATGGAAATCTGGAACTACATCGGCAGAAAATTTAAAGACAGTGATACTACACGACATCCGAAAAAAAAAAACCCCCATGTCCTGAATATGTGGTGTGGCAGTGTATATTAGGTCTTCCAGAAGCTAAAGAAATCAATTTCCTTTGATTTTCAAGATAAATATTTCAAGACAACTGTTATTTTTAGCAAAGGGTAGGCATTGCATACCTTGTAATTTAGAGAGGGAGCCGTCACGCTTTCCAGCATCTCTCCTCTTCTTAAACGATTAATAGGAACTTTTACGGAGGGAAGGGACCCTCTTGGACTTCAAGGCTTTGTTACGACGCTCTGCCGAGTTGGGACCCTGGAAACGCCGCCTTCTCTTGGTGAATGGCACACAGAGCATGGTGAGGGATGGGACAGGCGAGGAGGAGGACGAGGAAGGCGGATGGGCCGTGAGATTTGGGGCCCCTCAGGAGCCGTCCTGTCCCGCTGGGAGAGCCGGAGCGGCCCCTGCCCCGTGAGGGATGAGGGTGTTGTGTGAAAAGATGGCGGAGGCGGCTGAGGGAGGGCGGGCGGTCGCGGCCCGCAGCTTTCCTTTTTTGGTGGCTCAGAGCACTGGGAATAGCCCTGAGATGATGAGTTATGGCTCACCCAGCAATGAGAAGTGCATTACTGTGCTTATTCGCTCTTTTTATTGTTCCTTTTTGGGAGCAGGCAGGAGGTATGACCGCCTCAATGTTACAAGGTAAACATGGTGGCCAGCGCCCTCAGACAAAGGCCCAACAGGGGACGTAGGAGAGCTGGGCCACAAAAATAGCCAACATCTGTTGCTTTAGGATAACTCAAATTGCTGTTAATCAAAATCTGTTGGAGAATTACTACTCTTAAGTGAAGTGACTGAGTATTTGTTGAAACGAGGGTGTTGAGATTTTTTCCGAGGAGTCCAAAAGAAATAGGTGAGAGCTCTGTAAAACTTGCAGTCCCTCAGGACCCTTTGAAGAACCCATTCTTGGTTTGCTTGTTGTACTGCTGGCACGATAAAAGCCAGCAAAATATAAAATCATAGATTTATCTAAAGAAAAACATGAATCGGATGAGATTTTTCCAGATGAGTCTGTCAGTTTGTCCCTGAAGAAAATAGAAGGGCAGGATGAACTCGAGTAATTGTGCTAGAGGAGTGAACTGCTTATTTTGTGTAGTAATGAGATACAGCTTAAAAATAATTTATGTTCCAAATTAACATGCAGGAAGGTATGGAATGCAAAGCAGCTCTGGTAAAATAAGTGACTTAAAGAGCCTGACAGCAAACAGTTACTAACTGTTGTGCTCAATAACACAATAACAATGCTCTTTCAGAAACTTTCTTACCTTCGTGACATAGATGGTAGCAGTTCCAAAATTAGCTGGTAGATCACAGCCAGAAAAGTATAGCTTACAGAACACAGACACATGAAAGCAGGGGATCAATGTGGACTTTGAGGAGCTTTACCTTTGTGTACTTTTTTTTAAGCTCAGTAAACAGATGAGGTCTGAGGCCAGATAGTCCCTGAATAGTCAGGGAAGCAGCTAAAGAGATTTAAATGTGCTTTACTCTCAGCTTAAATCTTCAAGTGTGGCTGAAGTTGCAGCAAACTCTGAGGGCTATAGGTTATTCCAGGAGTTTCCTGAGGCTTGTTCCTTGGTGCATAGAGCTCTTTGGATTCTCTTCTTGTCCAGATTAATGTCTCTTCTTGTCCAATTTAATGTAAGGAAGGTATTGGCTATTAACTGACAAGAACTGTGGAATGTATAAAAATGATGGTTACAGTGGACGTGCAGTAAAGGAGTAAAGAATTTTGGTGTAACTAATGCAAAATTGATGTGTTGAGGGAAATAGACTATGTTGAAGAAGCAGTTGTTTTCCTGTATATATATACATGAAATATATATATATTGTATATATTGGCTTTTAAAGTAACACTATTGAAACCTGGAACAGCACCTACTAAATGAGGGAACCTACACGTGACTGGCAGTTGCCAAGCAGTAATTACAAGGGGAAAAAAAAAAAAATAATTTTCCACTGGGAGTTTGTGCTTGGGTAACTGAATGTCTGGTCAAGTTTCATATTTGTTATTCACTGCTTTCCTACCTTCCCCATTTACATTCTCCTCCTGTTGTATTTCCCTAGCACAGAGTCCCACTCAGCACCTGGTAGGAATGACCTTTAACAGAAAAGGAAGTAGAAACTTTCTCAGGGGGATGATGTTGCCGTGTACTTCTTTTGACCAAAAATATTTTCCCCCAAGCTGAAAAAAATGATGTGGAATATTTTTGCTGTATTGCATTGACATGAAGTGTTTGAAGTGTGTGAATTGGGTTCCATTCATTCAAGTGTAGTACTGTAAATCCTTATCACATGAAAAATGCACCCTTCCTCTCACTCCAGTGAGTTGAAATCCTAAAAGAATTACATTTCCTGGAGTGCAGCGTGGCCCAAGAAGGCAGTGGTAAATTAGGGAGGCTGTGTTGCTCTTGTCTCAGGAAAGGTGAGCCCAGCCAGGGAGAATGGAGGTGTTCATGCCCCTGACTCCTAAGAAAATCATCAGGTGTTTTGAGTGTTACAGGCTTTGTCACCTTGAGGCAGTAGATTCCTGTTCATATTCCAGTGGATAAGTTGAAAAAGCGTGTTGGAGAAGTCAGAAGAGAGGAATACAACATGCCAGGCCAAGGCAGGAAGAATAACTCTCAGAAATACAAGATGAGGAATGCTCTGAGAGAGCTCTGCACAAAAAAAAAGCCCCAAGGTAAACATGGGTCTGTCACTTTGTAAGAAAAGAGTTGACTGTTGTCCCAGGATGCAGTGTAACAGGAGTAATTCCTGTAAGGAGTATTGAACCCATCCTTTTGGTCTCCTTAGCACTGGGAGGACTAAGACCTGCTGTATCTAATCACAGGTTTATCTAAAGAAAAACATGAATCATATGAGATTTTTTCAGATGAGCGCAGCAGGACTGTGGGAAGTGCAGGAAATGTGAGCAACATTTCCTCACAGGAGGAACTGAGTTATCCAGCCTGTGGTTTAAGAAAAACTGTCACAGGTCACAGCTTGGTCCAGTGAACTCTCTTTAATGGTGGCCCACAGCAGAAGCTTAGAGAGCAGTGTGACAACTGGGCAAGCTTCACTGGGTAGATTTTCAGAACCCTGTGGCAGCTGGAAGTGAGTCTGGAGCCACGGCACATAATTTTCCTGAGCCAGTGGTGGTGGCTGACTAAAGGGCTGTAACAGTCTTCAGTCAAATGATATTCCTATGGGTAGGAAAGAAATACCCTGCTAATCCTCTTTTCTCGGTGGATGTGAAGCTGCAGGTGTAAATTTTAACACAGGAGGTACAGGTGAATTGTTCAGAACAACTATGCAAGGTAGAGATGATGAAGTACAAGCAGGGATGGCCAGGCAGAGTATACAACCTCTATACTCATTCAGCTTTTAAAACAGTAGTCAAACCAAGTCTTCTTGGTGCAGTTACATCCTGAAACAGGGGCTGGAGTGGGTTATCTGTGCTTTTGTATTCCTTCCTTTGACTGCTCATCACCAATTCTGTGTTGCTGTTCCGGGGCTCTGATTTTAGCAGAGATTCTTTTGTGCAGTCCCAGTCTCACACTGGTCATGTACCTGTTAATGTGCTTTTCATGTACAGACACTTGTTCTGCCTCTTTTTCCTTTGATTGATAAAATGAAAACAGGAAGAAAAAAGGCACTGGTGCTCAATACACCAGCATCTTTTCGTCAGGTGCCTGAAAACTGTTAATGAAATGTGCTCTGTTCAACCATAGAGTGTTTTTGTAAACTAAAACGGTGTAAAATGCATCTCTACAGTTTCTTTATTCTTTTCAGTCAACTGTGGAGATACATCTAAGCTGCAGGGTGTAGAACCAAGTCAAGGCTTTGATCACTGCATGTCTCTGGAGAATTGGAGGGCTTGTTAACTGTGGCTTGTCTCCTGTGTGTAGTTGTAGTATTTCCCGTCTTCTTGGATATAGATTTGTAGCCTGTCTGTCTGTGGGGGTGGGGTGCTTAGGCATCTGCACCTCTGTGCCTCTTTAAATCTGATTCTCTGTATTCTTTCCCATCCAATGCAGAAGGTGACGGTGATATCTGTGCCAAACAGCAGTGCCCCTTCCAGCAGTGTCCCTGGGAATGCTGGCTGCTCAAGGTAGGGATAGAGGTAGCTGAGAAGGGGACTCCTTTGCTCAGCTGTTATGAGTTTATTTTCTTGTGCCCAAGTCCTAAATTAATTCTATGAAATCATTGTAATTTCTCAATAAATTCATCCACAAAAGAATGTCAGAGGAACAGCTGTGTATCTGGTACTCTGAAGTTGAGTGTTCTGCATTTTGTCAAATATTCATCATCCTATTCCTACATGTGTAGGGGAAAAATACCTGTAGTAAGAGGTGTGGTAAAAAAGAGATGATGTTTCAAATGCTACTGCAGTCTGCAATCAGTTGAAATGCAGCTAAAGTACAGCAGCTAAAGAAAGGTGTTAGGAAAAGGTGCTTTGCCCCCTCTCCATGGCAGCCTTGATCATAAGTGCTTTGTGTTCAGGCTGGATGGTTCTGGGAGCAGGATGCTCTCTGATGTACCCTCTAACTGCTGGAGTAATGAGGAGCATGTGTTCCCTGAGCATCTGCTGCCAGATGTTGGCAAGCACTCTGGGGCTGAGGCCATAACCTTGTGGCTCTCTGCTTGGGCTCGCTGCCACTGCAACCTTCTGCCAGCCTGTGTGGTTTTTTAGCAGGCCCACTGAGAACAGTACTTTAGTTTTGAATATTTGTAGTTTGCTACTGGTTTTACTTGGCCAGAACTGCCTAAATGAGTGTATTCACACCATGTTAGGACTTCTTTTCCCTTCCACCTTCTTGAACTGCTGTTGAGTAAGCTCACTGCATTCTCCTGACAGATTCCCTGAACAATCAGCAGTGCTAGTGGAGATACCAGTTTGCTCAGACTTCCTGCAAGAATCTGTGGGCTGATGAGACTTTGTGGAAGCTCCAGGCTGCATTCCTCCTCTGTTTGCTGAATGACTCGTCCTGTCTTCAGTCTGGGATGGTGAGTTCATTCTTTGCTCCTTCCTACCAACTTAGAATGAAGCCTCCAAGGTGGGCTCCTTGCATTGTTCTCCTCCCCACAGGCTGATGTTGGAGATGATGCAAACTTCCTGCTGCCTTCCTCCTTCTCCTCCTTTATCTCATTGCTTTTTTTTTTTTTTTTCATAAGGATTGAATCTGCTTATTCCTGGTCTTTCACCTCCCAGAAGTTCTCTTGAAATGCCAGTCAAGTCTCGTGAATGGAAAAAGTAGGGAATTAAATTCCCTGTGATTGGAACTAATGAGAACTAAGTATCATGGGAGAGATGATGACAGTTGTTTGTGTGCTATCAGTCATAAGCCTGACCTTTCCTGAGGACCTTTTGAAAAGCTGAAGTTGTCCATTTTCACTGGGTGTGATGTGGAAATGTGTGTAGCAACAATGGCTGTAACTCTCAGTCAGTCATGCAAATGGTTAGAGAAGCATCAGCTGAAAAAAATTTTCTCCCTCTGAGAGAAATTTCTTGTTTAACACAAGAAATAGTTTTCAATTGCACCTCAGCCACATGTTGATTTATTGGCAGGGAGTTAGGAAAAGCTGCTGGGTGAATTCTAGCATTTGTTCCATGCAGCTTATATTTGGGATGTATGACTTCTCACAGTATATTCGTACTTTGATAAGACATTATGAAATGCAGATAAATATTTCTTGAAAGAAATGTCTTTCAAATCAGACTTCCTTACCTGATAACCTAGAGCTGATGCCTTAATTTTACCACTCTAACTCTGAAATTCAGCTTCTCTGTGGTGCAGTAAAATCATAGTCATTCTAGGATTACTCCAAAGCATCCAGTTGGCTTTTAGGGAAAATCAAACATGGCTTTTCTTTCCTGCTCATCAGATAAAATCCTTTGCTCTTGTCTGTGATTACTAGGAAATTACTCATCCATAAGGGTTTTATACTCTGGGGATGAAAGGGAAAGACTGAGGATGAAAAATGAGGGAGGTAACTCAAAACATTTGGGTTTGTCTGCTCACAGGTATTTTCCTTTTAAATGTGCACCACTTGAGAACAGAACTGTAATTGTGGTTTTTTTTGTTTTTAGAAAACATATGAATAAAGAGTACATTTCTCTCCTGTAGAATTTTGAGTTTCGTTGCTCTCCTACAACAGTATTTTCTTCTTGATTTAAGAGCTCTTAGGGCTACTTAATGATAAAGGGAATTCCAGATAATTTGTAAAAATATTAATGTAATATTTGCATGTAATGAAAGGTAACTGTTGCTAATTAAGAATTCTTTCACCTTGATGAGGAGTACAGGCTTTTGAGGTAAGAACTGAGAGTTAAGCAACTCTATGCCTCAAAGCTAGTTGGATGTTCACGTGGGTGAACTTTAAAACAGCACTTTTCACCTTAGTTTGGCCTTGAGGTTGTAATTATTTTTCCTCTCAGTGCAGGCACTGCTGTCACTCTCCCATGTTTTACACTCTCATAACCTGATTACTAGTTGTGGCTGTATCTTAAATCAATCTAGAAACTTCTCCTGGTGCAGAATGCTTAGCAGTGTGGTGGATAATGAAGCTGGGGCACGGCAGAATTCAATGTCCTTCGTTCTATTTTAAGTGAATTCCGTGGCAGTTCTAGAGGGTAGCAGGTGAGTGTTACTGATGACAAATGCTTCTGCTTTCACATGCCGTGGATGGTAACACAGCAGGCTTCCCTGCACAGGCCTGACAGTCTGGCTTACAATGGTCTTGTGGGATGGGGAAAATATCCCTTTATTGTGCACAAACCCCTTGTCTTTTCTGTGCTGGCCAAACTTTTCAGCAGAGGCAGGAAATGAGCTGAGCACGTGCATCTCATAGACAGTGGCCCAAAGTCCTTTAATGTCCACAGGAAACAGAACAGGCTTCACCTGGGGGAAATTCCACCTTGGCAAACAGCAGGAGATGCAGTTGCTTCACTTTTAAGATGAAAGATTGGTTTGTGTAGGCTTCAGTTTGAATTCAAAGCTCCAGGGAGACTATATGTTTGAAACCTTATTCTTTGCACTGCTAATCCATTCCCTCCAGTAACACCTACAAGCTTTGCTTAATTTTTTCTCCCTTTCCTTAGAAGACGTGTCTGTGCAACAGTATTTCCTTCTCAACGTGTATCCTGGGAATACTGTCTTCCAAATGGAAAGCAAGGAGAGTTTGTATGCACAGATTTGTATCCTCTCTTAAGTAGCCTGCTGGATAGAACTAGTCAGAAAGTTTTTGTTAAAAAATGTATTATCCCATGTTCCTAGGATGTGGGAGACTGAAACTCAGGCATTTGGGTCTTGTACTGGGTAATGGCCAGTTGCAATAAGATACTGTGTTTCATTCATGACTGTTCCTAAAAGGTGATGTTGGGATTTCATGCTCCAGCATTCCAGTGTCCTTAAGGAACAGATTTGTTGTATTTCCCTCAGCCATGGCTTTGCTTCTTTTAGGGTTATTTATTAGGATGGAAGGCATGCAGAGAACTGGAGCAGGTATCTTTGCTCAGTGAAAAAGAGCTGTGAGATCTCTGGGATCTGCAGGTGTTTTGAGTCTAGATTGCAGTTTTTCCCCCACCCATCACCTCTTGTGTGAGCAGACTCTCTGACTGATGCTGCAGGTGCCTCCAGGGTGGAGGCATTGCACACACTGTGTGATTGCTGCCCAGGTTACTTCTCAGTTTTTGTTGTAAGAGTTTGTAGAAGCTGCTTTGAATGCCTTAGAAGGATTTGTTTGTAAGGAAGAGTCTGAGAGCTGGTAAATTGGCTCCTGAGATGTTTAGCAGCACATGTCCCCAGCTTTCCATAGACTGTCTGATGTTGTTTGGTGATCACCCTGCATCATTCTCTGTATCCCTACAGCAACACCTCTGTCTAAAGGGAACTCTGCTTCTTTGAGATGCACTGAATTGACTTTAGATTGTCTACTGGTTCAAACCTGGTACTGGCTTCCAGAAGGGTCATTGCTTGGCCTTTTAATCTCCCTGGAGAACTCTCTAGCAAGCCAGGAAAGGGGAATCAGAGCAGAGGCTTCCAGGCAGAGATGAAGGTGCTGGTAACCCCTAACAAATGTCCAGTGTTCCCCAGAGAATATGGGCTTTTGAAAAAGTTACACTGGGCATCCAAGAATTCTTGGAACAAATCAAAGCATGCCTTTCATTGGAGATGATCTGATATGACCTTTCCTGAGTAAAATGAATTTGGGGTGGTTCTTGAAGGTGCTGGAGTGATTTTTGTGGATGCACTGGCCATGTTGAGACAGCAACATTTATTATTAATATACAACCATTCAGTGTGAGACAAAAAAGGGAAGAGCCTGGAAGTTAGAAAAATGGCAAAAGAAGGAAGTGATAAAAAGCTGAGCTTTGTTTCACTTGTGAGAAAGAATCTATCCTTGTTGTGAATAGTGGACACAGTTCCAGTCTGGTATTGTGTCCCCTATCTGTGATTTATTAAGCATTTTCCATCTCATGCCAGTGATAGGAATGTAAATAAGCAGAAAGAATTACTGAGTGGTGGAAGTGCTGGATCTTTTCCCTGAAAAAGCAGTCAAGGTGGGTCAGAACAAAGTGACTTCTCCTAAGGGCAGGGCAGGAGTGATTTAGGTCATAAGCATTCATTATGTTTGAACAGCATGAGTATATTCTGTGTCAGAGTTAGTGAATAAATGTTCACAGTGTGAAATCTGTTGATCTTCATCTATAGTTCTGAAGTCAACACTAATGATTCTGTTCCATATGTATTTTTCCAGAGAGAAATGTTTTTTACATAGGATATGATTTTAAGGTCCTTTGCCACTTGAAGCCAAAATTTAATAGTTGAGTTTCCACCGGGACTGAAATAAAACTGCTGGAGACCATGGATCAAATATCACAATAACTGTATAGGCAATTCTTGGGAGAATTTATTGCAGCAAAACATAGAATCACAGAATGGTTTGGGTTAGAAGAGACCTTACAGATCTTCTCCTTCCAACCCCTGCCATGGGCAGGGACACCTTCCACCAGCCCAGGCTGCTCCAAGCCCTGTCCATCCTGGCCTTGGACACTTCCAGGGATCCAGGGACAGCCACAGCTTCTCTGGGCACCCTGTGCCAGGGCCTGCCCACCCTCACAGGGAAGAATGTGTTTGTTTGGGGGTTTTTTTGTTTTGTTTTATTTGTTTGATTTGGTGATTTTTTTAAACTTCTACGGGGTATTAAAAAGACTGGAGACTAAATTAAAAACTAATCTTTGCAGTGGTAGCCCACTAGTTTTAATAGCACCCTCTGGCTAACTGTGGTCATGCTATTAGCCTGTAATTCTGGAAGCTGAGAGTCCTGAGTGTTTGTTGTTTTTCTGTAGCTGCCTTTGGTTTTTTACTTCTTACAGCCAGAACATAAGAAAGAATTCATTAACTCCCTCTCATCCCACCATTCACCTTTCAGGCTTTTTTCTTAACAGTCTTTAATAATTTTGGGAGCAGTTGCTCCTTTTCATTTGTTGGTTTTCCCTTTTTTTCCACAGCAGTAAGTATGCCAGGTCATGCCCAATTAGTATTGATCAACTTCCCAAATTATGACTTACACTATTACTGGAAAAATCTCTCTCTTTTTATTAAGGAAATGAGATCTATCAGTGGTATAAGTACAGTTCAGAAAATTAACCTTGCAAATCCAGCAGTAACCTCTGTGCATCACTGAACTTTGAGCAGTGGGATGTAACCCAGCCATATAATTATGACCAATAGTCATTAGCTACAGAATTGAGAACAAATGGGTTAGTGTTTGGCTTGGACTGGTTGGGTTTGGTACCAGTGAAATGATGCTTTTGCAACCTGAGGGAAGTCTTCCTGCTATTGCTGTGCTGTGGGAGACCTCAGATCAAGCTACTTTGTTTTCCTGTTTTCACATTTCTTTCATTTTGAAAGTATTTTTCAAATCTTTTTTTATTTTTATTTATATACAAGAAGGAAAAAAAATACAGCAGTCTCAGCTTTGGACCTTGAAAGTAACTTCTTAGTTACAAAACACCGAGGGTTTTGGCTCCTGACTCCTCCTCAGGTCCTGGAACAGCCATGCCCGGAGCACCCATTGGGGCAGTTTTGTCAGAAACTCACAAATCAGTTTTTTATTGTGGATATTCCTGTCTGGGTAGATTTTTTTTTTTTTTTTTGACAGCAGATGTTATAACTAATTTAAGTGCACATTTCTAAATTACAATGCAGTAAGGACTCATTACTGTCTCATGCTAATGCACTTCAATGCATTTAAATAGGTTTTCTTGCCCTTCAAGACCAGCAATGCTATGCAGGAGTAGGGGGAACCCACTTTGGTAAAACCAGTATTTAAGTAAAATTTTAAAAGGCCTTACCAAAGGGAGATAGAGTGGGAAAATATGGGCAGAATTTGTGCATTCTGAAAAGCTCTTAGTAACTGGTTTGTTTTGCTACCTTCAATGGACTGCCTGTGTGGTTCAGTCAGAAGTCTCAAGCAGCCCTAGATTTCTGAAGTTTGCCACAAAAAGATTTTAGGAAGGTTTATAACCTGGGGCTTGTCCACAATACTCTTTCTTTATGACTTCTGTGCAATTATTGTTGACTTCTGAATGACTTTGCTGTCTAACTGGGAGTTGGACATGACCCTCAGGATCCCATTACATAGACTCTCTTAATTACTTAATAATTACGGGAAGAATTGTAAAGACTTCTCTCCCTTGGGAAAACTGCTTTTTAAAATCTGAGGTTTGCATGCTGAAAATTTTTGCTTTGGGTTGATTCGCTTAATAAATAGTTGAGTATTAAAAATATCCTTTACCTCAGTTGTTTTTGTTGGCCTGGCTACTGGTTGGGAAAATCAATTTTATAGTGATGCAGCTAAATACTTATGAGTGATGATGATAATTATAGACATCTGGAGGGAAGAAAATTCAGTGTTTGCAAAATATCTGGATGTAGATGTCTTCAGTGAGCAAGAGAGTTTGTATTCAGCTTGACTGAGTCACAAATATAGTCATATATATATATATATATATAGTCACTATCCTGCAACTTGTAATTTGAGGAGATGTAGTGAAATTAATTTGTATGTGACAGTATGTAAAACGTGCTTTGTGGTTTCACTAATCCACATTTTTAGTATGATTTCTTGTTTTATTTCAACTTTTATCATGAGGAAAAGGACTAGATTCATGCCTTGTGTTGTCGGACAGATTTGCTTTTTCTGTCCTTTTTTTCTTTCAGAGAAATGAGAATATTGGTATTCAACAGAGGCTGACACAGAGGCACTAAAGTTTTTTGGTAATTAAGGCAAAGCAGATGGCTGCTTGCTACATTTATAATATTGCTTAACTTTTATTTTGATTCATTAATGGAAACCATAAAATCACATAATGAAGCAATAGAGACAAGCCAAAAATGGAAAACAGGCTATTAGAAGCACTTCTATTACCAAACCAATAAAAATTGACAAGTAAACAAAATTGTCACTTTATTTATATTGACTTATAAAAACAGCTCTTACAGGCAGTCCCACTTTTGCCTCCAGCAGGGATCTGCACAGGTTGTGAGCATCAGCCAGCTCTTCACAAAGGCCTTAGGCTAAGTTTTACAGCTTTTGGGGTTTTTCAAATGGCAGAGCATAAAAATGCTGTAAATTGTTGTTTGAATTTGATAAAACATCGCTCTTCACCACATGAAGTGTCCTCTGGGCTTCCCCTCATCCTTTGGTCCCCTATTCACTACAGGGACCCGTGAGCTCTTTGGGGCCACCCCAGGTTTATGGCAGGGACTTTCATGAGCTGCAAAGGCTCCAGAAGAACTTTTTCAAAGAGTTTCTGTTGTTTCCACTTAGGCAGAGCTGGGGTTGGAGCGAGTAGGTGATGTGTCTCTGCTAGGCCATCTCAGGAGTTCTTCCTGAGCACCCAATAGCAAATTAATCTGTATTTTCTAATCTGATCTTCTGAATAAGACCATACGTTGTTTTTGTACAGTAACAATAATTTTTTATGGCTGTAAATATGTTTTTTTATAAAATGCAGTGTGATTTTTTTTTTTTCTGGGCAATATTGCTCCCCTCTTACCACATTCTCATTATTTTTGTGCCTCCCTTTAATGCTTGTAAGTGGCTAGGCAACTTTGTAGAGGTCAAAGTCATGACACAACAATTTCTTTTTTATTGTTCCATTATCTTGTCTTTCCAAGCTGAGCATAGCACTAATTTCCAGGTTGTGTTTTTACATATCCCTGCTGGGAACTTCTCTCTTCCACCCCATCCTTTTCAGATGTGTCCCAGGCACTGAGGTGCAAGGGTGTCTCTGGAAGCAGCTCTGGAAGGAGTAGTCCTTTCCAGCTGGAGAGAAGGAAAAAAAAAAAAAAAAAAATGATTTATTGAGGCATTTTGTCTGTAATCGTTGTGATATAAACAAAGGGATAAATGTATTAAATATTTTTTTTTGCAAGTTAGGCAATGATGCCATAATACAGGAACAGCTGTAGCATCTAATGAGGGAAGATGGATGCTGTGTATGAAATCAATCTATATGTGTTGTTTATACAGTTGACAGCATTCAAATGTGAAAAAGCTGCCAGTCAAAATGCTGACAACAAGCAAAACTCTAAAATAATGAAGCAAGTGCTTCTGATGTTTAGTGACGAAATGTGTCAGCTCTTTCTGTTTAAAGCAGCTCTACAAAGAGGAGAAAAAGGGATATATTATCAACAGCCATCCATCATCTGGTTTGTAGCAGTCCATATATTTACCTTTGATACAATCCCAGCCAGAAAACCCTCCTGTCCAGCTACATGTTATGTCATTACCTTGTAAGTAAATCAATTCTTTAACAAATAAGCATGAAAGGGATGTAGTTCCCAGCCCCCTTCATTTAAAGGACTGGAGATGGAGACATTTTCTATTTCTATCTCCACTGTTTAAGTCTTCAGAAAATCTCATATTTCCTGAGCTTTTTGTTGCCAAAGAGAGTGTTCCTGCTGTATCAAATATTGGAACTCGTCTGTAACATTTCCTATTTTTCCTCCCTCTTTTTTTCCTAGCTCTTTTCTATCAGCTGTGTTTAATATTTTGGTGTTTGCCACAGTAGCAGGCAGAGTAATGTCTACATTTTCTGCATCCAAACTATTGCTGCCATATCAATCTGCAGCACAGCTACTGGAGTTCATCTCTGTGTGTGTGAGAGAGAAAAATTCACTGCAGCACAAATCCAGGACGGGGCAGCACTTTGTATGGTGTCTGCAGGATGAATCATGGAACCACAGAGCTAAATTATGTATCTACAGGGATAAATAATACATAAAAGCAGAGAAAGAAATTAGGAGGCAAAGCAGGGAATGAGTTATAGCTTTAACAGGGGTAAGAATTGATAAAGCTTCAGATGGTCAGCTTTCCACTTGGGCCTGGCTGGATCATTCAGATTTGAGCTGAGGTAATAACAACTGAAATGTTTCCCAAGGTTTTTATTCACATCCTTTAGAAACCTGACCAGGCATCTCCTTTATTTTTATGATGCCTTTATTGCTGCAATACAATTCTCAGCAAGGTAGAGTAGAAAGAAGAGAATTTAAAAGCTTCCCGACTAAAAATATCCTTATGACTTGTAACTCTGCAATGCTTAGGCAATTGTCACACCTGGTAAGCTTGTGGCAATTACAGCAAGTGTAAATTGGTCCCTCTCTTTGCTCACCCACAGCCTTCATGAACAGTGAAAAACATCAAAAGGGAAGTGGAAGAGCTTGTTGGGTGTCTTTGAGGGAAGAACTCTAATTTAAAATGCTGAATTGTGAGCCCCGAGGGTTTGAATATCAGATATTTTATACAGTGATTGATAATGCAAGGAGGTCTTCTTATTTATAGTACAGAAGCATTCATGCAGCAGTGAGCTTAGGTATCCTTCCCTTCAAGCAGCTGATGCTAAAACACAGAGGGAACAAAATATGCCTTGATCTGCATTTCTTTGTCTGTGAAATTAAGCTTTTACAAGGAAAAACTCTTCTCTTAAAGCTGAAGATCAACTTTTTTGTTTGTTTGCTTGTTTTGTTTGTTTAGTTTTCTTCGTTTCTAATTACAATTAGAAAAGATAAATACTTACAGCCCTCCTTCCTCCCATGTTCTCTCAATAGCCACAGGGGTCCAGTAAATGGCCTCTAAAACTCAGGTGCTTGGATTGTATTAAAACACAAAAATGCTCTGCCTGAAACAAAAGGAAAATTGGTTTCATATTGGGACATTTTTCTAACTGAAATACTGAAATGTAGTCTTGAATCACGTGGCAGAAAACTGCAGATACTAATTTTGTGAATGGATGGTCCTGCACTACCTTTCACGTGCTTTTTTTGGGGGGGGGAGGGAGTGGGTGTTACTTTGTCCTGTCAGATGATTTGCCAGTTGTGTCTCTCTTACATTTACCTACAGATGGGCCCCTTGTAAATTCTGTGCAAACAGCAGAACAGCCCCTCTGACAAAAAAAGTAAGAACAAAAGCCACAAGCACCGTCAGTGTGTGGGAGGGTGTGAGGAGTCCTTCTGGTTGTTTCTGTTTGTTTGTTATATTTTTTGGGGCTTTATATTTGCAGTATGAAAACTAAAATGGCAAAACAAGTGGCATTGAGCTTGAAGAGTTTTCCAAGTGAAATAATAGTAAGAAATGGACATTTCTGAGGTATTTTCAGTCTTCCATGGCACCTGCCAGTTGCTGAATGGCCCACCAAGGGCCAACCTGCTTGGGAGCAGTTCTTGAGAGTTCTGCAGCTCAAGCCTCTTGTTCTTTTAAAGTGCTTTTATTCATGCTAGTTCCAGCCTTTCTGGTTCCTGAGGACGACCTTTCATTCCCACTGTTTTTCCCTTTTTTCCCTTCAGTCCTTCTGCCAGTACCTTGCAAGTGTGGAATTGTTTTGCAGCGTGGAAAGGTGAGAAGTCCTCTTATCAAATTATAGAATGGCTACATAAAAAATATGCAGAAAAAGGAGGGATGGCAGAGATGAGTTTGATTTAGGGGATAATATGTGGTTATACTGAGGATTTAAAGATGCTTCCTAAGTGGTCTCTGTTGGTCTCTTCATGCTTATTTATTTTCCTTGCTGGTTTTACCTTCTGTTTCAAAACTGAAGACTTTTTCTCTCCCGTTGAAACTAAAAATTCCAGAACCTTTAGTTCGCCTTTCTGCTGCTTAACCCAACAGAGAACAAGTAAACCAAAATGGTCTGAATTAATACCAAATTGCAGGAGAGATCTTTTTTTTCCCCCCTGCTTTATTTATGCTTTTATATGTATAAATTTCATCCAAATTTTGCCTTTCTTAAGGAATAAATTTTTGTGGATGGAGGTGACACTGGTGGCATTGTGGGACTTGTGATGGAGTTTGTTTCTAAAGTTGATGTGAATTAAGATGTGTAGTGAAGACTCTCTAAGTGACTGACAACCCCTTCTTCATTTAAGAGATTACTTTGGGATCTTCACAGTATCTTCCATGTTCACACCTTTATTTAACTCCTCTTTCATATGCTGAATTTTCTATGAAGGAAAGCCTTATTTTGTCCCATGTTCTGGTTATCACATTTTCAAAAGTATGTAGGAAAATTCTACAGGGCTACAGAACAGCCTCACTTATGAAATACAGCCTGTAGGTGCCTTAAAGTAGGAGGTTTTTCACCTTCTAAGTCTTGATTGTAGCAAAAAATGAGAAAATAAGTGCAATACTTTGATATCTTAGTTTGCTTGGTATAAGAAAGTCATTTGTTTACTGCTCAGAAAGACCACAGGTTTAGTCAGCCAGACTTGTACATGAACAGAAAGCCATCTGAATTCATGCACATCATTCCCTGAAGGAGTCTTCTTCTTCACTGGCATCTCTCAAGAAATAAAGACCTTCCACTGCTGGATGGTGCAGATCAGATTGGAGGGACCTGGCCACAAAGCCCTCTGCAATCTTGAATTATTGCTGTGATCTCTGGGCTCTGGACCTCTGTAGTCTTTAGACTCTCTACTTGCTGAAATAGGGAAAGTACAAGTGATTTTTCCTGGAAGAAGAAAATCCTTTTCATTTTCACTTCAATCAGAACCTCTTCGTTTTGAATCACCAAAAAACTTTTCAGAAGAGAAAGAGATCTTTTTCATAAAAAATGTATTTCAAACACAGCCAAGATTGCTGTTGTGCCCATGTTAAAAAAACTCTGATTCCCAGCCATTGTGGGTAGCACAGATTTTTCAGGGTGTGTGTTCTGCATCGGGGATGAAAGGGAACTGTAGCCAATTCCTTTAAAAGAAATTCATGACAGCAAAACATGAAAGTTCCACCTTACAAGATGGGAAATGAAGTGAAAGAAGAGAAGCCTTTGAAAATCAAAGCAGCAAATGTCCTTGTGACACAACATAAAGGAGCTTGTCCAGTTTCCTTCTGAACACTGAGGAGAAGCATCCCAGTCAGGTTTCCTGGTGGTTCCAGTGTTTGGAGTGGAAATGTTGCTAGAGGAGGGGAGTTAATTTTTCAAGAATTGACATGCATGAGGTAGGTTGGCAGTAAAGACTATGGGGAATTTTGGAAAAGACCCTGCATTTTAATTTAATTCCATCCTCTGAATTCGTAAAAAGCAGTTTGAAAACAAAGCAAAACCCGTTCTCACATTATTCATTCTGAAGCCTCAGGACTGCTCCAGCTAATCAGGGATTTTTGGCTTTAAGTATTACACAAGCCCTGGGTATTAGACTAAAAGTTGTGTCAATGAATATACAGAAAATTAAACAGTGAAGTTAGTTTTTGTCTTCAAAAAATATTAACCTTGTTCACCCACGAATCAAACAGAAGAACTGTCAGAATGTTTCAGCAGGAATGAAATGCTGTAAATGAGAGTGAGCGTTACAGGATAACTAATTGTCTGAAAGTGTGCAGTGACAGATGGCTTCTCATGATGCTTAGGGAATTTTTTTTGTCACTTTCTGTTGTCTCTAAAAATCTTTGTCAGGTCTGAAATGATTGTCTGCTGATTGGGGGTTTATCAGGAGATTCATTTAGTGTGGAAGTTGCTGCTCTCCTGGAGGAGAGCACGGAGCTGGAACCTCCCCAGCCTCACTTAGAATTGGAATTTATTTTGTGTGGCTGCTCTGGCTTCTGGCAGAGGTGAAGTTCGTTCTTTATGAAGAGTGGAGGTCAATGTATGTTCTAAGCTTGTCTGTACATTAAAACAAAGGAAAATCATACTGTCAATCTGCTGCTAAAAGATGTTTTCAAAAGTGACTGAAGAGAAAGAAGAAACTGGGGGAACTTGTTGAAATGAGGCATTTAGATACCCCAAATTTTTCTTATCTTGTGAGATGTCAAAGGTATGGTCATTTCAAAAGGGGAGGGGAGAGAAGGGAATACACTGTCTTCAAGTGAATAAATACACGTGGGGGGTTCAGTTCATATACATGGCATGTGGCATTTAAAATATTTGTTCATGGCACTAAAATGCTAAAAGTAAGCACTAACAGGTAAGCCCGTGAAGATAAGGAGGAAAAAATAACTTAAAATCTTATGGTGCTCTTTAATGCACAGAAATCTCACTAAGTCTATTTTTGCAAATATGTAGGACTTTTTTTTTTTTTTTTTTTTTTTACTCTTCTGTATTTACTGCTAATGGGAGTTTTGCCTGCAGCTTCCCACACTCTGCAGTTAAGAATGACTCTCCCTTTTAATGCTGTTTTAACATGATTTCCTTGTCATTTCACTACTTACTGTAGATCACCCAAATTACTGCTTTGCAAACTTTATCACAGTCTGGTAATAAAACTTAATAAGATCAGGAAATATGTAAAAGGCTGATGTATTTTAATGCTGCAAATGTTAGGCTAGCAGTTACTTTACCACTGAACAATAAAGTTTAACTCTTCTTTAGGCAAGTGGAGATGTTATAAGAACGGTCTCAAAAATGTGCTTCACCTGTAGAAGAAAGTACAGGCTCAAAAAAATTACAGGGAAAGGAGATAATCTGAGGAGCAGTTTCTTGGGCAGTATTAAGAGTTACTGTTCTAGAAGACTGTCCTGAAGGGTGATTAACAGGCTTGAAATGAAAGGTTCACACTCTGAGCCCCACCAGGCTGTACAGATCAAGTCTAAGGGAACAATCAGCACTGATACTTGATTTGTAAAGTGCTTCCAAACGGCAAGGTCATTTAGAGAGCAGATGGAAAACTATCTACTGTGAAGCACCGAGGAAAACACTGGGGGCAAATCCAGTCTGAAGCAATGGATGGATTCTGATGAAAACTAGGCAAGTAATAAAGATGACTTGTGTGTTGGGGAGCAGTAATGAGGGACAGCCGAGATGACACTCATGTGAGGAAACTGCATGTATCTGACTTAACAATCCAAATAAGGAGAGAAAAACAGCAGAAGTAACTTTATAGACAATGCAATTAAGAGAAATTTGTCAAAAAATTTTCTGGCAATATGCTGACTAGATGTTACCTAGCCCAAGTGTCAGAAATGCAAAGTTATGTTTTGGTCTGTTTGTTTATACTGGTGCAGTGTTTGAGAGATCCTCCTGGGCATGTAATCACCTTTATAGTTACCTGTGGTCACTGCAGCACCGGCAGCTAATTCATTATTTTCAGAAGTGCTGTGGAACAGCTCGGGTATTAAAGACATAAACCCACATTCTGCTCTTTGGGTTCCCACTCCAGTCCATCAAACTACAGCACAAAAACTCAAAGGACAAGAACCCATTAAATGTGTTAGAAGACTTGAGATTATGACAGAAGAGTTTATTCAGCTAGTTATTGCTACAAAGTCTAGATCAAAGAGTTGTTTGAATTTACAGTAGCCACCCAATCCAAAAAGAATTGTGTTCTATTCAGTGCTTGAAATGTCACACCAAAGACTCTGTGTCATGCATGAAGTTCCAAGGCTTCTGGTTATGTTTTTCTTGACTTTCAAATAATCTTATTTTATGCCCAGTTTAAGAAATGATGGTCTGAGGCTCATTGCTTATTTGCTTATTTATCCGTGCCTTTTTTATGTATTTTTGGGGTTTTTTTGTGTGTGTGTTTACAATGAGTGAAACGCTTGAACCAAAATTAATTTTGTCTCAGCATTTATTTTTAAGTGATACTCACCCCTCCCATCTTACCTGGCTAGGAGAGTGGTAGAGGGCTCAAATTCTCTGCTGTGCAAAATCTCTGGCTAGGCCATTTATGGGTAACATTTTGGGCCTGCATTTTGTGTGGTGGAAACTTGATTTCAGAGTAAATGAGCCAGCTGAGCCATCCAGGAGTTGTTGGATCCCTCCTGAAGGTCAGGCAGTGTCAGTGGCAGTGATTTGGTCACTGGAGATGTTTCTGTGCTCCACAGCATCCTCCTGGGCTGTGACACTGCCACATTTATCAGCTGATGATAACTCATTAGCTGACGAATGTGGCTTCAGAAAAATACCCATACTTGTCACTCCTCGCCCCAGAAGGCTTCTCACCTTTGGGAAATAAAGAACTGGTGAAACTGGGGCATTAACCACCTTTTATGCTGCATCACACAATTTGAAATAGATATCTTTACATTCAGATATAAGATCCAGGAGCCTACCACAGCACATCTATTTTAAGTTCTAAACCATCTCATTTTAAAGTTGAAACATGACAGGGAATTTTGCAGCCAGCTCTGCTCAGTGTGGATAAAACTAATCAAATTTTAAATGCCTACTTGTCCTTTCTTCTGTTTTGTACATCACTGATAAATTAACATTTTAATAGGACTGATGTCCTGTGTCTTTTAAAACCACCCCATGAGTAGGTGGATTAATATTTGTTTTGCCACGAGAAACCTGAATGGGTACTTTTCTACTAGAAAATTCTGTTATTGTCATTCAGAGAATCCTACAAAAAGAAACACCTAGACTTTCATGGTATTTGATTATGAACTGTATGCCAGTGTCCAGGGTCAGCTCATGAGCATACCTGTCACCTTCTTTGCCATCAATACCCTCTGATTTTTGATTTTCATGGTGCAATCTCCCAAGTGCTTTCAAAAAGTGTTCTTCCAGTGTATGTAAATCAAGGATTTGGTCGTTGTTTCCAGTGTGCAGCTTGATTTTTCTGAGGCAGATTGTTTTTGAGATTGTTTCCTAGCTGTTTTTTTATTTCATTACCAGAAAAAAAAGTTATCAAAAAGGATACAAGTTAGATATTTTCTCCTATTATATTTGCTGTCTACCTAGAAGCCAGTGTATTGATCAGACTTGGTTGATTCTCCCAGTAGGGCAAAAAAAAAAAGCCACTCAATAAAAAGGTGGCTTAAATATCTACCAGCCCTCTCAGCTCGTGCCTGCAGCACCGCTGGGCTGTGCCAGGCATCGTAGGTGAGAAGGACTGGGGAATTCCTTGACTGTCGAAGTTGGGATGAAAGGAATGAGGGAATAGCTGGAAACAGTGACACAAGTAGAGAAACGTAAAAGCTTTGTCTTTACCAGCTGCATGATGGGATCTGTGATTTTTTTTTTTTATCAAACAATAGAATTACTCTCTTGGAATTCAGTTTACAATCCGACTCATTTAACAGTCTGGTGTGACACAGTAAAAGCTTAACAGAGAGTGGTACGGTTTGAATTTATGTGTTTACAGCTGGCAGTAAAAAAAGCCCCAGAAGTTTAATTTCCCCTGTGTACTATACACTGCATTAATTAGACAGGTGAGAGAGTACCTACAGTTTCAGAGCAAATGTCAGTGAATATTTAGTTACACTGTTCTAAAACATTCACCAAAAATGTTACTGTGGAATGGCTGACAGCAAGAAGAGGCACAGCAGCAAATCTCCAGGAGTTTTGTCAGAAGGAAACAGAGTCTCTGCCTCATGCAGAACGAGGACATAGGGATGTCTTTGTGTGTTGTGAGCAAGTGTTGTGTTTGCTCAGACAAATACCAAGCTAATGATTGAGAGATGCCACCTTTCTAATGATGTTTGTAGTGTAAATATTCCCCATGTTCTGTTTTTCTTCCCTGTGAGGTGTCACAATTCAAGTAGATGAGATTCAGTCAGCATCTGAACTTCAGCAGGGAAGGATCAGGATGAGTTTTGAAAAAGATTTTCTTTCATTTTAGATGCAGTTGACCTGTGGCAGGAACAGTGATAGTGAGCTAATTACATTACATTAAGGAATGGAGGCAATAAAAAGGCCTGGCTGTTTGTGATGAAATGTAGGAGGGTGGTGTTACTATGGGTTGTAGTACAAACTGATGACTGACAAAGATCTAGTTGCTCTTCTGGCTGCTGCTTCCTTTCACGGAAAGATGTTTTGCAATATTCTCATTTAAATGATTATTTTATTTTTTTTTTAAATTTACAGCACTACACTCAGTAATTGTCTTACACTAAGAATATCTGAAAGCCAACAAGTATTGTGGGTTTTTTTTTTTTGTAAACTAACAAAAATATATATTTCTATAGTACACTATCAATATCTTTGTATAATTGCTGCAGTATTATTTTGCTATCTTGGGAATCCAGATATGTTTTGTGACTTTACTTCAAGCTGAAGAGACCTTGCCCAGTTCTCAGAAGTTTTAAACTACTGTAAGTACTTCACTGTTTAAAGTGCTTGATTCTAGGGATTATGAGAGGCAAAAACAATACCCCATTTTTTGACACGAATCTTGGGAATCAAAACAGCTCTTGCAGAAGGCAGAGGCTGAAAAATCACCGAAAAAAATTTTTTCCTTCTTTTGGGGTGAGAAGAAAAGTTTTTCTGCTATGCCTGGCATGAACCACTCTTTCAAAGTCATCAGGAACCTCCTTTGTTTGTAGCAGTCAAAAAGATTTGCTGGGAACATACAGAAATAGTTTTAGTATCTGTTAGAGGACTTTATTTTATACTGCTTGTAATACTTGTTTTTAAATCCTTTTACAATAAGGGAACCAAATCTTTCTTGTTAACTGCAAAATAAAACATGACCTTCACTTTTACACCTTCACTTGCCATAACAATTTTTAGCGTAGAAAGCAGTTGCTCACTGTTTGTTATTTTAAACTGATCTCTTCATTCGATTGTAAATCAACAGCAGCACTGGAATTGATAAACATAATTGATTATGTTTAGTGTTTTTAGAACAGGCAACAAATATATTTGTCATTGCTATCTTCCCCATGGAAGAAGAATTTGACAGCATTTCCTTCCAGAAGGTAGTTCTGTACTGGGTTAAACTGTGATAATTTCATCCCTTTACATAAATACATTGCTTCTTTTATTCTCTGATGATTCCCGTGATCATCAAGGATGCATTGAGTGCTCACCTCTCCGTTTAGCACCGTAGGTTTCATCTGCAATTTATCATTCCTCACAAATGCTATTTCAATTTCACCTTGTTTCAAAGTCTTGTGTTACAATGACAGAGGTAAATTGTATAAAATAGAAATATTTGCTACTGTTGAAGCAACAACATTAGACAATTAGGTCACCTAATTCTTCTTACGAGAATATTTTCAGCAGCTTGCCTGAGAAATTCGTGGAGCATGCTGAGACTAGAATAAACAGTACAGTATTGAAGTAAGTATTGAAGCTTAACCCATTTTTTCCCTAGTGCATTAAATGAGCTAAAAAGTATGTAATAATTTTATTACCAAAACTGTGCAGTGTTTCTTTGCATTATGAGCCGACTTTTCCCCCTTGCCTGTACTGCATCTTGGGGATTTAAAAATGTGAGTTTACCTAATATTTCTTAATCACAGATTATTATAGTAATTATTGGTTGCAAAGCCCTGTGGTGCAGAGGCTGAGACTCTCACGCTCTGCTGGGTACAGTTCAAAAATGTGCAGAAAGTGTCAGTGAAAGCTGTCAGAATGCAAGACCTGGGACACAGGCTGGACTCCTGTGAACAATCTAGAAATGCAGATTTTTTACAGTTAAAGAATACTCAAAGAGTATACAAGAGAGGTGTTCCAGTCCCTGGTTGACAAAGGTCTTCTGTGCCCAAAAAACTCTGTGGTCCTTCAAGTTACATCATTTTCTAATACAGACAATATTATTTACCTGCAAACCTCACCTTGCTTGTGACTATAAGCCACTGGGGCTACAGTAAAATATGAGGGACTAAGTAATAAGTGGCGTTTGTAGCCTCCTTCAGAAAAGATAACCTTGTTAAAAGTGTCATTGTCAGTTGATCCAGAGAATTTCAAACTAGAGAGATTCTGTATCAACTCATGGTGATTCAGTGAGAGTTTGAATTAACCCAGTTTACTGGCTTTAATTTGGCTTTTCATCTTTATTCCATTTCCAGGAGCTTTATAAACAACTGTAGCAACAACGAGGATTCAGTCACAGTGGCTTGGACAAATTCCAGCTCTCCCTGTTTGGAGGGGGTATTGTCCCTCACTCTCCTCTCTACCCCAGGATCTGGCCAATACATCTGAGACTTGACTTTGAGCTGGTTCTATTGGAGTGCAGTGTTTACACCACACAGTGGTTTGTCGATACTTTGTTATGGAAAGCACTAAATAACTGTGAATTTCAAATGTCAGTTATTTGCTCAGTTGAACATTTTGTAGAAGTCATTCTTTAGCACTATTTTTTTCCTCCCTTGACTCCACTGAATTTACCATTATGTGTTTCTTTCCTGCCCTGTGGAAGGTTAACAGTCATTTTGGCAATTGCCCATGGTTTATTATGTTGTAGGAAAGTTATGGTGAGTGCTGTTGACAAGAAAATCTTGCTTTGTCACTGTTTCTGGAAAGAACACTTTTGAAGCTCACTTGAGATCTTGGGCAGCTCTAGTTTTTATAGAAGGGGAAAAGTAATTTTCATTATTTCTAACCTAATTAGAGTGATGATGGACATCACCTATTAATTGCCACTTGCTAATTACCACTTAACTGTGTTCTAGAACTTGAATGTCTGTGGTTCTCCTTTTACACAGCCAAGCTCGAGTCAGTCACGGGAAGGAGGTTCCAGCATCACCAAATTTCCTCCTTCGGTCACAGTGGAAGTGCCTTTTCTTCAAAACTCCAGAAGGCTGAGAAGTGGAGGTGTACTGTAAGTCAATCTGCTACCAGATCTTAATAATAACTTGATATCCAGCAAAAATAGTGCTTTAATTTAACTTACTGCTTTATGGCATGAAAAGTCTTAAGTGCATTGAAGCAGGTGGTGTTTGGACTGTACATTTGTGCTGTGAAGCAGGGAGATTGTAGCAACCCAAGCCATTTACAAAGCTAACTCTGTGAGAGCCCTGGGGGAAAAATAATTACACTGTTCAAACACTTTGCTTAGTCCTCATCTTCCTTACCTGCTGGAGGTGCAGAGCAGAGCAAGGTGGCCCTAAAATAAACAATACACAGCTACACCTTGAAGTGGGTATTGGTGGGGGGGGAACATCTTACATGAATCCCTCTCATTATCTGAACCTTCAGGTGTGCCCCGTGCCTTGGAGCTGCTTTCTCCTAGAGAAATCTCCAGTTTCAGTGGGTGAAATGCTGGGATTGGTGTTGAGCCTGTGTTGACTGTAGTTTTAAACTCAAAACTGTGTTGCTCATAAGCAATGTTTTCTATTTAAGAGGAAAACCAAAAGGAGTAGTTGGTAGCTTTGTTTTTTAATTATTTGTTTCATTTTTTAAAGTTGGCAGCATCGCCTCTCCTCACATTTCCCTGCTTTGGCACATGCTGTGCACCTGAGTGCACTTCAGGTGCCTCAGTGGGTTTTCACTAAAAGGCAGAACCAGAAGTTATTCCCTGATGCTGCAAATGTTCCACAACTCATTTGACTGAACAAATTAGGTAAGGACACCTTATGGCCAAACCCTCTGTGGAATCAAAGCAAGGGGATTAGGTCTGTGGAGGTGAGGAATTGCATGTCTTGGAGCATATTTTTTTTAGACACAAGAGTGAAATAAGGTCTTGCAGGTCTCATGGGGGAGAAAGAAGTGTGCTTTGGATGAATAAAGCAGGATAAAACCTCACTGTAATAACATCTGAGCTTTAACCAATCACCACAGAATCACAGATTATCCTGAGCTGGAAGGGACCCACAAGGACCATCGAGTCCAACCCTCAGCCTTGGTACTCTTAGCACCAAGCTCGAACCAACTGAGCTGATCACCTTCTGTGCCTCTTTCTTTCCTGGGAGACACACTGCTTTGGAGAGGCACAGCATGGTGTGGTAACACTGTTGTTCCTATTTTTTGGTGATTTTTATAATTGAATTGCCTTCATTGTTACTTCTGTCACTCCAGGGCACGCTGTACCCAATAAAAACTATGAATAAGCATCGCCTGAGTGATGCTTATTCATAGTTTTTATTGGGTACAGCATGCCCTGGAGTGACAGAAGTAACAATGAATATTTTCACATTGCATGTGTAAAGACAGTGAATTAGGAAAAAGTGAATGCAGACTATGTGCATGAGCAGTGAAAAGAAAACCTATTAGGTGCTTTGATTTCTTTTTTATCATGTCCTTCTGTGTTTCGTTTGACTGGCCACTGCATTGAGACAAAACACATTCCAGTTATCTGTAATGGGAAAGCAAATTACATTCCTCAGAAGAAATTCTGATAATACAACTCATGCAGGAGAATGTGAAATGATACAGTGTTTTTCTGAATTCTTATGACACAGCAGCCTGATCCCCATTGTTCTCATTTCCAATGGTGATCACAGGTATGCCTGGGACCGGATCAAATCCCTACTGCAAACCTGTCTGGCACGTAACAGCCCTAAGAATAATGTACTGTTGTGTCTCTTTTTATTTAGGATGTGTTTTAATGGATGTGGTTTTGTCAGGCAGGCAGCTCTGGAGACACCGTGCACATATCAAAGTGACAGATGGCTGGCTCTTAAAATCCCGTGTCACACCCATGAGGAAAAACAAGATCTTTCTTTTTCCATACACCATTCGAAGTCGTCACCTTTTGGGGCTCTCCTGGAGAGCTACACCCGTAATCTGGTTTTCTCCCAGCATGATTCAGCTTCCTGCTGGGATGGTGATTCTCACTGTTGCTAGATTTTAAAACCAGCTGCGTTCTGTGGCCCTCGATGCTCACCTGACCCCCAGTACCTGCGAGGTGAAGGCAGGGCAGCCTGCAGAATCTGGCTGCAAGAGGCAGCAGGCAGCTTCAGTCCTTTAAAGTGTCATATGAGGTCTTTTAAATGAATGAAAATCAGAGCTGATGGGAGATTATGAAATGCAAGGAAGTGAAAACAAGCTAAAATCAGTATTACTTAGCTTGATGTAGGTAGCGGGTGGTTCTTTTTCTTTTTTATCACCCTCTGCTTAGTACCCAAATAAACTGGATTTTGGCATTTAGGGGCTTGATTTTAAGTATGATTTTAAGATAACTGTATGTTGGTTCCTCATGGGACCAGGAGGTTAATGTGCCTTGAGGGATATCTGGCAGTGCTCAGAGCATAGTAATGAAATTATTTGGGAATATTTCCTGTGCCCTGGGAGCCTGTTCAGGATAATCCCCTTCTGGCACTTAGGCCCTTGGGGAGGACTTGTGGGAAAGAAAAGAGGGGGAGAAATGTTTTCTGTTGTGTTTCTCTGACACTTTGCTGCTTAGGCTGCCTGACTGGTATAGAAACATCAGCACAGTTGCTACCCTTGGTGTACTCAAAGGAATTCAGCACAAAATAAGCTCTGGCTGTTTTCCCAGCACAGCCTAAGTTAGTGTTAACATTTCTGAACAAGTGAGACAGCTTTTGCAAGGTTTTTCAAGTCCAGCTACACTGGAAGATTCACAAGCTGACACTCACAGGGAAAGCAGCTTTTTATTTGTGGTGTGTAAGTGGAACTGCTTGATGCATCATCCATTATGTTCAGGGCAGATGAAAGCTGGGAGAAAATAAATTTGGAAAGCAATTGAACACAGGCTTTAGGAGAGATGATGTAAGTGTGAAGTCTGAAGAAGTTTTGTAGATGGATATGTTGTATTAAGACACGTTGAAGTTGTTTCATGTACCCTTCCCTTTGATTTTTTTAATAACATTGAGGTGCTAGTTATTGATCTTTTGCTTTCCTGAAAACCTTGCCAAGATCTTGGGATAACTCAAGCAGTGGTTCAGCCTGAGCTGCTCTCCTCCTGTCTCCAGGCTTTGGGGAGGGTGCTCTTCCATGAAAGGAAACCCAGAGACATCCAGCCCTTCCAGCAGAATGACACCATGTAGGGCTTTCCATCTCCAGAGAACTAGAAATTCACAGTGTCTTTCTAGATCTGGAAGGGTTAGCAAGGCCTCACCTTTGTTGAAGAAAAGAATCTCTTTCTGGTTTTGTGCAGCTTTTGCCTATGAAAATTTGATGCTGTTGCAGGACAAAATACAAAACCTGTGACCTCTAAAATGTGACCCACATTTGACACAAAGAGGTGTGACAGAAATTTGCTCCTTTTAAAAAAACATGTTTGTTGGCATCTTTTGCAGGAAGTCCTAATTTTAATGAGTGAAAGAATTTCTGCCCTTTTAAATGCCCTGCTATTCTCACATTCAGAAAGAAATAATAGCAATATGTGTGCCTATTTCTTTTTTTGTTGTTGTTGTGTAATTTGTATTGAGGAAAAGGGAGCCTTTGTGGAAGGCAGTCTTCATTCTGGTTCCTGAGTATTAAATGTATTTTCTTTGGGTTACTTGTACAGGGTGCTGTGAATCTATTGCCAGCTTTCTACTGACAGGAGGTTACAGCTGTTCCAAGGCCAGTTGGAAGGTTGATGTCACATCTTTTTTTTCCTCTTGGCAATGAGCCCAAATTTCTCAGCTAAAACAGGAAGAGATTTACTTTTAACTGAGAACAACTATGTTTTGTGTGGAAGGCTAAAAGAAGAATCCTGAAAAGGTGGAGGATTCTCCCAGAGAGTTATTTTTGTACTGAATCAGAAGAAAAATGCTGTGTGTTTTGATATTCCTTTTTTTTTTTTTCATTATGGGAGATTTTATGGGGAAATTGAAGCCAAGAGGAAACTATTTATTAATAGCTTCTTGTTAATTGGAATATAGTTGCCTTTTAGTTTATTGCTTGGCAAGTCAGTAATACCTGTGCTCTCATCCATGACATTAACCTCCAGAAATTGTTTTCTTTATTTTCTAATTTAAAAGAAATAAAATGAAATTATCTCTGCAGCAAAGCTAAAATGGAACTTAGACTTGGGATTTCTGTGTTTCTTTGAAATAAAAGACCTTGTGCCCACATCTGGATCTCACAGGTTGGGCATCAGTATTATGATTAGGGAATTTTTCTTGAATTACCATTTCTTACTGCTGAAATAGATGTAACGTAAGTAGCCTCACATCATGAGATTTTTATGGAAAATATGTTATTATACTGCAGTTTGCTCTCACTTATTGAACTTGTAGCCCACTGAGGTGTTTCCCATTAAAGGAGAACAAGAAATGGGCAGCTTGGCAGGGAGCCAACAAAGGAGATGATCTTTGTTTGAAAATAGTTTTACCTGCAAGGTAAATTACCAGTTTGCTCACAAGTTACTCCTGGTTTTTACGAGAGGCAAGTGACCACGTTCTGCCCTTTGGGACAAATGAGGTGCTGTCAGATAGCCCATGTAAGAAGCACAGAGGGATTCTTGATTAGGTTTATGATCTAATTGTCCTTTTGTGTTGACACTGCAGTTCTGGAGAGCAGCCCCTGCGGGGTGTGCCGTGATGACAATACCTGCCTGCCCGAAATTCCTTGGCTGCAGCTCCTGCCTTTCCTCAGGGCACAATTTCTTTTGATGGAGTCCCGAGTTTAAGAGGAAAAAAACCTCTCTCACAGAACATTCTGGGTTGGAAGGGACCCTCAAGGATTGTGGAGTCTGACTCCTAAGTGAACAGGGGATTGAACTCTTGGTGTTATTGGCACCAAGTTTTAACCAGTGTAACTCATCTCAGGGTTATCTTACAGGATAGAGAAAAATAAAAAGTCTTGCATTTGCTCTTTGCCAGAAGGCATTTAGCCTTAATAAGCTCAGTTTTATGGTGATAGAAGTCACAAACTACGAAGAACAGCTCTGTGGTTCCAAGTTTTTAAGGAACATTTAGTTTCTATAAGAAAGGAACCCAACTTTTCCTGCTTCAAGTTTTAACTCTTTCCTCAGCCTAAACTCCTTTTCAGGAAAGTTTTCTGCATAAAGCTACAGCTATACCTCAACTTTTTTGTCTTCCTCGGTGTGCAGATTCTTACTCTTAATTAAATTTACTTTTTATTTCTGAATTTGCCCCCAGATATTTGGTCTGTAGTGAGCACAATGCTCAAAGATTTTCTGCAAGTCAGCAAGTTGTTAAACCTAGATATCGAAAACTGCACAAATGAAAGGTCTAAAGGAAAATATGCATTTTTGTGGGAGTTCTGTGAACATTTAGAGGCAGACAAAAAAAAAAAAAGAGCTTAAAGCTTTGTTGCTTTTCCTCCCTAGTGATACTGCCTAGTTCAATTTGAACCCCTGCAGCTGTGGGGCTGCTGTGGAGTTTTACTCCATCCTGTCTCTCCACAGTGGCAGTGGCATTAGTCTCAGTCTGCATCAGAGATAATGGTATGAAAATTTCTTTTCTTGGGCTGAAGCTGAGCAGAAGAACACTTTTATGTCAAAGTTTTTACGTGCCCCCTGACTGGGAATGGAAAATGTTGGGTTTTCCTCTGTTAATTATTTGTATATAAGTCAAAGACCTAATGGAATTCGTTAAGCAAGGAGCATTGTGGTTTTGCTGTAAAAAGAAAAGCACTCAATACCACAATGATTAGTTCCATACCATAAGGAAGACTGGAGTCTTTAGGAATAAATAAAATCAAGTGTGCTACTGGCACGTGAAAAAATAATTATTGAACTGGAAGACAAATTCTTGAACAGTTAAGAGAGATGACAAAAACCTCAGAAAGTTGTCAGACATGGTTTGAAACTTGCATTTAATCTTGTGATGTGGTGAGAGAGGGGAAGGGTGAGATGCTGAAGGACAACTGCAGGATTAGAAGTACCACCAAGTTTTTCCACAGGCACTTCCTCCAGGAGAGCCCTGTCTGTCTGTAAAATGTGCATCAAATGGCCCATACCCGAATTTCATGGGTGCTGAGCTCCGGGTGTGCTTGAGAATTACAGTCTGTAGTTCAAAATCCAGGCAGCTGAGACTGGTAAATTTAGAGAAAAATGACTGTGGCCTGCAACTTCAGTGGCAAACTGAGTGAGCTGGGTCTCTTTTTTAAAATAATTTCTGCTAAACTTAAAAAAATCTACCAAATCAGAATTGTTTCATATATCCAGGGCTGGCAGCTGTGAGTGCCTCAATAATTCTGTTCAGGACAAAGTAGTAACATGAACACTTGAATTTATTAAATATGTTTTCCTTGGTGGATAATGATTTACAAAATTGCCTGATATTTTGGAAGCCTCATTTACCATTAGGGTGGTGTTGCAGCAGTCCTGCAGCCATTATGTGGGCTGGACATCAATCACTGGGTAACAGCATCCATTGCCTTTGCAAAGAAACTTTCCCCAAGTTTTTCTCCCCCTTCATGATCACTTTTTTCCCCTTTTCCCTCTTAAAAGGCATGAGAAAATCCTAGAAGTCTGCGTGGTCAGTGGCACTGTGGGAAGTATCTATCCACCTTGTTTAATTTTCCCCCTCTTCCCCACTCTTTTTTGCCTGTTGCAATAGTTAATGTGACATCTTTAGGCACGGTGTCTTTTCACCTGAGCAGCCACACACATTGCATAAACAAACAGCTGAATTTTCTTCCCCCAAGTCTCCCTCACCAAACTTTTATCTCCAGCTGCACAGAGAACCTCTCCTTTTGCTTTGCAGATAATTATTTAAACCCCTGTGTACTCGGTTCCTGTTCTTGGCCAGTTGAATGCTGGCCCTTTGAATAACGAACAGTAATCTTGTCTTGTTGCAAGGAAGTTTTAGGCACAGGACAAGCCTGAGCTGTAAGATTTCTGCAGCTGGTTGATAAGGAGCTTGACTGCTGGGAACCTTTCTGAGGTTCATAAAAATGTAACGCTGGAGAATGACAAATCCTTTAGTCTACCACTGCACCACTTCATTTCCCAGCAAAGGCAGTGCTGTAAATGGAAGATTACAAAAAGCTGTAGGCACCACTTATATTCCAAGAGCAAGTTTTGCTGCTGACCAAAGGAAACATTTTTAAATCACTTATGTGTGCAGTGAATATTTGAGGCCATGCTTGCATATTTTATGTCCAAACAATAATCCATTCTTCAGCTGTCGTGGTGGACCATCAGGTCACTGCTGAGTGTTGGAGAGTGGAGGTGAGGGAACAGCAAAATCACTGATGTGTGACAATTTTAGAGAAGCAGCCTATTACTTTGAGGAAATGGCTGCTTTTGATCTGCCTGGTGATCGAGCTGGTGCTTTCTCAGGATGGCAACAACTCTCTGCTTTAAGGGCAGCACATTTTTCATGCACAATAACGTAATTTCTGTAGCCTTCAGATGTTTTGGTTTCAGAAAGGCCTTTTTTTTGCTTTTCTAGTCATAGAACTCAGATGGTTAAACACATATGAGCTGGGATTTTGTTTCAGCATGAAGAGTTAATTTAACTGAGTGAGTTGAGTAGTTCTGGGTCACTTTTTTACTGAAAATGTCAGGTTTGTCAGAAAGACTTGCTGGGGTGCAGCCTGGCAGGCTGGAAAACAAGGGCTGCCTGTCACTGGGGAAGGTTTGGTTTAAACTGATTAGCTCATGTTGACATCAGCAGTGATGCTCAGAATAAGAGCATACAAATGGAATTTGTTTACTTCTGACTGGGGTGATGCCACCTTTCTGGAGTTTCTGCTTCGTAACTGTATGGAAATTGTGTTGCTCGTGCAGAGGAAAAAGTTGTGTTATTTGGTTTACTTCATTCAGTCAGTGTAAAGAAGTTTAAAATAGATACTTGTTCTTGTAACTGTTTTACTCACCTATTTTGAAACAGAGGCTGTAATCATCATGCATGAATTCATGTTATTTTGGCAGCATTTTAAGAGAAAGATCAGTGAATCATAAGTGATTATGAACTCTTTTCTTAAATATACGAGCCACCACACTTGTGAATGGTCCTGCTGAAGTAATATTTAATATTGATGGGAACAGCTGAGTGTCAAGCAGTTGGAAATCTGGCTTTGAAAGAGCTCCACAGTTTTGATGAATGCATCATCCACAACACAGCTGAGGAACCTGCAAGCTGTTGGTTTATCAGATGAGAGAATACAGATATATTAGAAGTCACTAGAGAGGAGGCCCTTTTTTTTTTTTTAATCCAAGATTTTATTTTATTTTTATGAGAAAGCTCAATTTAGTCAAGCAAGGGCATAGGAGGAGGTTATAATTCAAGCCACCTTACTTAGCTCAATTTCTTTCATAAAAGACATAAAACTCAATTAAAGCTGATGATTGAGGAAGGAAATTAAGTGAACTGGGAGCTCTAAACAGATCTACAAAAGCACTTGGAAAATTAAGCCCAGATTATTCTGTTCATGTACAAAGTCATTTAGATGGTGAATGGAAACCATATACTGTGAAACCCAGCAAATATTCCGTGTTCATAAATAATTGAAACTCCTCAGGGTAAAATATTCAGTGGCAGCAGACACCTAATAAAACCAGAAGAAATAAAAAGGACATAAGACCACTGAAGAATGTCCAACACATGATAAAGGACTCCAGTGCAGCTGCATCAAAGCCCCCAGGTTAACAAAGGGTGTGAAAGTAAAGCTGGTGACCAAGCAAGATGAAATAATCAAGGAGCCTGGATATCTTCTGATGGTATCTGGCAAAAGAGCCTTGTGCCAACCAATGTGCATATTCATAAAGAACAGTAGGTTTAAAACTTAGTTTTCTGGCTTAAACATCTAGAATAAGGTACATGGTATTAGCAGTTCAAATATTGATTCTGGAGATGGAGGTTTTTAAAAGTATCTTTTAAGTATAATAAATATCTGTAGAAGAGAAAGTTACCCAGAAATACTGTGCCACCATCTGTCTATAAAGTGACTGTAATTCCAAAGCTGCTTGTAATTATTACCAGTGCCTGTTCAAACAGTGAGAGAGAGGTGGAGGATGTGAACAGAGGAAAGAAAATCTCTTCAATCCTTTCCCAAAAACTGCATACACCAACACTGGTGGGACAGACTTTTTAAATGAGGTCTTGCCCCAGGTAAGCTGCTGCTGCTATTAAAAAAAGGTAAATTAAGGGACTTAAGTTCTTTTAGGTAGTTTCATGGCAAGTTTCTTCACAAAACGTGAGGCTTCGTAATCATACAAACCATTTGATGGGAATTCATAAACAAACTATGTCAGACATTGTTGATGTGCTTCGGCTTCTTTTGCTTTTCCTGATCCTGTGGCTTAGCTGCTGAATTGTTGCATGGTTCTCAGCTTTTCCATAGAAAATCCCCACGTTTTGTGGGAGTATTCTGGAATTGCAGCAAGATTTTCCAAGAGACAACTGTGCTACCATTATTTCATAAAAAATTGTTTATTGCTTTGTTCCTGTATTCATTAAGCTGGGCTCTAAAGCAGTCTGAAAGGGGAGGAAAAGAGCTGCATTTCCCAGGGACAGGGTATGGAATGCCCTGTACAACCCCCTGCAAGGGAGGGAGAGCTGAAGATGGCAGCTCACTGCAGCAAACATTGAACACAGCAGGGAGCTGGAGCTGCAGTGCTGGCTTTGTGTTCCATCCTGCTGCAGGAGGGCAGAGGGAAAGGCAGAATATGGACAATTGAAATTATCCCCTTCCTGTATCGCTCTGGGTTCTGCTTCCCATTGTGGGGAAAAAAACCCTGCCTTCAGTTACTGCAGATTCTGGGAGACTTCATCTGGCTGTGACTGTCTGGCTCTCTGTCAGAACAGGATGCTAAGGCAGGTGAGCTTTTGCTCTGCCTCACTGAATTCTAATTTCCACTTGAAGATAGTAATTCTGAGTGTCACTCCTGGGGGGCTTGAACAACTCATCACCACAGATGCAAAGGAGAGGGAGATTCCTGCTCAATAATTGTTTTCATCTGAGGAGCAGAAAGCCTGAAGTGTATTACTCTTTTGAAGTCTGTAGTTAAGTATTGCCCTTGATTAGAAATAAAGCTAAATACGTGCAAAACTGCATTTTGCAAACTAGCTTGCAGTCTTTTACATGTTTAATACTCTCTTGGGAAAGGTTTTAGAAACACTTTCTATCACGTAGTGCTGATGTTTGTTTGCTCTGCAGGCAGGTTTCTTGTGTTGAATCTCTCTCTGGTGCATCTTTACTGTGATGTCAATCAGTTGTTCACCACTTATTTATTGACATAATTCTTTCCCTTGCTAACTCTCCATTGCCTGTTTTTTCTTGTTGCTTTCTTTCTTCATGCAGTTCCTCATCTCCCAAGTGAATGCACATGTTCTCTATTTCAAGGGGATTTTTTTGATGTTTTCTTTTTTCTCCCCTCCTACAGCTGATTATCAATTTTTCATAATTAGAAAATCAGTGTGATCAAGAGGTCCTTACCTTGCCTGCTCAGACAGTCTGAATGCAAGCTCCAAAGTGCTGATAGCTCCTGGGAGAATTTGGATTACCACAGTAAGGTTTGATACCTGTGGAAACAACGACCAAAAGCTTCTGAAAACGTGAGTCTTGTAAAAATTATTTTGTTATTGCACCAATATGTTACTGGAGACATACTGGCCTGGCTGGCTTTCTGGGGAAAGAAAAACTCATACACAAATACACACAACTCTGGGTTTTTTTCACTTTGATGTTTTCTTGCAAACTGTGTGATAGGGAACTCTGTTCCTGCCAAGTTAGACTGGAATTCCCTTCCCTACTGGACACTTTCTGTGCTCTTTTTTGCCTGAAATTTACACAATTCGACCTGTTTGCAAGAAGCCTTTGGAAATGAGGCACAAAATCCAAATGCAGTGTGCAGAGCATTAACTGGATGTCCAGCACTGGCTTTTTCTCTGGGCCATGTGCTTAATGACACTGGACTTGAGTTCCTGTTCGTGGCACTGGTTCCTATTTCTGAGCAGCTGCATCACCCAATCCAGTTCTATTTTGGCAATTAATTAAGTGGGGGCAGGAATTGCTGTTCTATAAATGAAATGAGGATGCTGCTGCTGCTGCTGGAAGAACTGGAAATTATAATTTGCTGGTGAGGTGATTCAGGAATACGTAATGAGGTAGAATTTTGGATCCCAGCTGTTGCAGGGGTAGACCTCACTGCTGGGGGATTTTTGTGCAACAGGGTGTCAGGGGGCTGTATCATTTGGCTGCTTGGTAAATGTAAAATTACTGCTCAGTAAAATGTAAATTTTTATATAAGTGCTAGAGAGAGCAGGCTTGCAGATGATAGGAGCAGAAACTGGAGAAGTCATCTTTGCTCATGGTAGGTTCTGCCTCTCTCAAGGTGTTGTTGCCTCCTGGTGAGATCCTGGAAGGTAGAAATAATTTGATTTTTTGACAGACATCCTGTACAGATCTCTATGTGAAGTCAGAAATAGGCTTTACCCGTGGCACTGTATGATAAGAATTGTAAAACATCTTAATGGACAAGGGCTTGTTGCATATAGTGAATTTAGAGTGCTCATATATGGGCTGTCCTCCATAATGACAGACTTTGAAGCTGTAATACAATATGCAAACCCACTTATCAAAAATGAGGTATCAAGATATTGCATTATTCACTGCTACCAAAATCCATCCTGTTGTCTGTCTTACTTTCCTTGCCTGTCCTAAACAACACACCTTGAGAAGGAAAGGACAGAGTGCAAGCATCAAAGAAACTGCAGGAACTTTAGTCCTACTGTTATGCCAGGAAGATTCTATAAAAGTGTTACAAAGGTAAATAATGCCAGTGTGATAATTATTTTATTATGGTGAGCGAGAAAAGGGAGCTTTTTATCTTTTAAAATTCAATCCAAAAGCAGTATTTCATTCTCTTTTTATCCAGTAAAATAACTGAAAATGGTTTTCCTTGGAACACAGATAAGAAAACGCTACTGATTAAAGATAATGTTGTGGAATGTCTGGCAGGGTTCAGTGCATCAATAACCCTGACACATAATTAAAGAAATTGAAAATGCCCTGTGTGTGTTCTCTGATAGAATGCAGTAAAAAGATCACTGAGATACCAAAGCTCTTGCACAACACCAGATATATTTTGAAATCAATCTCTTTTATTTTTAATCTTTTATTTGAGTTCTTTAAATACCTATAAAGCCAAAACCTAAACCTGCATCGGTGCCTTTAGCCAGTCCTATTGAGAGTGGCTCGTATTTCATTCAATTCATTGCTAAGGTCAGCAGAAAGGACTGGATTTCAGCTGAGAAACAGAGCCCAGGGGCTCCTTGATGATGATCTCAGGCAGAGCTGAGCTGGTGTCTCTCTCCTTTTTCCTAACAGTTCCCTTCTTCTCAGTCCAATCTTGATCCCCCCCATTCCTTCTCCTTTTTAGTGTTTTTTTGTTTGTTTGTTTTTAAGTTAATATGCTTGTACTTCTCTTTCCTTTCTGTACTCATACCTTTGTTTTTGTTGTTTGTTTGTTTTTAAGTTAATATGCTTGTACTTCTCTTTCCTTTCTGTACTCATACCACAGCTGTCTGAAATGAACCCTAGGATAATAGGAAAGCTTGTTATTTTGAAATTTTGTAGGAGGAGGAGATCATTCTGCTGTAGGTCACTTATTTCCAGGTGGGTCCTGGGCTTCATTAGCCCAGAACTCTGCATTGGAAAGAACTGGGAATCTTTTGGGACCACCCTAATTTTAACAGAAAGGACAAAACCACATGAGACTCTGTAAAAGACTTAAAGGGATGCACAAAGGAAAGGTTTTTCCATGGAAAAAGCAGCAAGAAATCTGGATTTGTTTTGGCTTTAAGTTCAGACTCTGCCAAGGGTTGAAGTTCTTACCAGATTTTCTTCATCAGAAAGCGGTGAGGGCACCTGGCCTTTAAAAAATATTGAAGTAAGATGTCACTTTTTCATAGAAATGTTGTTTCAGATCCCTGACTGATTTTTTTTCCTGTTGGAATTACAACTTTGATGATGAGATGCTGAGACAAAAATGCAAGTGGCCAGGTTGATTTTGCTCCCTGCCTCCCTGATGGACAATGCTGCAATGTAAAAATATTCTTTCATGAGAAATGAAGAGTGCTTTTGTAAAAACAGCTTCTCAAAATTAAGAAATACGTAATGAAAGGCATTTGTTGCTGTCGTGTTTTGCTGGAGGAAGATGGATGTTGGGAATGAGTTCTCTTCTATTTTATTAAAGAATCCTAACATTGTAAGTGCTGAATTGTTCTTACAGATACTAACAGATGATATCATGCTCTCAAGAGACTTGATTTTTACAAGCAGTTACAAGTCTGAGAACCTTCAGAGGGATTCCCAGGGCTCTAGAAATGAATGGGGAAGAGTTCAGCACCTGGGCTGAGCTGGACACAGCCACAGGTCTTTGGAGAAGTTCTCGCTGGCTCAGAGGGCACAGATTTGGGATATTTCTGTACCCATCATCCTTCTGTGTAACTGAGCAGCAGCAATGAGTGTTTTGTTCTTGCCTCAGGAGGAAATAACGAAGATTAGCATGACTGGCAGTTAAATGTTGGGATGAGGAAAATATGCTCTGCACATAAAATTCATTCCTTTTCCCTTAATTGGTCTTTAAGGCAAGCATAGGGAATAATCCATGTTTCACTTACTTTAAAGTTGCATTTGTGAAAGTCACTTGAGTTAAATTACACACAGTGCTGAAATACATTGCTGCCACACTTGTGACCTGAGGGTGAGTGCACTCCAAAGTGTTACCCTTGAACAATCACCAGAGGAGACAAATCCTGAGCTTCAGTAAATCCTCACTGCAGAGGTCAGGGGAGCCTAAGTGAATGGAATTAAAGCAGAACATGTGCTTAAACAGAGAGATTTGGGCAGGATCAAAATTAAACACGCAGGAGGAAATTTCAAAAAGATATTTAAGCTTGAAAGGTTCAGAGAAGGATGTGATTTGCATATTAGTCTGCTCAGTATCTAGTGGACAGCAGCAGTTGTTTGTATTTGTAAACATGTAAACACCTCAGAAAAGCATCTTGTTCCCACAGTAGTGAGCTTGTGAGCATCCTGCTCTCCTGCCCAGCTTGTTTTCTCTTCACAGTGAGCCTGTTATGAACTCCCCAGTTCCTAAGTGAACAGTAGAGTCTGTGTAGAGAGTACTGATGGGGGCAGAGCACTGTCAAGAAGACTGAGAGATGAGATAATGAAAAGGGTGGGTTAAACACTGCAATCGTGTTTATATTTGGATTGCTCTTTTATTGGTAGTTTCGTTTTTCAATTACCAGCATTAACTCACTGCTCTGCTGAACCAGAAGGCACAGATAGCACAGCTGATAACATGCTCCTGGAGGAGCCATACAGGAACTGTACTCATGCATGTCATGCCAAACTGTCACTTCCAGCCAAATTCCAACATGGAAAAGTTAAGAGTTACACCAGTATGGGTGTTGGCATCTGCACATTAAATCCCCAACAGTTTTGGGGTCAGATTGCATTGGATGTGCTCTGATCACCTTTTTATTTGCCCTCTCTCATCTGTCTCTCCTCTCATACCAGACTTGTGGATGCCATAAGGACTGAGGGGCTGGACAGGCAGACAGGCAGGGCTGGGCAGCTCTGCCTCCAAGAACAGAGTTTCTAGCCAGTCTTTTCCAGTGTGTTTCACTGTCCATCTTGGGAGTTTGTTTTACTGAAATTTCCCTTGTCCCTCTTCAAAACTACTACTTCTTGTCCTGCCTATGGTAAAGTTTATTCTCTCATGTTTACCAGCTGCTTTATATAAGATATCTTTCCTTGGTGCTCTTCAGTCTAGGCAACTGTAATTCCTTCAGCATCTCTTTTCAGATCACACCTTTCCAGATCTCAGATTTTGCTGTTCTCAGTATCCCTCCTTGATTGGAAAACATCCTCATGGTTTGCTTTGGCACTGCAGCCTGCTTAGAACAGCACAAAGCATCCAGAGCCTTAAGAAAAAAGCAGGGTTATCAAAATGCCTCTCAGCTGGCACACACCTCACCTCACAAGGATCATAATTTATCAGATACAGGGTCTTGAGGGACTCTACAGGGGCGTTGTGTGGACACCCTGTCAGAGCAGCATTGCAGGGACAGCTGGCACTGAGGGAAGAGACTGCCTTCCTTTGTGTCACTCCCCTCTAGCATCCTAGTCCTGCTGGCATTTACACAGTTTATGGCCACTGTAACCATGAAAAATACACAGTTTCGACCTGGAGAGCCAGAGCTGCTTTGCCAGGAGATAAAGCCATTCAGATGCAAAAAGCTTTTTGCTTTTGTTTGTATGTGCTCTAATTACTAAAGAGGGGTTGGGGAGGGGGAAGTGCCAGGCTGCTTAAATGTTTAATTTTGGGTTGGAATAGGTTCCAAGAACAGGCTGCTGAGCAGTGGCTCAGCTGCTGCTTTAGCCCTTTGTTACACAGGGAAAGGTAAGTGGATGTTTTGGAAGGCTGTGAACAGCCCTGAGATAACTGCACGTCATTTGCTTCTGGTGTCAGTCCTTGCCTTGTGAATTTGATTTGAAAAGGTGAAATGCTAGTAAATGGGGTAATGAGTGTAGAGAATCTCTCTGATTGCATGAAAGAAAATGGGGGGAAAAGATGGAAATTCCTGCAAGGTGAAACGTTTGAAAGAATTGCGTAACAAGAGGCTAATTGGATATAATTTTTTATCCCCTAAAAGCGTTATGCTGCCGGATGCCAGAGAAAGATGTAAGAAATCTGTTGTCCAGATGCATTTGCTTCCTGTGGCTAAATGTAAAACTCCCCCTGACAGCTTGTGCCTGCAGATGAGTCCAGGAAACAGATGATGGCGCTGAATTACCAGCGAGGAAATCAGCGGGACAGCCAGACAGTGTCACTGCTTCACATGAGCCCTCATCCCGGGCCCCACAGCTTCCAGACACGCTGTCACAGCACAGAGCAGGGAGTTTCAAGGAGGGGAGAGCTTCCCTGAATTACCAGGTTTGAGCTGTGCATTTGTAGTTGATTTGCAGAACAGAGACTGGACATTTTCGCTGCAGACCGGTCTGTCTGTATGTGTAGGCATGAGAGAAGGAAGAGTCCAAGCCTCAAGGAAAGAAAATACCATTTTCTCAACAAGATAAAAAGGAAATTAGCTACACTCTATCATTAGTACCATCTAGTTGCCCCATTAACAAGAGTCAGTGATAATAATAAGTTGCACAGGGAAAATTAGACCATGGATGGACTAATGAGGAAAAAAATGAGTGACTGGAACATTAGACTTGGACCCCATTAGCGTGATCAGACCACTGGATAAAATATCAGCTGCCCAAATAAGGGCATGTTTTCTATCCTATATTTTTTTTGCTTCCCTGCAGTCTCCTTTGCTCCTTCAGAGAGCTCTGAAGGTACCTTCGGTCACAGCCCTCAGCCAGCTGTTGTCACTGGGCCTCTGCAAGGCATGGATGAGGATTTCTTTAATCTCAGTTTCTGTAGTGATGGGATTCCAGTTCACAGGCTGCTGATTAACTCTGTGTACTTTACAAATGTTGCCCTTCGAAGTAAATTAATCAAATCGTGGTTAATTCCACATGAAAGCAAAGGGGATTTTACTATTATCTTTTACACGTGGCAATAGGGTACTGCAAAGCACTTTTTGCACCTAATTAGTTGAGCTAAATGTCCACTAAATAACTCGGAGTTCCAGGCTAAGCATGAGCTAGAGATGGAGCTTTCAGTTAATAGAACAAGTCACCTGCTTTTCTCAAGGAGAAACGTCAATGGGAAAGTGGTTTGAAGCCTGCTGGTGGAAACCAGAGAATGGATTATTATTAATAATACCTGTAGCAAGTTTTACCAGGTCTGTGGTGCTTTGGAAGCTGCAGCTGCAGTTCTGATGGGGGTGGGAAGAGTGAGCCAAGGCTGTCCTTCCTGCACTGAGTGCTGATTCCATGGGGTGAGCCGGTGGGGATTTGGGGAAGCACGTTCTGTGCAAACTCCTCCCTGGTCCTTCCAACTTGTGTGAAATAATAAGGAAGTGTTAGGAAAAGGAGGCATCCTAGTGCATTGAGAGAATGAAAAGGTGATGGTGGGGATTAACTTTTAACTTCTCCTGTTTCCTGCTCTGTTTCCATTCAAATGAAAGGATGGGGTTTTTTTTGGGAATCGTTACCAATGGATAGATCATAAAGGATCTGAGAGGTAGACTGTGGGGCTGAATGAGCAATGGTGATGGCTATTGCATGGAGTTCAGGTCTGGTTGCATTAAATAAATATTTCATTATTGGTTTTAAATAGTTTCCTGAATATATCTACATCTGTCTTCAATCTTAGAATAGAATAGACCATAAAAAAAAATGCTTATAACAAAATAGACCAATACTGCAAAGTTCTGTAATACAAGAGGACTGATTGAGATTAATTAATGTGTAATCAACTAAGGGAAAACTGATGTGCTTGGATCTGTACTAGCTCCTCATAACTCAGGCCAAACCAGGCATAGCTCAGCAATAGTGCCAGAGGTTGGAAGTGTGGGCTTTCCCTTCCTCATGCAGAGAGAGATTCAGCAAAATAGTGGGACCCTGCAGGATCTGGCTCCAGGCAGCAGGCTAGAGGAGATGCCAGTTGAGGCATGGAGGCAGAATAAGGAGATGGAAAAACTCAAGGAGTTTGTGTCATAACAGAGGGTTAACTTTGGCTTGTGACGTTTTTTAATCGCTGTTGTGTAGCCATTGTGGCAATTTACAGGGAGCTGGAGGGTAAAACCAGGATTGGTGTTCCATGGAGTGGGCATGCAGAGTACCTCTGGAAGCATGGCTAGTGGAGCAAGTGTCAAATGAAATCCCATGAGGGTTTCCTAAAGGTGCACAAGTCCTACCATCTATCTATCCATCTATCTATCCATCTATCTATCCATCCATCTATCTATCCATCTATCTATCCATCCATCTATCTATCCATCCATCTATCTATCCATCTATCTATCTATCTGTAAAGAGAGAACGTGCTCTTTGGGAGTAAAAAACTTAATGTTTCAGGAGTTGTTGTTTATTTGAAAAATAAGTCAGTCTCAGAGTCCTGTATTTGTTTGATGCAGGGGAATGTTCTCTGAGCAGAACAGCCATAATAACTGAGAGCATTAGAGATACTTTGATGCCAGGCTCGCCATAAAGGGAAAGGTGTTTTTTATCCTGCAGTGTAACTAGTAAGCAAAGCTTCAAAAAGCAATAATCCCATTATTAATAAATTAATAAATTTACCTCTCCGTGAAAAATGTAGTCTTTGTTGTGTAAGGACTAAAAATGTTTAAGTCTTTCTGGAAGAGAGAAAGGGGGAGTGTGGTGGTAGAACAGCTTAGTCAGAAGATGGATGAGGCAACACCCCAAATCTCAGGGTGAAGGGAAGTTCAAAAAAACCAGATCCAGGAAGAAATTGGTGCCTCCCTGTAACGTGTTTAAAAGAGCTTCAGTGAGATTGTTACCTAGGCAATAGGGCAAGCAAATGAGCAGCACTGCTGTAAGACAACCTGATAAACGAGACCCTAATAAGATTGTAATGGTTGTAAATATGAATGCAAAGGAGATGAGTTCTTTAGGAGGTCTCTCTCTGTTCCCCAGAAATCAATAATGCACGGCCTGTGCTGTGGAAAGCATTTATCTGTCTTCGATCCTGCCTCCCCCAAAAATGGCTCTGCATTTGCAGACAGGGATTTAAGTGTGAACAAGAGTTTGCACAAGTTCAGAGGATCCTTTAACGTACTCTTTTGTCACCAAGGTAAAGTTGCCTTCATTTATAGGTGTCATTTTGTAGTGCTGCTAATTTTAGCTGGCCATACCAAAGGAGAGTATTTATCTTCTGTCATTTCTCATTTTTTTGGCTTTTTAAGAAAGTATGTTTATAAATAGCACGACTTACATCAATGAATTAGTAACTAAATTAACTGAGGTGGCTGGAAGGCTCTTCAAAGTAAAAGACCCTCATGAATTACAAACCTAATCATTGTCTGCACTCAGAATATCCTTTATATTTAATAGCACACCAGATAGGTGATTTGTTTTCTGTGTCAGCATGCAAAGATTGCAGGCCTTCATTCCCTGGGATAGGCAATCTCACCTTTATTATTGATGTACCCTTCTGCACTGAAAACAACAGGGTGCCATTTGGTCCCAGGGCGTTGTAAGGAACTTCAGAGGGACGTCAGTGGATGGCACCTCATCATCAGTGACAGAAAATCACTGCAAAAAGGTTGCCAGACATTTAACCAAAAAAAACCTCCCACCTTCCTTTGATTCCTTTATGTGTCTTGATGCTCAAAGACCTCTTAGAACAGCTAAGTTTATATTTAAGTACTGGTACATTTTTCCTCTGTTAGTAGGCACAGAGGGTAAAATATATCAAATTTGGCAATCTCATTTAACATATTTTCTTCATTTTTTTAAAAAGCTAACTATTGACTAAGGAAAGATCAATATCTACATCCCTGGCTTTTTCTAGGTTGTGTTAAGAGTGAAAATTACTTCAGAAATGTAACATTTAAAGATATGCAACCTAGTCTTTTATACCTGGAAATCTAGGCTCCTGGCACTGTTAGACCATTACATTAATAAATGTCCCCTTGCTTTTGCTTTTACTGCTCTTTCTTCTAATTATGCTGCATATGGAAGTTTGGTCTCCTTTATTTCTTGGATTGCCTCAAGTGACGTGTTACAAAGATTAATATTCCCTCCAGGGGGGAATCCCTTATTTTAATGCACTTGACAAAACTGTACCTCAGCAAACTGACTGGGAAAGCTGCTGTGCTTTCCTTTTTCAGTCTGCTGTCTGTTTGCATGGCTAAATTCCTTTCTCTGGGCGAGAAATTTCTACTCTCCTACCAGGTGGAAGGGATGTATTTTTAATCCTTCTGTAGTGATTTGCACCAGCACGTGCACTGCAGTTTGTTGGAAATCTCTCTGGCAGGGCCTTAGCTTTGCCTTACCCCAGAACATTCCTGTTTGTGCTCCTTAAATAGCTGTTCTCCAGAGCCCAGGGATTTTGTGTGGTTTTGGGAAATATTCATGCTTAATTTTTCAGTGAAAGACCAAACCATTCGCTTGCGTTGTTTGCACAGTTACCACTTCCCATGGAAATTAGGCTTTTCCCACCACTTCCATCATAATTAAATGCTAGAAATTTATGAAGGGTGAGGTTTTTATTCAGCGAAATTATTCAAGCTGTTGATGGTGATTATTTATGAAACCACCTGTGAATCAGTCTGACTTTATTAGCATCGAAAATTGTGTCAGTAATGAAAAATATGAACTCCCTGCTCATATAAATAATAATAATAAAAAAAGCCACTTATTTGGAAATCTGTCATGTAGGAGGCAATGTTCTTACATTCAGCATTTGCTGATAAGTAAGCATGTACTGCCTCTGTTCCGATAACAGTTCCCTTCAAATGCTGATTCAGGTTTGCAAAGTCTTTAACACAGCCCTGCAGGCGATGAAATTACTTTGTCTTCTAACAAATTATTCAGAAACTTTGTATGAGATGGAGGGCTGCCAAGTCTCTGCTCCGGGCTGAGAAGCAGTGCTCACGTGAGCCTCTTCTGCATTAAGGCTGCCAGCAAATAAAACCCTTTCCTTGGCACCAGCATCTGACTGCACTGAGCTTCTCAGCGTGACTCCACAGGTGCTTTTTGGCAGTGGGAATGCTCACACCTACACGGGAAAGGAGAGTGTCTTAAGGTACTGTCTCCTCTCCTCCTTTTCCTGCTCCTGGTCAGGAGTTTTTTGTTTGTTTGTTTGGGTTGATTTTCTTTTTCTTTTGTGTCCTCAGGATGTTAAGCCGAGCACAAAACTACTTGGATTTGTTCAGTTCCAAGCAGAATCTTCTTCAGTGACTGGGGTTTGCTCTTGGCAGAAGCTTCTTCTGTTTTGATCCAGTTCTCTAAACTGAAGGCGAGGTATTTAGGACATTTCTAAGGGTTTTGTGGTGCTTCATCCTGGCTTTATAGAGCCTGCACTAATACATTTAATAATTTCGGGTCAGGTTGCCACCATCCTGACCTGGCAGTCCAGTGAGGGAATGAGTGTTGGCTGGTGCCTCTGAACCTGCCTGGCACGTGGTGTTGCACTGGGATCACAATGACTGAGATTTCCTCTGTTTCATTGTGACTGATAACCTTATCAACTCAGAGTAATTCCACTTGGCCAGCCAGGGTGCAGTCATCTGAAAGACACCAGGTATGTACTTTCTCTGCACAGCCTGTTTTCCTTCTGTGATTGCCTCCTGAAGGGATTACCCTGGCACAGAATCTTCTATTTGACACCACCCGCCTTTGATCTCTGAATTCTTTGTGATGAGTGTTCTTACCTGCTCTCCATTCAGTCTGTTCTTTTTCCTGGGAGGAGAAAGGGGCTCAGAAAGTCTTCTGCAGGAAAGGTTTTCTTCCCCCAGGCAGATGAGCAGGGCTGCCAGTCCAGGGGAACTTGCAAGGGCTGTGAGTCTAGACTAGAAACGTGGGAGCAGACTCAGAAGGGTGACCGAGGTCCCTGAGGAATGAGACCAACCCACGGGTGGTTTTGCACCAAAACAGAACTTTGCAGAGCTCCTAAACCTTCAGATCCACACCTAGGCACTAAACTGTGTGAGTAGGTTCTTTTTTTTCCCCAAGTGCTGAGACCCTGTTCTTAGTCCTTGCCTGAAGGACAGTTGCACAGCATCTCAAAACTTAAATCAGCTCTGTAAGTTTTGGAATACTGATGAGAAGAATAACTTTTGGCTTTTTATGTATCTATATCTTGACATGTGCTTTTTTAATTCAACTTTTCCATTATTTTTCCATAACTTGTGGCATTTGAATAGTATTGTCTCTAGCTTCCTCGATGCCCTTCAGTATTGCAATTCAGCCAAACAGAGGGCTTGTTCAAAGATGAGGGAAGTGAGGATGGCTTTACTGTTCCATTTCTTGATCACCATCACAGGGAACTGGAAAATCAGAATCTGGGTACCGGCAAAATCAAAATACTGACAGAAAACAACCAGCTTTTATTACATTAATTAATTGTCACTCATTGCACGTCTCGCACAGTGAATGCAAAATAAACTAATCCTTGGCATCTTGTCAGTATTCCTGCACAGACAATTTGTCAGATTATTAAAAATAATGCTACCTGCAAGTTGGCATTGGGGTATGCCCAGAGAGAGGGTTAATCCTAAATCAAACTGCGTCATATTAGAGAAAGTGTCTATTAATCAGTAATTAAATGGCTTATTAAGTTGATTAGTTGGTTTTAACCCAGTAAAGTTGCTTATTTTGTGGGAATATTAGTGTACTGTTGTTCTTACAGTAATTTATTGCAGTTCTGTAGAGGCAGCCGTGGTAAAATTGATCAGGATTAGAACTGCTGTGTTGGGAATTTGTAAATCCATTATTGTAACTGGTTTCCATTTCTTCAGAAAGCAAGACAGGTCCACATTGCTGATTCTGGTTATTTTTAAGTTCTGTAACACAGGGAATGGGATCCAAAGGAGTCCTCCTGTGTAGATGCTTTGGGTTGCATTTCCTTTCCCAGGAGGCTCTAAGAATTCACAGATCAAGAAACAAATCTGTACAAAACCAAGCTCCAGCTCTCAAATTTAAAACTGTTTTTGTAGCCATCTCCCCCATCTGGGCACACCCAGTAATGGGAACCCAAAATAGGGCCTGTCTGCCTGGTTCCTCAGATGCCCTTGTGGTTCACCAGCCCCACCTTGTGATACAGAAGAATTGGGCATGGTATTTTTTTTATCTTTTGAGATAGCCAAGCAGAGCTGGGATTTAGCAACCCTTTAGAATCCCAAGGAATGAGTAACTTTATGCACACGGTGGTTGGCTTCGTTCTGCTCTCACAAATGAACCTGAGGGACCTCTGTAATATCAAGAAGTGTAAGTGAGAAACCAGAATTAAGTCATAACTGCAGAGATTATGTCCGGTTCCCAGTGGGAATTGCACTGAGACTTGGTCTCAGTTATTGAGGAAAGATGAGCTATCCTGACTCCTGGGGGCAGGAGGGAGCTGTAGTCCATGAGAAATCTGCAGGAAAAGATAACCATGAAGCGAGGAGTGATGGAGGGAGAACTCTAATCTTAAAAGGTTGTTTGGGAAAGCACAAAGCTCTGCAGAAGCTGTTTGTGTTGGCAAACTCGGGGGTTGCAGCTCAGCACTTGGAAAAATTAAGGCTCCAGTCACGTATGGAAGTGTGATATCCCATAGCTTCGTTCCCAAAGCTAGGAAACAAACTCCTGGCACATCCTTGTGCCTACATGTCTGTCATTGCCACAAAGAAAGACAAGATCTCAGCTGTGAGAAATCCAGACAAAGTTAATCCAGGGAATGAAGTGTTTGTGTGGAGTGTGTGTGTGTGCACCAAGAGAAATGTGTGCTTAAGGAGGGCAAAATGTTTATAAAACATCACCTGGGTGTCTGCACAAATATGATTTCACCATTTCCTAGAGGTTTTGTATTACTTAGAACTTGATTTTATTTTCCTTTGCTGTAAAGATCCAAACTGTTGTTTGTTTGGCTGCTTCACTAAACGATGCAGATTGTCAATATTGGCAAAGTTTCTTGGAAGTCTTTGCCCTTAGCTGTGCCTTGTAACCATCTTTTGATGTCTGGTGTTTCCTGACTACCCCTCTGCAGTAAAATACCTGGGTTTGTGCTGTTGCCAGCACATGGCTCCCCTCCATCCCTTCTCTTCATCAGAGAGAAGTGCAGTTGTTTTAAACCTGGTACAGGGTGATCCTTTCCTCTGCACATTGGGAGCAGAAATTGGCTTTTTGTTCAAACCTAGCTGCTCTTTACAGGACTAATTATTCCTTCAGTAAACAGTAAACCTTCAGTCAGCTGCAAACAGAAGTGTTGAGGTGAGCACTGTACTGAGTGTATTCTGAAAATACAGTAGTGCAGGATCCAAAGGGAGCTGGAGCTGGGATTGTTGCTGGGGGAACAGCTCTAACCAGCTGGGATTTTTGGTACTTGTTTTCCAGGTTTCCTCAAAACCACTGGAGGTGGCCTGGCTTGTTCCCATGAACGTGAGGTGCAGGTGAGTACACACTGCTCGGTTTTCTTCCCTGACTTACAAAGTCAGCATGGTGATAACTGTATGGTGGCGCTGCACAGTGAAGGTTCTTCTTTTTCATGTGTCATATTCCAGGCCATGTGCCTTGCCTCGACTAGCAGAGCATAAAAACACCTTAGTAAAGAGGATTTACAATAAGAAAAAATAACCAGCAGAAACTGCAGCCGGGAGAACGCCGAAACTGAAACCAGTACGTTGTTGATAGCTCAAAAAATAACATTTATTACAAAGAAGTGGCCAACAAAACAAGAAGCCGAGAGACAGGAAAGAGAAGGGAAATAAGCCCTGTGTGTGGGGTGGAAGTGTGGGGGCTTCAGCTTCCTGTGGGAAAGGGTGAAGGGCTGAGGAGTCTGTGGGCAGCTCTGGGCAGTCTGGGCTTAACTCTGAAAGTAAGCACTTTTCAGAATCTTCCTAAGCATTTTATCAGATTCAGGAGATGGCCAGAGCCCTGGATAAGTGTCAGAGCTTTCAGGTTCACCATCTCCTTTGGTGCTTTTTGCAAGGTGCTGTGGCATGGGAGCAGAACCCCAGCTGCTCATATTCCCAAAATTGCTATTTTTGGGGCTGTAATGGTCAGGGACAGTGGTGACACAGGCCTGGGTGCCAGCTGGCTGACTCCCTCCCCTGTGACATCTGTTCAAACCAGGACTGTCGGCACAGCGTGGCTGTGGCTGGAAGAGTGGATAGCAAGGACTTGGGGGAACCTGAAACACAAGCAACTGTGGCATAAGAAAGGCTGAAACAGAACAATAGATTGGGATTGCAGTTTCTCTGGGCCAGTTTCCCACTGGCTCCAGAGCAGAGGGGCTCCAGCCCTGGGAGCATCACTGTGGCCTCCTCTGAACTCAGTCCAACAGGTCTGTGTCCTCCCTCTGCTGAGGACCCCAGATGTGGATGCAATAGGTGCTCCCAAAATTCATCTTGTGATTTGATTCAGAAATTCGTCTTAAAAGGATTGGTTTTAGCACTTGGACATAAATTTTGCTTTTCACTCTCTCTGCTCATTAGGCTTGAAATGAAAGGACTTTTTTTGATTTAGAAAACCAGGCATTTATCCTTCCTATAATCTGGATGAGGAGCAAGATGCCAGTTCCTGCTCCATGGCTGGGGTCTGACTTCCCTGGGAATTTGTTTAGGCTGTGTGTGAAATCCACTTTTCCAGGCTGTGAATCTGCTGGTTGAGCTAAAACCAGTCCTGAGCCACCTGTAGCTGGCTCTGGGGCCTCACAGGCAGCGACCAGATAATAGTTCTGCTGTTTCTGAATAAAAGGGCATAAATGCAGTTGCTTGGCAAACTCCTGGGAGTTGAGGATTGTTCTTTTTTATTCTCATGGAGCATGCAAATATCCTGTTTTCGATTGGGGCTGGTGCCAATGTAACAAACCGTGTCAAGATTCGTGGTGGCCAAGGTAGAAACGAATTAATGTTGTTATTGAAGAAAGCAAAGCAAAAACCCCATGCTTGAAAAGAATTTGTGATCCTCCCGCAGCTGAATTTGAACAGAGATGAAATACAAGTTTTGTTTGAGCCAGCAGAGCAAAGCAACACGACACCACATTTCTACATCTATTCCCAACACTGATCTGAGTGAAAACTGCTGATTGCTGTGTTTGTTCCAGGCAGGGATGTGCCACGGTTGCCTTGAATTTTCTTGCAAACAATGAATCGCTACTGATGGCGCTGCTGGTGCTTCTGCTGCCATTATAGATTTAGACAAGCTCATTATCAGCATTATGGATGTTAACACTCTGTGTAAGAGCTATCAGCCTATCCTGGGAACAAAGGGGGAAATAAGCAAGCCCACAGAAGTTATTTTTGTGGAGGGTGGTTTTAAAAAGCATTCGTGCCTATTGCACTGTTTGCATGCAGGTCCTGAGCCAGTGGGATGGAGCCACGTGATGAGGAGTGTGTTTGCCTTTAGGGAATAATTGCAGATAAGAAAAAAGGAGCCCATGAAAGGAAAAGATTCATTTCAGTATCATCTCTTTGATCAGGTTCTTGCTATTGAATTCTGCTCATGCTTTTAAGTGCCCTTAAGTTCATCAGGTAGGGTTTTAACACGTAGGATACAACTTCTGTTCTAAAATAGTTCTTGGGCAGTTGTCTCTGAGAAGGGGGTGAGCAGTGCAAGGAAAGCTTTTGCTGTTGAGGTACACCTGAGCCATGGGGCTGTGCCTTGGGTGTCTCTCTGAGCTCTTCACAAGTCTTTGAGTTTTGTAAGAGATGCTGTTAGGAGACACCCAGCCCCAAATACCTGAAGTTGGGGACTGGTAATGTTTTTTTCGGGTTCCTGCTTCAGCTGGGAGAGAAAATAAATTTAAATGGATTCCTCCTTCTGCTTTTGTAGCACAGGGTGTTATGGGTTACAGCTGTAGAGAAAGAGCCTTGCTTGTGGCACCAGCCTTCTGCTGGAGGAGCTGAGCTGCCCTGTGCAGAGGAATCCAGACTAATCCAGCCCCTCTCTTAGGAAGCTCCACGTGTTTGGAAACCTGCTTGCTAAAAGACACAAAAGTGCTAAGAGCCAGAATTCCAGTTTGGCATTCAACGGAAAAACTTAGCTTTAAAAGTTTTCCAAACCCTGCAGAACTTGCAGAACCTTTTTGTTCACTTGTTCACGTGTGCTTTGTGGCCTCCTTGCCTTATTTAATTTAGGGGCAACTGCAGAATTCAATCAAGCAAGACACCACTCTAGGAATTCATTCAGCGCTGCCTCTTGATCTTGGAAAGTCCCGGCAGGCAAGTGAGATTTCCAGGCTGGTGAAATCTGCAGGGAACATTTTGCAAATCTCATAATACAGGGAAAGAGTTTGAATTTCAGGGAGCAAAATGCTCAGAATAAATATGCAGCTCTATAAACGCTTCTTCGAGGGCAATTTCACACTGCTGTAATTTCAGTTTTGCCTGGAATTTTTGTGGGATAGCTTTCAACATCAAAAGCATCAGGAAACACATAGTTATCTTTGTCAATGGGAAACCCCCACCCTTCAAAAGGAGCCTGAGACTTCAGTAATTTGATTCCAAATAAGTATGCAATTATAGATTTCAATATAAAACTCTTTCACGAGGGAGTTTTCCCTGAGAAGGGTGCAGCTCTGGGCTTTGGTATCCAGTGGCTCATGGGACAACTGGCACTTTCAGAGAACCCCAGAGCTCTCAGCAGAACTGGGTTCCTAAATTATTCATGTCCAAGCTGGGACAGGTTTATCTGAATAACTGAAGTTTATCTGCCACTCTTAAGTGGTATCTCAAGTACTGCAAAAAGGATTTGTTTGCCCTAATGCAGACATTTGAAAACAGTACCGAAATCTTTGAGGATATTTGTTCCCTCTCTGATTCAGAAGCAGGAGCAGCTTCATTTGAGTAAGAGGTACCTTTGTACCCCAAAATACCAGGCTGTTTGAAAAGCATAAGCTACACCCCTCAGGATAAATTGCTTTTAAATTTGGGTGCATTTAATGGTATATCAAGTGTTTCATGATGGAATATGCTTTTTTTGCAGAGCAGGAAAAAATGTGAGGAAAATCCTTAAACTTCCTAGGTTTTTGCATTTTGATGCAGTCACACAGAGTTTAGCATCTTCAGCAGATTTGCTTCTTCCTGTGTGCTCTATTTCTGTTTTAATTACCCTAATGAAAGCTTGCCACGCTTTTATTTTGGTTTTATCCTTTCAAAAGACAGGCCAGGTGCTCAGGTGGTGCACGGTGTTTTATCCCAGGAACGCTTTACCCACAGTGTGCTGATAGAGGGAGTTGTTGCTCTTCTGAATTCAAAAGCCATTTTTGAAAAAAGCTTTGGGGGGGAAAAAAAAAAAGGGGGGGGGGGCAAAATAAGGCTGGAAGGAGATCCAGCTCTCTGTGCTCATCGTTTCAGGGGGTTGCTGTGAGGATCAGGCACTTGGAAGGATGTCCAGGTTATTGGAGATACAGGATAGGTGTGTGAGAGCAGTCAATTAATTTCCCACAATTCCAACACCTTGCAGGTAAACAAACCCCTGGGATTCATAGGCACCCAAACCAGCCTCCCTGGAATCTGTTCTTTCCTCCCTCACTGTCACCTTTCCCCAGGAAATCCCTCAATAACATGCAATTTGGCTTCAGTGTTGCACTGCAAGCAATTGATCTTTTTCCCCAGAAATTATGGGTGTAAATCAACCAAACGTGGCATTTAAGACCACGTGGTAGTCCCATTGATCTTTCTGTTTTGTTCTGGGTTGGTGTAAACCTTGATTTATTTTACATCACTAAATAACACATCTAAGCATATTAAGTTTACTTGGACTAATTTAATTTACAGATGTTAAGGGGTTGAAAAGAATCAGTGGGTAGAATATATACTGTGGTCTATTGGACCCCAGTCCAGCTGAACTGGGTGTTACACTTTAATCAGGCTTCAAGAGATTTTGTCCACACTGATTCTTTGATACCTTGAGTTCACATCTGAACAGAAAGCTACACACTGTTCTCTAAGAGACTTCTTTAAATTTGGTGAGAAAATAGAGCCAAAACAGGCTGCAAAACTGGGTACCCTCGGACAAGAGAGAGGGGGGAGTGGCAGGAGGGAATGATTCGGACAGTGAGTGATGGAAACACCAGGAGGGGATGTTCTCAGCAGCCTTCCAAAATTCCTGTTGATGCCACACTAAATAATGATATGTTTTTGGGCATGATGAATCCTGCTCCTCTGAAGCTGTGCTCTCTTCACTGATTTATTTGTTACAAGTCCTATCAATGACCTGTCTTTCATAATTAAGTTGACTTGCTCTTCAGTGCCCTTGGCAAGTGCTACTCAAAATAATGCCACCTAAAATAGCGTATCTCAGTCTCCAGGGCTGAAATTCAACTGCTAATGCCCTCCCAGTGATCTTCCTGAGTCTTTCCCAGACACAATGGTGACTGGAGGTAAAATGCTTTGGGAAGAAATGGCAGTGTGTTGGTTTTGGGAATAGCACTGCATTTCTGTAGTTATGGTCCCAGGGCATGGCTGTACCCGAAGTTTTGTTTCTTCTCTTTCCGGCCAAAAATCGCAGCAGATTGCTGGAAATAAAACAATGACAAGGCAGTAAAATCCCAGCAAAGTCATTGGTGAGGGATAGCTTGTCGTTAGCAAATAATGTTGTAGTGTATAGCTACAAACCTCCTCGTGTTCAGCAGGGAGAAATAAAAAGAACGGCGCAGAAAGTAAAAGGGATCATTAATTGAGTGAGGAAAACAAAAGTATTCACAAACACCCCAGGGGAAGGAAAGAATAGAAAGGAAAGTTAAGGAAAGTTAAGGAAAGGAGAATGATTACATGAGAAATCTACAGAAAAACTTTTACATTGTGTCAGATCAGTCCCACTTCTTTTCAAGTTTCCCAAGAAAGCTCAATCCCACACCAAGAGAAACAGGAACACAGAGCTGCTCCCCACACCCCCCTGAAGAGAAAAGATGTGTTTTCCATTAAGCTGCTGCTCTGGTACCCAAAGGAGCTGAACTCAGTTTCTGACTATCTAAAATTTCCCAGGTCACACTGGGCAAAGTCTCTTACCTCTGTCATCTCAGGGTTTAATGACAAATCACTGTGCAGAAGGAGCTGTGAGCTGATGGATGCTGAGGGCTGGCTGGGAATGTTTTAGGTGCATGTTTGGATGTGGGGAGCAGGGCCATGAGCCTCCCCAGGTGATGGACTCTCTGGCCTGGTAGAACCTGGACATTGCTGCTCTTGGTTTTCTTCCCCTTCCAGACCTATTAACTGCACAGTAATCAGTCAAGCTACTAATTAGGCACAGGCTGGGTAGGTTGGGCTGGTGACAGCAAAGGCAGCAGAGCTGATCTGAAGGCTTGTTGTGTCCTCTCTTTGCTGCACTCCCCTCCCATCTCACTCTATTTTCCCCTGCCTTGCACTTGGCCCCAGGCCCCCTTCACCTTGCCATGAGCCAGTTCAATGACACACCAGAAAATCATCTGCCTTTTTCTTCCTCTTCTGCCTGATTGCTGTTTGCCATCGTGTCAGTGCATCCAGGCAGAGCTTTGCTACCAGCTAGAGCCAGCAAAAGGTAGCAGCAGCAATCAGGCAGGAGTGGAGATCAGGAAGGAAGGTGCATGCCTTCTGGCAGCAGAGCTGATAGTTGTCTCATCATGTCCTGTGGAGCTCTACTCTGCCAATCAGCCAATTAAATGGTTCTACTAGGAGGGGTGTGGATGAAGGGCAAAGAATAACACTGGGAGCCAGAGAAAAAATAAGCTAAAATACTGTCCTGGAAGCAGCCCAGCTCTGTGCTGTGCAGACTTCATGCTCTGCAACTCTGGCATCACATTCTTGGTGCATGAATAACGAGTTGCTTGCCATTCTGACAGTCTGTCCCAGATTTGGCTCACCCCACAGTAGCTAACTAAAAGTCAAGCCTCTACTGCCAAGGTTGTTCTCTTGGCTCCCTTTAGAGGTGGAAAAAAAGGGTCAGGCACTCCCAGGCAGTGATTTATGCAGCCTGTTTGGAGATGGAGCGTGGCAGCTGAGTGCCAGAGGAGCTGGGCCATCACCCTTCTCCAGGGGGAAGGCTCCTCTCATTTACTGCACTGCTGTGTGCAGTGAGCTCATCATGAACTGGGCTCTCATTCTTGGAGAGAACCCGTGCCAAACATGTTGCTCTTCATTCCCAATCCCTGCAGTGCCTCCCCTGCTGCCAGCAAGGACCAGGATTTTCTGTTGTGATTATTTTACCTGAGTGTATTTTATCCCGATCCACCCCCAGGATGGTTGGTGCAAGGGTTCACAGCAGAAGAGGGAGTGAGAGATGATAATGAGAATATAAAAGGAGAGGTGAAATATCTACATGGGAAATCCAGGTGCAGTTGAGTTCTCAAAAGTATTGAGGTGATATATTTATTCTGCCATGTGAACAATGGCCTAATCTGCTATAGGACTGAGTCCTAAAATATAATATATTGCTGGAATACTCTAAAAGCTTAATGGTGGTACCACACAGAGTGAGCAGGAGGTATTGTCAAAGGGAAAGGGGAAATAGAAATGGTGGTGTGGAGTAAAATGGATAAAATCTCAAAATTTCAAGGAACTTGGAACAACCCAAGCCAAACCTGTGGTTACACGACAGTGCATTTCTGAGATACCCTACAGGAAACAATTCTTTTGGGCCGTGATTTGAAGGTACATCCATTTAAACATCGGTTAAGTTTGTTCTAACTTTTATTTTGGTAGTGGATAATATGCTAAAATGTTTCAGAGTTTGAATTCTGTTTAAATACTAAAGTATTTAAAATTTGTGTATAAGACTTAGAGCCCAACAAATGATAAATAATCCTAGTTGGTATGAAGTTTCTTGTTATCAAGGCTGTGGAGTATTTAGAAAACAAATCTTTCCTTCTTAGATTATTTCCCTGAAAAGCAAGGAGGGAACCTGGAAAGAAAACAGAAAATTAACAAGAGGCATTAGTACACTTGAAGTGAGTAAATAATTCAGTTTGCATTTGGAAGATATAATATTCTTGACTGAACTATCAGCAGCTCGAGCTGTTTGGGCCTTTCATGTGTTTATTTGCGTGTACCACTCTGTTGTCACAGATAAACAAGCGTGGAGTTCTTTGCATGTATAATAATGTTATTATCAGTTCTGTGATAAGACCAAATGAAAGCTCTTTCTTTCTTTCTTTCTTTCTTGATGCAGCCTGGCAGCCAAAACATCCTCTGTCTTAGCTAACCTGAAAATAGTTCCCTGCAATTTTGTGCAAAGGAAAAAGGGGAGATGAAGGTTAAAGGATAAAATGAGCTTCTGGCAAAACACCCAGGCCCAGCTGTGGAGGGGAGGAGAAGAGGAATTCTTGGGCAAATTTTGGTAATTGGTGCTTGAATTCCAGCAGAAAGAGTAATCTCCTGTTGCTTGCTGAGTGCTGTGCTGCTGCAGAGGATTCAGCTGAAATTTCCTGGCAGGGCAGGGCAGAAATCTTGACCTGAGGAAGCAGCCAGAGTTTGCAGTGCTTGATGTTAAATCGTTAATTGGTGTGGTGGAGCTCAGGATCTTTAGGATTCAGACTGGGTGCAGATCCCACTGATAACACTCTGCTCACTTATAAAATTAATCTGATAAGGACTGTCCCCACACAAGAAGCCAGGTATTAAGAAGAACATTAACAGATAAACCACTTTTCTCAGCATATATGAGATGCTAGTAAGGATACCAACATCTCTGCTGATCCTCCTGCCCCTGCTTTTGGCTGTACAACCCCTTCCTTGGGCCCCCTTGCTTTTACCCTGGCTTAGATAAAGATGGAGATTTTTGGAAAAATCTGTCTGTCTCCAGTGCTCAGTGAAAGAAATAGCTTTCTTTTGTTTGTTTGTTTGTTTTGTTTTGTTTTTGTTTTGTTTGTGTTTGAGTCCACGACTAAAATTCTGGAAATGCACTGATTGAGTTGGGTGGTGACCAAGTTTGAAATCTCAAGCAGTGGAATGAAATCCTGGAAACAGGGAAAAGTAGCCTGAGCTGAGAAGCAACAAGACCCAAATTAAGCAGTTATTGATTTCACTGAGGTGAACATCAAGTTTTATTGATCCGAGAGATAAATATTGACTGAAACATCCTCATGTGTTCCCTAAACCCTGCACTGTTGTTTTTCCTATGAAACGGTTTCCTTCTTTTCCCTTGTCCCTTCCCAGAAAATAATATCTTACCTCAGCTGCTCGAAACTTCTGCTGTTTCTGCAGAGCCAGCTTTGTTTGCCAGCTCGCTGTTGTAAACATCAGAGACAGGAAAAAAATGGCTGTGACTTTATAAATCAATAAACCCCTATGCCCCAAAAAAGTTATTAACAAACTAAAAAGGTGCTTGGAAATCCAAACAGCCTCTTATAATTTAATAACAAAAAGGCTGTGCAGCACAGTCAAGTTCTTGGCTCCACTTCCAGAGAAAATCTTTCACAAAAAATGTAAAATTACACTTTGAGAAACTGATGATTTTTGATACTTTATGGGAAAAATTATTACCTCATTCCTAATGCTGTCTAAAATATTTCACTGAAATGTTCCTTTACTACCTTCATGCAAAAAACAGTTTACAAGGACACAGAAACTTTGCAAATAGTGGAGAAATAAGTGTTTGGAGTGAGGGAGCAAAATACACAACAAGGGACATAAAATAATGAAACAATTACTTCTGAACTATAGGGGTGGATAAATCTCTGTGTTAATGGGATGGAAATTCAAACATTTCAAACCTCAAAAAAGCAGCTCCATGATTACAGAGTGTTTGTTTGGACAAGCCAGGCTCTAAGTGAGGAAAAAGGACTTTTTTTTCTGCAGATCTTGTGTGTAATTTAGGTTGAAATGTTTTGAAATGTACAAAACCCTGAAACAGTTACATTAGATTTCCCTCACGGCTTTCTCATCAGAAACCCCCCAATTACCAATTGTTGTCTTTCTACACTGGTGAGGAAACCTCTCAGCAGCTTTTCTTTGAATGTCATTTTGTCAGAAGTTTTTTTCTTTGTGCCTTGGTGATGAGTTGGGAGTTATTCCCATCACCTTCTCCCTAAAATTCCTTCACCTGAGGTAAGATGGGGTGACTTTTGTGTGTCTAGCAGGACTAAACCAACGTTTTTCTTATCACCAGACACTTCTAGTGTTGTTTTTTTTTTTTCCCTTAGACTTCATAAAAACAGCACTGAGAGAAAAATTTTTGTTCCTCTCAAAACGTCCAAATTCTCCGAGAATTTGGATCGTCTTCTCAACTTCTAAAAAAAAAATATTGGGAATTTTCTCCCTCTCCTCTCAACATCCACTTAAAATTCCACCTGCTGATTAACATTGTTTCCCTATCAATGCCCGTGGCAGTGCCAGCAACAAGTGGATAGATGTGGATCTGAAGGAAAGACAGAATATTATGAGTGACTGATGTGAAGTGTATGAGAAGTTTCTCAGCATATCAATAGGCATTTTTAAGTCATTAATTAGCTATTCAATAATTATTTTAAAGCAGGAGGCTAACTGAATTGTTTTCTTTGACACGTGGTAACATTTAGAAGATGAAAGGCTTTTAAGTGAGGTATTAAAAGCTACAAAGGTAGCCCTGGTTCTGCCCATTGCCTTGGGATCTGGAATATTAAATTCTGCCTTTCTGTCACCAACTGCTGGGTTGTGTGTCAGCTGCAATTTGGACTTGGTTTTGATGTAGGACACCACAGATGCTTTGAATGCACGGTTGTAAGGAGAACATAAAAATAATGGAAGGACTCATTCCCAACCTGATGTCACAGGGGAATTCCTTGTGATGTACTGACAGTGTTAGGAAGTCAAATGAGATTTGACTCACGAAAATTGCTGTGTGAATCCACAGAGAAAAATCAAATCAAAGCTAAGTTCGAAATATCACGTTTATTTTTCACTTCCTCCTGGTGTTACTCACAATCTCATACAATCCTGAGCCCAGAAAAACAAACTCTGAAAGAGAGAAATTCTTCCCTGAGTCTGGGTCTCCAGAGCAATAGGAATCTTTCAAAAAAATCCCATTCCTAGGAGAATTTTAACACATTTTGCAGCCCTAGAAAGGATTCAGTGAGCATCCAGCCTTCTGATTAGCAGCCCTGCTGACTGATCTCTGCAAAACTTTTCAGCACTACAGATGTAATAATACTTATGTCATGAAATGGGTCTGTTTGTAATTACTCTGACTCTTTAGGAGATCCCAGCAAAAACTGCAAGTCGGGATATTATTGGAGGGAAAGGACCTTGTGCTTGCACAGCCTGCTGTAAGTTTTCTAGCATGTTTTACCAACATTTGCATAAACAACACTGGCAGTGTCCAAATTTGTAAACAGTGATCTACCTGCATCCCAAGTGAATTGTTTTATATGAAGAGCAGGTCCTATAATGATTTTTTTTTTTCTGGTAGTCATTCAAACCAGCCCATGTTTGCAGACTAGTTTTGCTATTGGTTTTATTGACTTTTTCTTTTCAGAATTTCTCCTTTGGCAAGTTTCTTACTGTTTCCTGTTCTTCATCTCTTAAAAACAGTGAGTGGACTTGGAGGATGAGGATGTGGCCTTGCATTCTGTTTTCTGGAGGTGGCAGCAGCTCATTCCCCTGGCTTTACTGACCATGTGTGGATGTGGAGAGCTCAGGAAGAACAAACCCTTTTGAAGCTGCTGGCTCTTTTTGTCACTGTAAGTCACATACATAGTTCAGGATAAGACCACACAACTCCCAGGTCTGTTCTTACAAATGGAAGAACTGAAGAGCAATTTCATATCTCCTTCTTTTTGAACCCAGGTAAGACAGTAAGTTGAAAATGCAGTACCACAAGTGTTACCTTTTTAATGTTTCAAACTGGTATTTCTCTCTTGCCTGTGCCTTCTTCCAAAGGAAACGCTCTCTGAGGTGCTGCTGTGGAAATTGTCATCACACAGTCTGTCCAAGATGATTTCTGGTGCTTAAAGACAACCTTGGATATCCAAGTAAGATGGGTCAGATGAAATGTGAGGCTGTGCACTAAACAGATCCTCAGATCCTCACTGTGGTGCAAAATTAAATCCATGCACTGCAGTCTTTTTGTTGCTTTTGGAACACTGACATAGATGAAAGACCTAACAATTAAAATAGTCATGTATAAGGTGCAAGGAATTTTAATGTTGATACAACCAGGAAAAAAGAGGAGTGCTCTCTTTGAAACAGTGAAATCTCTGTTTTATCTGAGAATTATAAAAGGACCAGGCTTAGATTTCCTTTTAATATCAGTGAAGGACTGTTTGGAGGTATTTCTTCATTTCACTCACGTTTTCCTGGGAGGAATATTTGAGATTTGCCTATTCTTGAATATATGTGAATCTAGTGTCAGTCAAATCTTCACCCATACCAGAGACAAAAAGTTTCTCATATGCAAACAGGAACCATTAACAATGTTTAGTCATTTTTAAAAAGGTCTTTTGAATATTTTAATTATTGTTGATCGCTACTAGATCCATCTAGTAGATATTTGCATGAAGCTCCTTTTAGGAAGAAATCAAAAAAGAATTTGGAATTTTAGGTGACCTAAAGGTAGTGTTTTCTTAATTTGGATTTTTTTTTTTTTTTTAGGGGAAGGTACCTGCAGGGAGCTCTCAGGCCTCCTTGTCAGAGCTGCATTTGGGAGGTGCAGCCACAGCACAGGGGAGCTCAAGGAAAGCAGGGTGAGGAGAAGCTGATATTCTGTCAGCTGACTTCATAAAAGTGACAGAAAATATTACCAGAGGAGGAAGTGAAAAGGTGTCATGTAGGTTTAGTGGGAATAACTGTTTGCTCTGTGTAATCACAACTTTGTGAACAGATCTGGAGAAATGTCCGTTTTGTGTGCAAATTCAAGGACTGTGTGCTTTTAAACATCACTTAAAGCTTTCAATTAGTGTGCACAGATGGGAAGTGGATGTTTATTAGTCATAAAATAGCACATTAATGGTTCTCTGGTGACACTGAGTAGTCTCTTTGAATTTGAGAGAGTAATATTCCACCAGCACAGGAGTCAGAGATAGGGGGCTTTCTGGAGGCTCCTGTACCTCTCCACTGACAATTTAGAAAGCCAAAATATGTGACTGAGTCTTAGCGGTTCATCCTTTTGATGGTGAAACTTAGGGAGGTGAGTCCTGTCATCTCATGATGCCGATGTTAAGCTACCACGCAGATTTTGAAGTGAACATTTGAGTCCAAACTTCTTGCATCAGTTTGGATGCATTTCTTGTGACAGACTTGGGTGTCCTGTGAGCAGCCTGCTCCCTGCCTGGGGATGGAGTTAAGCAGCCTTACTCTTTAGGATTCTTTGCACTTTTCCTGGGCTGAAGTTTCAAGCTTTTATGGCTCTTTGCTTTCAACTTGTGTTTCCCTCATCCCCTGGTGATGGAGCTGTGCCACATCATTAACTGGGAGATGTGTGGCTGGGAACGTTGGAGGAATGATGGATTTTATTGCTCTGCCGCCACAGCCACTGTGAGGAGGCCGTCTTTAATCCATTATTGATGCATTAAACCATTATTTTTAATAGCATTGTGCACTGGCAGAATGCTGCCAGTGGGATGGAGGCGGAGATGAAGATGAGCTCTGGAGCAATAATTTGGTAGGAAGGCAGTCTCTCTGAAGTGTCTCTGGCTGAGCATATGCACTCTTTTCTTTGATCCATTAACTGTGGAGGAAGGATTTACTGCTGGAAATGCAGGATAATTTGACAACTATCAATTAATTTATTAATTCCCATATTGGAAGAAGTCACGTGGATAGAACTTCACATGGTAAATGTTTGCTTCTTTGTCACGCTTACCTAAATGAATTCCCTGTGCCAGTCCAGCACTGGACACTGTAAGCACTCTGCCCTGCTTTGTTTGAAGCAGTTCATGCATGACTTCCTCCTTTGCCTCCATTCTTGGTTTGGATTTTGGTTTGTTTTTCTTTTTCTCCCCCACAAAACTGAAAAATCACTGTCTTTTTTCCAACTTAAAGTCTCTGTGGGCAATTGCAAATCTGCAGTTTGTTATGCCACAAAATACCTAAACCTTATCTCCTAGGAAAGAAGAATTTTCCTCTCCAATTTCCCCTTCTCAGAAGTACAAACTTTCAAACCTCTTCCTTGGCTGCATGAAGGTTTGAGTGGGTGCAGGGGTGAGTGCACACCGTGTGCTATTTCCACAGTGACATCTCAAAGCCTGTGAGAAGCCCAAAGGGTAAAGCAGGGAACCCCCTGAGATAGTGGAAAACTCCTGGAAGAGATGTGCTCAAAATTAGGTTTTAGTACCCAAATTAAGGCCTCTGCAGTCCTATTTAGCTCACCTCTTGCAAAGGTAAATTTAAAAGCCTGCTGCATTACATGGATTTTAACACATGTTCTGATCAGCTGCTGGAAAAGGCAATGGGATAACTCACCCTGACATTAATGCTGGGATTTCACCACGTGCAATCCCACTTTCCTGCAACATTACCACAGGTCCTGAGATTGCAAAACATCTCGCTGATGTTTAAAAAAGCTGAGGATTTTTCTTCCCATGGTGCAGATCAAGGAATTAGTTTGGAAAACACTCAATTTCCAAAATAAAAAGATAAGTATTTTTTTCTGGTGGTCGCTGCAGGTGAAGGGCTAATTTTACCTTTATAAGTTCTACCATTCACCTGTAAATCTGCTGGTATCTCCTGGGTTTTGTTCAGTTGTTAATAATCTTTACAATATATATTATACAATCTGTTTAAAATTTCTTTTTCCTTGTCCTCCGGAAAAAAACCAAACTAGCACAAAAATATTTTCTATATAAAATGCTGCTACTCTTTCTTTTTCCATCCTTGTCAATAAGCATCATATTTGTAACTTTTATTTTCTTTATTTTCCATCCTGAAATTCCAGCATCTCTGCTGTTAGATGAGAACTAGTGAAGTTAAAGCAAAGTTCTTGCTGGCTCAAAAGGAGCAGAAAAGCTTGTAGATAATAACTCCTCACTGACTGAAGTCGAAAGGCAATTTCAGGAGGTCTCTGATGTTCCTAATTAGCTCGTGTCCTTTAAAAGGCCGCCCCAGGAAGCTAAATCCGAACCATGTAAATGGAAAACAGCTAAAAATCCTTGTCCTTAAAAAGAAAGCGGCCTTCACTCCATCGACACTGCAAACCCTGGCCCACTGTTCTCCTTCTCTTTGGGCTTCTATGTAAAATTATGAAATATTAATTATAACTCTTACCCACCAAGGGACTGACTTATTCCCAAAATAATCAAATAAAGCATCCTTATTGAAGCAAGCAAAGCATTTCCTGCTGATTGCTCTGCTGGTTAAAGTTTAGTGTTCTGTAAAAACGGCAAGAGTACATCCCAGGGTGTACCAAACCAAAATCTGGATGTAACAAATCTTTTCACAGAGCTGAAATTCTCTCTTATGGCGAGGAAATGCTGTTTTATCCTTAAAGGAAAGCCAACTGAGAAAGCACGTGCTGATGGAACACCACGGCACACACCATGTGAAATGATCCCCCTAACAGGGTGGCAGAGGCTGCAACTTGAGGAATTATCCAGCAGAAGGCTAAAAAAAAAAAAATAAATCAAGGAGGGAGCCTGAATCTTTTCTAATAAACCGCTGCTGGTTGCAGCACTGCGGCTTTCCTGCCTTTGCACGGCCCATTGATCTCCTTCCAGGGGAATGGCATTTTAATTGCTGGGTATTCGTTTTCCTCCCCTGTCACCTCTCCGAAGGAAGCTGCTGCTGCTTTGCCTGAGGAATTGCAGTTATCTTTGTCAGAAGAGGCTCTTTGTTTTGTTGTTACAATTCTTTACCTGTCCGGTATCCGATCCCATTTCTCCTGGAATTAGGGATAAGTGCCTCTGGTGCTTGTCATTAGTTCAGGGGCTGGTTGTTCTTAAACGAATAAGCTCCCAGGGATCTGAGCTGAGCTGCAAGAAACCAGCTCAAATATTTGCATTTATGTCATAGTTAATCTGCAAATGTTAATTGGGATGAAAAGGAAAATGTATGCATGGAGAATGCATCAGCTGCCACGTTTGAAGTGACATCGATGAAATACCAGGGAAAGGGCAGTATTGTTGATGTTCTTTAAGTGATCCAGGTCTTTAAGTGAGGGTCTTCCTTCCAATTTTACCTTCTCTGCTACTCTGGACAAAGCCAACATGGAATATTTCCCAGATGAACCAGAAGATCGTAGCAAAAATCACGTTAGAAAAATCTTTGTTAGGATGATGAATCTCATTGAAAGTATCAGCCAAGTTTTGGGGATTTGAGTGGGTACTGTCAGTTCTAAAAGTTTCCTTTACATGATTTTAATTCTGAAATGTCTATTTTTTTCTCCACAGTCATCTTCTTTGTGTTTTGTTTGTTTGGATGTTTTTCCTATTTCTATCCTAAAAGTGTTACTGTTAACCTTGTCACTTGTAAGCTGTGCAAGTACAGAGCTATAAATGGAAATCTGTAGTGGAGGTGCAAGACTGGTGGATTTACACTCAGACACTTGCCCAAGTTACCTGGGTCAGTAAGAACCAGCTTGAGAGATGTAGATAATGTTTATTTTTCCTTTCCTTAGAAATGTCCTTCCAGGGACTGTTCGGGCCCTCGCTGATGAAGGTTTGCCTGAGAGTTCTTGAAGCTCCTCCCTTGATTCACACCTGGAACTAGCACTAAATGAAATATCTGAATATTTAAATTATTATTTTTTTCCCTTCAAAAAGTACATTAATTTTGGAAAGTATTACTGGCATTTGGGCAAAACTGCTTCTCCTTCCTTGAGTCCTTTGATGTGTGTAAAATGGACAGAATATAGCCTAGGAAGCAGCTGCTCCTCTTATTCACTGTCTGTCACAGCTTTTGCTTTTTTTCCTTGAATTTTGTTGTCATTTCCTCTGAAAGATGGGTTAGTACAGCCCTTCCTCAGATTCAGAACACTTAAGAAGTGCATGAAAATGTACTGAATATCACCTTTATTTGATTACATAAAAGATATGTTTTAAAGCCAATAGTCTTTTGTTGGTAAGACAGCAAAATAAAGCACATATTTTGGGGGGATAAACACCCTGTTTACATAGCTGTCATTAATCATTCAGGAAATAATGAGCTGTGAGGAACTGATGAAAAATGTTTTGGAGATGCTTTGTGTACAAATGAGAGGGTTTGCTTGATAACACGAAGATAGAGCTAATTTCATAAAGCATCTCACAGTCTGAATAAATAGTCATAAATCAGCTGCAGCAGTGAGCACAGGCAATAACCACACAAAACCTTCTGAGCAGACGCTGAGAACTGTCTGCTGATTTCATAATTTGACTTTTAGGATCGTAATATCTGTCATAAATCTGGGGAGTCACAGAAAAATACAGATGGAAAGGACTCTGAGGGGTCAGTGAACTTAGGGCTCGGGGCCAAACAATGAAATGTGATTTTAAAAAGCAGTAACAAAGCCAAACCTACAGAGAACAGGGGGAAGAAGTTGGGACAGGATGGCTGAGGTGCAAAATCTGGGATAGGAAGGAGTAAAAGCCAATTCTGAAAACTGCCAATGTCGCTGAGGTGCTGCTGGAAGTTTTTCAGGAATATCCATCTAACAACAATTTCCTTGGAAGGAAGCGCTTTGAGAAGCCTGCCAGGGTCTGTTTAACGGGAAAGATTTAATAACATTGGTGAGGCAGACAAATTAACAATGAGCATGAATTTGTATTTGCATGCTAAGTAAAGTGCCAGTGTTAAAATCCCTTAACAATAAGCTTGTTTTTCCACCTCCATAAAGCCAGTTATTACCCACATTATGCTGCACTGAACTCTCTCAGTTCCCAGTCATTCTTACACTTCACACTGAATGCTTATGGTATTTAAAGACCTGAACATTTTTTGATAATTTTGTGCCAGAAAAAAAAAAAAAAAAAGGGAAATATCTGATAGTACACAAAATTTTTGAGCTTATGCAGTAATGTAGTAATTATGTAGTTTATGCAGCTTCTGAGCAACGTAGTTGCATTGTGTAATACATGAAAATAGTATCTGATAACTCCAAACAAGAACAGTGTCTCTGTGATCTTCACCAGGAGCAAAATTTCACCTCTTCTGGTCCTGTCACAGTAACAAATTATCTTAAAAAAACAAAAAACAAAAAAAACCCCAAACAAACAAAAAAAAAAAACCAAACAAACAAAAAACAACCAAACAACCCCCCCCCCCCCCCCCCCAAAACAAACATACCAAAAAACCCAACAAACAAAAAACCAAAAGAGGAGCAAGTTTTGGGATTAGAAATGAAGGGGGAACAGGTAGAGCATTAGGAAAGTAAACTCCTTTGAGCTGTTTGCCAGGAAATTGGAAGAGAGGTCATGAAACTGGGAAAGGCAAGCACACAGAGTAGCTCTGTGCTCCCCTGTAAAACTGATGGTTTCAAAACCTGGTAAATCCAACAGTTTGTTCCCATCTGCCTGTGTATGAGATTTTAATTAAGATAACGCAGTTTCTTGTATTTTTAAGGGTCCTTTGCAGCAGTATTACATCCCTAAGATGCTCCTGATTTTAAGGGCAGACTTTCCTCATTTCTATAATTTTCAGGAGCTCTGTTATAGCTGTTGAGTGCTGATGTTGTATTTACCTGCTCCTGATTTAAATGCTTCTTGGAGGAAGCAGTCCCTGAAGCCCACTTTTCCTTTCTGTGCTCAAACTGGATTAAAAACATGGGCAAAGCAGGCTCCCTTGGCCTTTTATCCCCAGTGGAAGCAAAGCCCACTGACGCCTACTGATGATTTTACAGCTTAGAGCAATGGTTTTTTGGATTTCTCTGCGGTTTTCTCTGGAATATTAACTTAATTTGTTGCCTTCTGCAGGCACTTCTGGTTATGTATTTGAACTCCACAGATCTTGTAACATTCCCCCTATGGAAATGTGCTGATCTCTGCTGTTAGGAACAGTGTCTGCTTAATTTCTTATTGCTCACAAGGTGTTTTCAGTTTTTTGGGGGACAGGTTGTTGCTTGTTTCAGAGGTGTCAGTGTAAAAATCAAAAATACATCCTTGACAAAGAATTTGCAGGGAGATTTTTTTTGGAGGAAGTTTGTGTGTGTTCAGCCATCTTATTCAATGCACCCTTTTAGATTAAATAAAGAGTTTTGTGCTGACTAATAAATCCAAACTGGAGGGGAACTTTTCTGTTCAGAACCAGCACTTTCAGTGGTAAAGTAACAGTAGGAAATCCTAAAGGACTCATGGATTTTGTGGTACTGAACACAGATCTGCTTTAACTGGGAAGAATATCCAGATCTTTTGCTTCTGTTGGCAGATTAAAGTAGTTTGCAGCTAATCCATGTCTGGGCAAGCTCCTGAACCGAAGACCACCCTTGATATCTTTCACACTTGAGCATTCCTATTACCCCTGTAATTCTCAACATGCATTTCTTCCTTTATCTTCCTACAACAGTAACAATGATATTACATCCTCTATTATACCCTAACAACAAAAATTATCCTTATCTGGCTGAGTGGGTAAGCTGATTTTCCACTTCTGCTTCAAGGGTTCTTGAAACTCGGGAGTCGGGGAGGTTTTGCTGTCTGGCAGTTTTAATGAGGGTTCGTGGATGGCAACACATTGCCAGGTTTTGCAGCTGCATTTAACCCTTAGATTACCCCTCTCAGGAAGTTTTAGACACGTTAGAAAGGTGTCTCTGGCATTTATTCAGATAAATGGGGCAGATGTTCAGCGGCAGTAAATTGCCAGGTGGATTTACCCCACGTGAGTGTTGAGCTCTGATAATGAGCTTACTCCGTGTTCAAACCCTTGGATCTGTTTTCCCGAGGGAAAACTGAATTTCTGTTAGATGAAGTGTTAGTGGCAAAAGTGTTCCAAAGAGCACGAATATAAATGTGAATTTGAGTCTGCTCATTTCATAAATTCCTCATGTAAATTATGTCTATCTGCTGAGGGAGTAGATAAAATGCAGTGTGACCCTGAAGATAGTGCAGATGGCACATTACAGGCAGCAACCATTTGAAATATTAGTTCTGGTCAAACAAATTGCAGGCAGAACATGTGCTGAGCTGTGTTCCTGCAAAATTCAGGCCTAATTAGAAAGTTTTCAAGTAGGCAAGGGACACAACACATCTCCAGGACGGTCAGATCAATCATTTATCCCCCGCTGGGAATGTGCCTGGAGAACATTTTTTTTTTTTTCAGGGAGATTGCACAAGCAGAGGTGCTGCTGATGGATGCTGCTCTTCACATCCCAGCAGAACTGAAGGGCAGTGGGGGAAGGCAGCAGCAGCCCCTGGGCTGTGGGATTGGTGTCATCGACTGGGACAGGCTGTTACAAAGGTAGGACTGCCTTGGATTTAGGAACACGTGTAGCTTAAGCAGAGTAGATATAACATCCTTTTTATTAACATTAAAAAAAAAAAAATTCCTCCTATTGCAATTACTTTCAGCCTCCAACAGCTGCAACTTTTTCTGCTATCTTTGACTGGAAAGCTACCTAAAATCTGAAGTTTTTTTCCCCATGGAATCTGTCATAATGTGTTGTAAGCTGTTGTAAACCTCAATCAAGTAATCTCTGTAACCTTTCTTAAATAAGCCAAAACTTCCCTGAAGTTTCACTGTGATGGATTCCAAAGGTTTTAATTTTTCATACACATACCTCTTTTATTTATTTTTTTTTTTAATTTCTAAAGCACACACTGAAAAATGGGCACAGGACATCATTAATACTTTTTTTGGCAGAAGTAATGCACTCTCTTTACCAAGCTGGTGTTCTTCTGGTTATATTTTAATCAGTATCAGCTCTAGTGTTATTCTGCAAGGTAATTACTGATTAATTACAAGATAATTACCTGGCAAGGCTCCTAAGAACTTGTTGGGGTATGGATTCTGTTTTATGGGGTATATGATCTTTGTTTTATTAGCACTCAGTGCGGGTAATCAATTCCTAGTACTCATTTAAGTGTTGGCATTTTGTTCTCTAACTTTTCCTCAGGATTGATTTCTGCTTTGTAAAACTTCCTTTTTAGAGAGTTATGGGCCAGATTAAAGACAACAGCAAAATTAGGAGTGTGGGCTCTGGGTTTTAGTGTGCAGGAGATCAACAGGGAAACACGAGCAAGAAGGGAGCATGGAGGTGAAATTTGGGTTCACAGTCTTGTACCTTAAAAGACTGGAGAGGTTATTCTGTCTTCTCAGGGACAATGGAGCACCCAGGAGGTAAATTGAAGTATTAAGGTAAGAAAGAAGAATGGAAACAGGTTTAAATGTTGAGCTCTGCATGTATATTTTGAACCAGTATTTGTCAATTAGAAACAGAAATATCCTGTTTCGAATTTTGATGGTACAGCTGCATCTCTATCCCTTTCTAGAGAGAATTTCTGCAAAAGGAGTTACAGCTACGAGGTGGGCAAGAGGAGGAGCTTTAGGCAGCACAAACAGAGTGAGTGCTTTGGGTTTTGGGGAGCTCTTTTTGCTGTAGGCCAGGGAGCTGAGCACCACGGGGTCTCTGAGAAGCAAGGAAGGGATGCTGGGGGCTGTGCATCAGAGAAAGTGCATCAGCCAGGGTGAGGGAGGGAAGAGGTTTTGTGTTTTCAGTGAGGGCATTTGCTTCCCCAAGGAAATTAGTATTGGAAAGTAAAGGTGAGATAAGAAATTTGAGCTAAAAATTATTTTTGGCAGATTTCTTTTTTTGAATACTAAATAATTCTTTCATATCATTGCTGGCTTCTCAGAGCAAAGATGAAATAATATAAAGGGCTTGTAGAAACATAACTTTTCCACTGCTTTTGGGGTTTGCTTGTTAGCAAGAGTCCCTAGAATCATCAGCTTCTCTGCCCTACACAAAGAAGCCAGCAGGACTGGGTAGACTCAGTGGTCCAGAAATGCTATCAGCCAAAGCAGATAGCCTGATTATATTTTTCAGCTTCTGAAAAATGTTGGAAGTGGTAGAAAATGGGATGTTTAGATTCTGTGCACACAAGGATAGCTGTAGCTGTGGCTGGGTGTTATCTGCAGAGACAATTAGGAGAGAATGCCAGAAAAAACCCCCAGGTTTTCTGTGTTCATAAACAGGAGAAGCAGGAAAGGAGGAGCTTGAAGGGGAGGGTGGTTAGGCTGGCACTGCTGATGGTTCATTCAGCCTGAACAGAATAAGTACTCACTGTCCTTGCCCAAGCTGGGGTTGCACCAAATGATTACACAAAGCTAAGCAAAGCATTAAAACCACCTTGTCGTTAAGAAGATGCTGTTACAGCAAACCAAACTGAAATAGTGCTGCAGGCAGGCCTGGAAAAACCCAGAGCCAGCAGACTCAGTGGTCAGGCTTTGCAGTCAGCCCATGGCTGGGAACTGCTGATGGCAATCCTGCATGGACTGGGGTAAGGGGCACCCCTGCCTCTGAGCATCTCCATCAGGAGCCAGAGCTGTTGGTGTTTAAAAAAGAGAAGCTCTTTCCCTTTTTGGTAAGTGCTTTTTCTCTGAAGCTTTGCAACAGGAGATCTTCCCAGGTTCTGTGCATTATAAAAACCATGGACTCTTACAGTGATTTTGGTGAGGGAAGGTTGACCTTTTGCCACTGAGTGTTTTTATGCTCGAGATGGGGAGTGGCACTTAAGTATAATCTTACAAAACATAATTATTATTAACATACCCCCTGTGGCTGCTGGCCAAATTCATTGCAATGTGGGCACTAAGAATGTAAGGGGACACAAGTGCAATTAATGCTGCCAATGACATTCATATGACAGTCTTGGAAAACGTTAGAAATAGGAAATTGTTTCACTTCTTCCTGCACCTCTCTGGAAGGAGCAGCTACTCAGTGATCCATCGTTCAGCACAAACCCATCATGCCCTGACATTGTGCAGGAAACTGTGAAAATAGAAAAAAGATTGGAAGCATTTTATTTCAACATTTATCTTTATTTTTTTAAAAAAGCAGAATAAGTTATATGGTTTTGGCAATAGAGTCGTGTGGACCTAAAAATGTATGACTGTTCTGAAAAACTTAAATATTCTGCTGTCGTTGAACCTAAACTGACTTTTTTTGTTCCTGTGATTGCCCTGAAAACATCAGCTTTGTCCAGCACTAATTTTCCACCTGACCATCCCTGTGATTTCCCTAAGCTGTGAGCCAAATTGGGGCCAGCACGTGCATCACAAACAGCAGAGCATTTAATTCTGGTCTTCATTTGTGTTGGGTGTCACGTGCTCCCAAGCCCTCTGCGAGCACTCTGATGTCTCTGTATTTCAGAGAGAAGTACAAATCTGCCACAATCTGCAGAAAACAAATCTTTGCAGAGCAATAACTCGACAGAAGATGCATCTAGAAGAAGCAATATCCCAGCAATTGTTAATTGCCAGAGCCTGGTAAGAGCCATGAGGAATGTTGTTCCAGTTTGAGAACGGATGGGAATACAAGCAAGTAAATCAGATCTCAATAAACAAGAAGCCGGTTAAAAGCCTCATAAACAATTAATGAATGAGAAAAAGATTGTTGTGGAGCAAACAATTAACCAGAGACAGAGCTGAAAAGTAGTTAATGACACGGGCATAATAATCACGAATTCTAATGACAACAAATTCAGGAAGGCAATACTGTCTTGCCATGAAATAAGGCATTCTGGCATGGAAACATTTAAAGTTCATATTGTATTGTTTTAATGCAGAATTTTCAGAATAGAATCTAGTCTTAGTTATATTTCATAAAGTTAAAAACACATAAAAATATCTGAGCTTATTTGGAAACTGAGCTGAGGGATGATTCATAAGCCAGGAGTACCAATAAGAGCTTTCCATGCTGTTGGCTTGGAATGCTGTATGGACATTCCTGCATATCCCTGAAAGTAAATGCTAAGCAATATAACAATATTATTATTATTTTTCTCAATGACAACAATGACAGCAACATCAATATTTGTTGGTTTTGTTGTTATTATTATTGTTTCACATGTTTTTCTGGGAGGGGAAGCAGCTGTCCTGGCACCTGGAGAGGTCCTGGGGTAAAATAATTTGGCAAAGCCAGTAAATTGCCACAAAACGTTTTTGCTCCATGTGAATATTCTTTTTAACAAAACTGAGTTTTTGGAGCATGCTCTGCCTTTGGGGTGACCAAAATTCCTCTTTTTTAGAAAATGAGATCACTAGTTCCTATTGACAGCCAATACATACCCAGTGAAGAAGGGAAATTTTTACCAATTCAGATTTGTTTCAGTCTTGCTCTCTCTCTTGCTTATTCAACTTTACTCTTCCTTTTTATAAGGCACAGACTGGAAGGCTCAAAATAAAGCTGCACTTTGGGCTTTTGAGCTCTTAGGACACTCCTTAAGATGATGAGCTAGGAATAAAATTAGTTGAGATGAGGAGTAAAAATAATATTTAAGTGAAAAATTTGAGATGAGATCATAATACTTCCTAAAACCAGAGCCCAGTGACATTGGGGTCCTATGGACAAGCTTTTTGGCACGTGAAGAAAAGTGTTCTGCAGCTGCCCTTATGTGAAGTTTCCTGTATTCCAGAGGGTAAAGTAAATCTATCTCCCCAGAAAAATACTGGACTCTTCTGTCAAACCTGGAATGATGATGAACACCATATAAATATATATTTATATATAATATTAAAACAATGATACCTCAAAATACTGCTTAACACTGGCTGGTGCTCAGAGCAGAAACGTGAGAGAGGAAGGTGTGCCTGTTAACAGGTTGAGGTTTTTGTGTCCCTGTCCACCTACAGAGGTCCCAGAATTTAATGAAATTAATTTATTTTGTAACCATTACCTGGTGGGAGCTGGATAGTCCCCAACAAGGAGTCCTGCTGAACTTTCTACAGAATTCTGTCCTGATTGTAACCCCTCTGTTTTCATTGCAGGAACTGTGCTTTAGTTTCTAGGTTTTCACTGAAATCTCCTCCCACATTTGTGCTTGATCTGCAGGAGGAAAGGTAATATGTGGGAAGTTTTTATTCATTTAGCAGCACCATTTGGATAGAACAGTGAATTCTAAACAGGAGGGAGTTGCTCAAATGATGGCACTGAGACCACTTTCACAGAGAATATTGTTGGAAAATCTGCTAAATAATAGCCTGAGTAAAAACAGAGCATGGTGTTCAATTTGAGGCCATTCCCAGAGCTCGCTGCTCTCAGGAACCTGTGGATATTTAAGTAAATTTTGGTGCTCCTCACTGTGCTGTGCTCCCAGTCTCTCACCCTTCAGGAGAGAAATTGGCATCTCTGAGCGGATGAGAATGGTGGGAAATGGTGGAAATTGCCAGGTGGGGTCAGTGCTCCTCCCTTTGGGGGCTGTGTTTGCTTTCTCAGCAGTGGGTTCTGCAGCAATAGAGCATCAACAGTTTATACTTCCAGAGCCCCCTTCTGAAAGGTGAAACTCGAGTTTCTTATAAATTCTGTTAGAGCAGTAAAAAGCCGTGGCGTTAGAGCTGCTAATGAGAAAAGTCTTATCTATTTAAACTAATTTTGAGGCTTTTCAGATTTAAATTTCTCTGAAAAAAAAAACAAACACATTTTTGGTGGTTGCCTATCTGTTATTGAAAAATCTCCGTTATAATCCTCCATGGCTTAAATTATCGGTATTTTTAAAAATTATCTGGTTTGCTCCTCTCTTCCCATAAAGGCAAATCCTGTTGAATTTTCCCTAGTTTTTAGGCCAGGTGTGCTGAGCTCCTGAAGCCTTTCCCAGTGGCTCCAAGGGGACCGGGCTTTGCATTTCATATCCCTGTGGAGGTTTTCTCTGTTGTAAATCAAATGCAAGACGTTCAAACGCTTGTCCATTTTTAAAACTCAGTTCATTCTTCTCCCCAAAAGGAGGATTAAAAATCACTGAATTTACACTAAGTTTATGTGACACCAGCAATCTATTCTATTTTTAAAAAAAGAAGCAACAAACAAACAAAAAACAAACAAACAATCCCCACCCCTGTTATTTCAGCCTTACACGTAAATGTTGCCAAGCTCCCCCTTAGGGACTTGGATCAGTCTCTGTGTGCAGGCAGAGAGGGATGGAGCCTGGCATAGATAGCAGGCTCATTGGACATGAATTTGTCATAATTCATTCCTGATTGAATCTCTTCTTTCTGATTTGAACAGTTACGTGGCTTGGGGTTGGTTCGTTTGTTCGTTTTCGTTTGTCTGATTGTTCATTTCCCCCCCTTGATGTCTCCAGAAGGAGAAAAGCTGCAAGGCATTCAAAACACATCAGGGGAAAGAGTCTGTCAGGTTAAATACCATCAGGGCCATCTCAGCCATCAGGACTGTCATGTCCTATTTTGATTCACAGTGATTTTTGCTGCAGACATGTGAGCAGAGGAGTGTTTAAGCACTGGATCATTTCACTGTGTGTCCGAATATTTCTTGGTTCTGTGATCGTGCACTGCAAACATTAAGGCAGGTAATCCTTTACTCGAGTGTCTTTAGATAGATAAATAATGTTTTCCAGAGTTGTAGCCCAGTTGTTTCAGTGGGTTTTGGTAAAAGCTTAATTTTATGGGCTATTTTCAAGTTGAAATGACCAGGTTGGACGGGGCTTGGAGCAACCTGGTCTAATGAAAGATGTCCCTGCCCATGGCAGGAGGTTGGAACGAGATGATCTTTAACTATTCTGTGGTTCTGTGAATCTGTCTTGATTACTAAAACTCAGGGGAGAAAAACCCAGTATTTATCAAAGGATATATTATAATTTATGTGTTTAAGGTACTTGCAACAAAGAAAAGGTTGGAAATGTGTGAGTGCCACAGCAGTGGCTACTGAGCAGTGAGGCTGGGACAGGTCCAGGTTGAACCCGAGGGTTTTGCAGCCCTTTTGCAAACTGATGGACAAGAAGGACAAAGCCATCCTGTGACCTCAAGGCCACGTGGGAGAGCTTTATTAAGCAACACTGCCAATGTGCTATTGGGTCAGCATGCAGGGGAATGCAGGTTAAAGAATTTCAGCTGTCTCTCAAGGCAGGGGGAGCTTGGAGAGAGCTGCAGTTGAAACAAATGCAGTTTCTGCGAATTCTTCGAATTCTTCGTGAGTGTCAATGAATGCTGGAAGTAGGGGAATGCCTTAAAGGTGCTGGTTTAGTTCTTTTAAGGGATTTTTCCTTATCTTAATTCGTGTAGAGGTAGAAATGCTAATGAAACCACTTCCCTGTTATGCTCAGTGGAGCACAGTGTGTCAGTGAGCAGGTCTGTTGACTGAGCCATGGAGGAATGGCAGTGGAAGGGGCCCTGGCATGCCCAGTCATAACTTTCAGCTCAGTAATTCAAATATTTGCAGGGTCCTGTCCCCTTTATTTTCAGCTGCCCACACAATTTTGGATATTGTTGGAAATGACAGAAATGTTGATCTTTGATGGGGGAGGAAGAAGAGGCTGGAGGAGCCAGGGGGACCGGGGTATTCAAGGGGAGGTACTGTGCGGACACAACCAGAGCGGAGAATAAGGAAGCAAGACAGGGAGGACCAGGGTGTGCGGCAGGGGACGGAAAGAGCGCAAGACTATGCAAAACGGGGGACCAGAGAGGATGGAAGGACAGGAATGAGGATTGGGGGGGACGGGGTACCTCTGCAAGCAGGGACAGGTTATAGGGAACGACTGGGTTGGGAAGAAAATGAAGAAAAGGAGAAAGGGTAAAAGAAAAGGCAAAAACAAACGAAAATATACAAACCAAAAGAAGGAAAAAAAAAAACCACAGCAACGAACGACTCCTGCAGCGTTTCTGCTTCCCGCGCACCGCCCGAGCAAATAACAGCGGGGGCGAGTTCCGGCCCTTAAATCCCACCGCCCCGACCCGCCCCTCTGCCCGTCCCCTCCCCGCTCACCTGTGCGGGCCCCTCCCCGCTCACCTGTGCGGGCCCCGCCCCGCCCCGGCCCCGCCCCGGCCGCGCCGCTCAAAAGCGGCAGAACCGCGCCCGCCCCGTTTTTGTGGGGTCGGCACCGGAGGAGCGAGGTTGTGGATGGGGTTTGGCCTTAGGGCTGTGAGCGGCAACGGGACCGCGACCACGATTGATGCCCGGAACGCCGTTGGAGAAGCGAAGCTGTATTGGGGCTGGGAATGGGCTCGGGAGCACGACGGGGACCGGGACCGGGACCGACGCATCTGCCCCGCCGTGGCCGGCAGGAGCCGTGCCGGGGCGGTCGCTGGGAGCGAGCCCGGCGGGGCCGCTCGGGCCGGGGCTCTGCCGGGGCCCGGGTGCGGGAGAACGGCGGCGTTTCCCTCGTCCGTCCTCGTGGGGACGCGCCGGGCCCGCCCCGGGCCCCCCCGAACTCGCCGGGCCCCCAGCGCCGCCCGCGCACCCCGCGGGGTCAGAGCCCCCCCGCTCGGGCACCCCCGGGACCACCGCATCCCCCCCGGAGAGAACATCGCCCGCCCGCCCCTTCTCCGCGGCCGCAATGACCCCGGGAACGGGGGATCTGGGGCCCGCCGGGGCTCCGGGCACGGGCCCGCTCCGGCCGTGGGGAGCCGGGGCCCGTGCCGGGGCAGGCAAGAACGCTTCCTTTCCTCGTTCCTGCCGTGCTCCGGGACCCCGAGCGGAGCTGCCCGGCTGTCCCCGTGTCCCTGTGTGTGTCCGCAGGCAGCCCCAGGAGCTGGCGCTGACCGTGCCGCGGCTCGGGCACAGGCCGGTCCCGCCTCTGCCTTCGGAACGGCCGCAATTTCCAACAGCAGCAGTTCTTTTGTTTCGCTCCGAGGCACGGGCGTTGGGCCGAGGGTCGCCGTCTGGTCCCGCCTGCAGGGGGGCGTCTCCTCCAGGTGAGCGCTTGCCACCCAAAATGCCGGGGGGCGGGGGGGATGCCGGCTCGGGGCCGCTTTTCGGGCCCGGAGCTGGACGGAGCCCTCGGCGGCTCCTGCTTCCTGCCAGGAATGTTCCCGGGGCTCCCTGTGCGCTCCCAGCCGGGCAGGGAAGGCGGGGCGGGAGGAGCACGGAGCAACAGGCAGCGACCCGGCCCTCCTTGCGCTTCCTCTTTGCAGGGGACGGATGAGCCGTGCCCTGCACTGCCCTGCCGGGGCTCGCGGCGCTCCGGAGCGTCCAGAGCTGGGGGAATCCCAGCCGCAGCCGCGGCACTCCCAGCACAGCTCGTGGCAGCAGGGATGGAGCAGCTCCGGGCCAGCACTTGCAGCGGGCACGAGATGGATTTGTCTCCCAAACTTTGCTCGTCTGCAAAATTCCCATCGGTGCTCGTGGAACGGGGCAGCTGGGCGGTGTTTGGGGCTGTGCTGGGCTGCGGGGGCTGGGTAAGCCCGTTCCCTGCCGGGGAGCCCCGGGGGGAGCCGTGGCGAGGCTGAGGGGCTGTTGCTCTCTCGGTCTATCAGGGTTTGCCTCGGGACTCAAAAACCTTTTCCTTTGCAGGGTTATGAGGCAAAGGCTTCTCGAACTTGGTGTTTCAGTGTCGACTTAATGCTCTTTCTTCGTTCTGTGTCAATTTCCAGTCTTCCTCGTGGTTATCACCTGCACTAAAGGAGATGAAAATTTCTCCTTCTCGTTTGCAGACTGCACAAAGCTCCCGGGAAAGGAAGCTCGAGGTTCCAACTCAGCTTTATGCTAAAGTTTTCCTTCCTCCTCTCTCAGCAGGATGTCGAGTGCCACCGTGTCCCTGAGGTCACTGTTTCTCCTGCTGGGAGAGCACGGGTGGACGGAAAGAATCCCCAGGCATGTGCAGGCACAAGGAGCTCGTCCCACTGCGATTTTCCTACAGCCCTCAAAGGACGGGCTTTCAGGTACCCTGGGTAATGTGCCAGCTCTCCTGCTGGAGCTGTTCTATGGAATAATTGAACACAAAGAGTAAAGCTGAAGTCAGGTCTGTTATGGAGTGTGTTACACTTGTGCAAAGCTCCTTCCACCTGTTTATTTTCTGTACTGAAAAGCAGAGGCTCGGGTTCCTGGGCACTTCAAATAAATGATACCACAAAACTAATTTTGTGCTGGAAGGGGAAAGGAGCTGTCTGTGGGAGGTTACATGGCCATGACAAAAGTTTTCTGTGTTTTCAGTGAGTAAAGTCTTAAAATATCTTAGTGTGCAGGAATGCCTGGCTTCTAAAACTGCCCAGCTGAGTGTCAGAGGCTTCTTTGCCCAGCTGTTTTCAGCTGTTTTCAATGGGCCCCAGCAGGGACTCTGTGCCTGCTCTCCCGTGGTTCCCAGGGATCTCTGGGCCTTCACGCCGGCACCGAGATGTTCTCGGGAAGGCCCTCAGATCCCCGGAGCAGTGTGGGACACGGGCACGATCCCCCTGCATTTTGGGAGCAGATTGGGCCCCCTGGAGGGACAGTGCTGTTGGTGCCCCCCGGGCTGGGGCACCCCGAGGACTCCAGCGCGCACCCAAAGGCTTCTTGGGGGAGCTCCTCTGGGTGCCCCAAGCTGGGGAGCTCAAAGCAAGGTCCCTGCAATGGATTCAGGCATTGCTGAGAGTATCAGAGGTGGAGCTGTGTGTCCTGGCCATGGAGCTCTGGAATGGGCTGGAATTGGGTTCTAAGAGTGGTGTTCCACCTGCAAAAGAGGTGTGGGATTGGGATTAAGGAATGAGTGGTGATGGTACCTTGGCTGTTTTCCCTGGAGTGGAATTGTGAGAGCTGCAGGAGTGCAAGGTGTGGGTTCCAGTCCCCAGCCTTTGGTTTGCACATGTGCTGGTCAGACACAGGTCCAGCTTCCTCAGTCCTTAAAATAAGAGAGGTAGAAATAAGGGTTGGCTTAATTAACAAATTAATTAACTAATCTCTGTTAAGGTGATGGGTGTGACAGGGGTTTAACTAGTAAAACACTGTGTGATTCCTCAGTTTATTTTTTTTGAAGCTCCCTAAACCTTTGCTAGTAGGAGATGTACTTGAAAAGTTGAGGCGGAAATTAAATTGAGCAATGGGGAGATGATTGAAATTGTAATTGCTGAAACTAAATGTGTAAGAGCAGCAGCTCTTCTCGTGCAGGAAATAACTCCTGTCAGTAGCACCGTCCCGACTGAAGTGACAGATGGAGTTGTTCCTGTGGTGTGGGCCAGTGGAATTCCAGGAGAATGGACAAGGGCACACCCTGTAGGTATTCCCATGAAGCTGAGATGTCTCTAGGTAAGGCAACCCCAGTATCCTTTAAAATCTCAGTGCCACAATGTATTGGTTGCAGTAACAGCTAAATTTGCTCATTGTGGTTTGCTTCCAGACTGTGACTGCAAGAACCTGCACAGAAACCCAGTGGCAAAGAGGATTGATCAGTGCAGGAGCTGAGAGAAGCACCTGAAATGACAACCTTGAGCAGCTGACAGTCTTAGATTTCAAGATGCCCTTTGCTGCATCTCCTGGAGCAAGGCAAGCCAAGAAATTTTGCTTTTGAAGGAGAAAATGCAGAAACAGGGAAGGAAGAAAAGAATCCACCTGAGTCCTCCCTGAGCCACAGGCAGTCCATGAAGTGCCTTCCTGGGAATGGTAGGATGGTGAGGACTCTGCATTGCTCCCTCTGGATGTGTGGATGTGCACGCTTTTGAAAGCACCTGTAAGAGTTTCTTGCCTTGGCTAGATGGTGCAAGGGCAGCCTTTAGGCAGCTCAGGCATTCCCTGAGGAGAGCTCTGGCTCTGCCACATCTCTCTGAACTGTTTAAAGCCTCTTGGTTTGGGAGGGAAAAGAAAGGACAAGGTGTGCAGAGAGCTTTGAGATCCTTTGAAGAGATGGCCATAAGTCTGCCCTTGTTGCACCAGGAGGCCTTATCAAGCTCCCCATATTGCAGGAGATATTCCCATGAAAGCAAAAAGGGATCCTCATCATTCTTTGCTGGCTTTAGGATGTGCCCTGCAGGAACTCCCGGAATTGACGGGGACGCCTCGGCCGATGGATTGGACGCCCCAGCCCGTCCGTTCCTGCCCAGCCCTTGGGTCCCTGTCAGGTGGTGGGACTCCCAGCCCCTGCAGGTGAAGTGGAAAGGGCCTTTGCAGGCCTGGTTGATCCCATTTCTAGCAGTTCCAGTTGCAGAAAAGGGACCTTTGACATTTTTATCTTGGGTTCGGAAATCCCCTTTGATTGGTAAGCAGAACCAACTGGATCCTTGCAAGTTCTCATCTGTGTTTGTCCCTCAGCCTGTGTTCTGATTCAGGGCTGTAGCTGTTGTAGTCAGTCAGGAGTCCAACTGTGGTTTAAATAAGGAGACTTTGGCCTAATGGCCAAGTGTCAGGAAAAAAGGGGGGATGCTGTCTGAGTTTTGAGGTGTAACCAGAGCTGATCCTTTTTGCAGGGGCTGTGGTGTGGAAAGTGCAGAGAGCTGAGCCAGGGGATTGACAGGGACTAACCCAGGGAGGTGAAGAAACAAGGAAGAAGGGAACTGAGGCAGCAGCACCAAGTTCCTCTGTCAGCAGGTGAGTTGTCTTGAGGTTCCTAAGGCAGGCACTCAGGACTTTGGGGATGCTCCAGACAGAGAAGACCTTGGAAGGCCCTTGATGAAGCTCCTCAGAAACCTTACAGGGTAGGTGTGTATGGTAATAAGTGCTGGGAAATGTGCTGAGTGTGGAACAGGAATGCAGGGAAGAAAGTGACCCCTCCTGGAATGCTGATCCCTCCCTTCAGCTGCAGTGGAGACCCCTGTGTGTGCACTGTGGGAGCTGATGGCCAGGACAGGCAGTGGGCTGGGATGATTGCAGGCTGTTGTGAGCAAGGAATGCCTGGCTTGTAAAACTGCCCAGCTGAGTGTCAGAGGCTTCTTTGCCCAGCTGTTTTCAGCTGTTTTCAATGGGCCCCAGCAGGGACTCTGTGCCTGCTCTCCCGTGGTTCCCAGGGATCTCTGGGCCTTCACGCCGGCACCGAGATGTTCTCGGGAAGGCCCTCAGATCCCCGGAGCAGTGTGGGACACGGGCACGATCCCCCTGCATTTTGGGAGCAGATTGGGCCCCCTGGAGGGACAGTGCTGTTGGTGCCCCCCGGGCTGGGGCACCCCGAGGACTCCAGCGCGCACCCAAAGGCTTCTTGGGGGAGCTCCTCTGGGTGCCCCAAGCTGGGGAGCTCAAAGCAAGGTCCCTGCAATGGATTCAGGCATTGCTGAGAGTATCAGAGGTGGAGCTGTGTGTCCTGGCCATGGAGCTCTGGAATGGGCTGGAATTGGGTTCTAAGAGTGGTGCTGCAACTGCAAAAGAGGTGTGGGATTGGGATTAAGGAATGAGTGGTGATGGTACCTTGGCTGTTTTCCCTGGAGTGGAATTGTGAGAGCTGCAGGAGTGCAAGGTGTGGGTTCCAGTCCCCAGCCTTTGGTTTGCACATGTGCTGGTCAGACACAGGTCCAGCTTCCTCAGTCCTTCACAGAGGCAGAATTAAGGACTGGCTTAATTAACCAATTAATGCACCAATCACTGTTATGGTGATGGGTGTGACAGGGGTTTAACTGGGAAAACTTTGGGGAATTGCTCAGTTTGTTTTTTTGCAAGCTCCCCTAAACCTTTGCTAGGAAGAGATTTGCTAGAAAACTTAAGGCAGAAATGAACTTGGAAAATAAGGAGATTGAAGGTGTAATTGCTGAAACTAAATGTGTGAGAGCAGCAGCTCTTCCCGTGCAGGAAAGAACTCCTGTCAGCAGCACCATCTCGACTGAAGTGGCAGATGGAGTTGTTCCTGTGGTGTGGGCCAGTGGAATTCCAGGAGAATGGACAAGGGCAGACCCTGTAGGTATTCCCATGAAGCTGAGGTCTCTCTAGGTAAGGCAACCCCAGTATCCTTTAAAATCTCAGTGCCAGAATGTATTGGTTGCAGTAACAGCTGAATTTGCTCATCTTGGTTTGCTTCCAGACTGTGACTGCAAGAACCTGCACAGAAACCCAGTGGCAAAGAGGATTGATCAGTGCAGGAGCTGAGAGAAGCACCTGAAATGACAACCTTGAGCAGCTGACAGTCTTAGATTTCAAGATGCCCTTTGCTGCATCTCCTGGAGCAAGGCAAGCCAAGAAATTTTGCTTTTGAAGGAGAAAATGCAGAAACAGGGAAGGAAGAAAAGAATCCACCTGAGTCCTCCCTGAGCCACAGGCAGTCCATGAAGTGCCTTCCTGGGAATGGTAGGATGGTGAGGACTCTGCATTGCTCCCTCTGGATGTGTGGTAAGGCTGATGCACGCTTTTGAAAGCACCTGTAAGAGTTTCCTGCCTTGGCTAGATGGTGCAAGGGCAGCCTTTAGGCAGCTCAGGCATTCCCTGAGGAGAGCTCTGGCTCTCCCACATCTCTCTGAACTGTTTAAAGCCTCTTGGTTTGGGAGGGAAAAGAAAGGACAAGGTGTGCAGAGAGCTTTGAGATACTTTGAAGAGATGGCCATAAGTCTGCCCTTGTTGCACCAGGAGGCCTTATCAAGCTCCCCATATTGCAGGAGATATTCCCATGAAAGCAAAAAGCGATCCTCATCATTCTTTGCTGGCTTTAGGATGTGCCCTGCAGGAACTCCCGGAATTGACGGGGACGCCTCGGCCGATGGATTGGACGCCCCAGCCCGTCCGTTCCTGCCCAGCCCTTGGGTCCCTGTCAGGTGGTGGGACTCCCAGCCCCTGCAGGTGAAGTGGAAAGGGCCTTTGCAGGCCTGGTTGATCCCATTTCTAGCAGTTCCAGTTGCAGAAAAGGGACCTTTGACATTTTTATCTTGGGTTCGGAAATCCCCTTTGATTGGTAAGCAGAACCAACTGGATCCTTGCAAGTTCTCATCCGTGTTTGTCCCTCAGCCTGTGTTCTGATTCAGGGCTGTAGCTGTTGTAGTCAGTCAGGAGTCCAACTGTGGTTTAAATAAGGAGACTTTGGCCTAATGGCCAAGTGTGAGGAAAAAAGGGGGGATGCTGTCTGAGTTTTGAGGTGTAACCAGAGCTGATCCTTTTTGCAGGGGCTGTGGTGTGGAAAGTGCAGAGAGCTGAGCCAGGGGATTGACAGGGACTAACCCAGGGAGGTGAAGAAACAAGGAAGAAGGGAACTGAGGCAGCAGCACCAAGTTCCTCTGTCAGCAGGTGAGTTGTCTTGAGGTTCCTAAGGCAGGCACTCAGGACTTTGGATGCTCCAGACAGAGAAGACCTTGGAAGGCCCTTGATGAAGCTCCTCAGAAACCTTACAGGGTAGGTGTGTATGGTAATAAGTGCTGGGAAATGTGCTGAGTGTGGAAGAGGAATGCAGGGAAGAAAGTGAACCCTCCTGGAATGCTGATCCCTCCCTTCAGCTGCAGTGGAGACCCCTGTGTGTGCACTGTGGGAGCTGATGGCCAGGACAGGCAGTGGGCTGGGATGATTGCAGGGTGTTGTGAGCAAGGAATGCCTGGCTTGTAAAACTGCCCAGCTGAGTGTCAGAGGCTTCTTTGCCCAGCTGTTTTCAGCTGTTTTCAATGGGCCCCAGCAGGGACTCTGTGCCTGCTCTCCCGTGGTTCCCAGGGATCTCTGGGCCTTCACGCCGGCACCGAGATGTTCTCGGGAAGGCCCTCAGATCCCCGGAGCAGTGTGGGACACGGGCACGATCCCCCTGCATTTTGGGAGCAGATTGGGCCCCCTGGAGGGACAGTGCTGTTGGTGCCCCCCGGGCTGGGGCACCCCGAGGACTCCAGCGCGCACCCAAAGGCTTCTTGGGGGAGCTCCTCTGGGTGCCCCAAGCTGGGGAGCTCAAAGCAAGGTCCCTGCAATGGATTCAGGCATTGCTGAGAGTATCAGAGGTGGAGCTGTGTGTCCTGGCCATGGAGCTCTGGAATGGGCTGGAATTGGGTTCTAAGAGTGGTGCTGCAACTGCAAAAGAGGTGTGGGATTGGGATTAAGGAATGAGTGGTGATGGTACCTTGGCTGTTTTGTCTGGAGTGGAATTGGGAGAGCTGCAGGAGTGCAAGGTGTGGGTTCCAGTCCCCAGCCTTTGGTTTGCACATGTGCTGGTCAGACACAGGTCCAGCTTCCTCAATCCTTCACAGAGGCAGAATTAAGGACTGGCTTAATTAACCAATTAATGCACAAATCACTGTTATGGTGATGGGTGTGACAGGGGTTTAACTGGGAAAACTTTGGGGAATTCCTCAGTTTGTTTTTTTGCAAGCTCCCCTAAACCTTTGCTAGGAAGAGATTTGCTAGAAAACTTAAGGCAGAAATGAACTTGGAAAATAAGGAGATTGAAGGTGTAATTGCTGAAACTAAATGTGTGAGAGCAGCAGCTCTTCCCGTGCAGGAAAGAACTCCTGTCAGCAGCACCATCTCGACTGAAGTGGCAGATGGAGTTGTTCCTGTGGTGTGGGCCAGTGGAATTCCAGGAGAATGGACAAGGGCAGACCCTGTAGGTATTCCCATGAAGCTGAGGTCTCTCTAGGTAAGGCAACCCCAGTATCCTTTAAAATCTCAGTGCCACAATGTATTGGTTGCAGTAACAGCTAAATTTGCTCATCTTGGTTTGCTTCCAGACTGTGACTGCAAGAACCTGCACAGAAACCCAGTGGCAAAGAGGATTGATCAGTGCAGGAGCTGAGAGAAGCACCTGAAATGACAACCTTGAGCAGCTGACAGTCTTAGATTTCAAGATGCCCTTTGCTGCATCTCCTGGAGCAAGGCAAGCCAAGAAATTTTGCTTTTGAAGGAGAAAATGAAGAAACAGGGAAGGAAGAAAAGAATCCACCTGAGTCCTCCCTGAGCCACAGGCAGTCCATGAAGTGCCTTCCTGGGAATGGTAGGATGGTGAGGACTCTGCATTGCTCCCTCTGGATGTGTGGTAAGGCTGATGCACGCTTTTGAAAGCACATGTAAGAGTTTCCTGCCTTGGCTAGATGGTGCAAGGGCAGCCTTTAGGCAGCTCAGGCATTCCCTGAGGAGAGCTCTGGCTCTGCCACATCTCTCTGAACTGTTTAAAGCCTCTTGGTTTGGGAGGGAAAAGAAAGGACAAGGTGTGCAGAGAGCTTTGAGATCCTTTGAAGAGATGGCCATAAGTCTGCCCTTGTTGCACCAGGAGGCCTTATCAAGCTCCCCATATTGCAGGAGATATTCCCATGAAAGCAAAAAGCGATCCTCATCATTCTTTGCTGGCTTTAGGATGTGCCCTGCAGGAACTCCCGGAATTGACGGGGACGCCTCGGCCGATGGATTGGACGCCCCAGCCCGTCCGTTCCTGCCCAGCCCTTGGGTCCCTGTCAGGTGGTGGGACTCCCAGCCCCTGCAGGTGAAGTGGAAAGGGCCTTTGCAGGCCTGGTTGATCCCATTTCTAGCAGTTCCAGTTGCAGAAAAGGGACCTTGGACATTTTTATCTTGGGTTCGGAAATCCCCTTTGATTGGTAAGCAGAACCAACTGGATCCTTGCAAGTTCTCATCTGTGTTTGTCCCTCAGCCTGTGTTCTGATTCAGGGCTGTAGCTGTTGTAGTCAGTCAGGAGTCCAACTGTGGTTTAAATAAGGAGACTTTGGCCTAATGGCCAAGTGTCAGGAAAAAAGGGGGGGGGATGCTGTCTGAGTTTTGAGGTGTAACCAGAGCTGATCCTTTTTGCAGGGGCTGTGGCGTGGAAAGTGCAGAGAGCTGAGCCAGGGGATTGACAGGGACTAACCCAGGGAGGTGAAGAAACAAGGAAGAAGGGAACTGAGGCAGCAGCACCAAGTTCCTCTGTCAGCAGGTGAGTTGTCTTGAGGTTCCTAAGGCAGGCACTCAGGACTTTGGGGACTCCAGACAGAGAAGACCTTGGAAGGCCCTTGATGAAGCTCCTCAGAAACCTTACAGGGTAGGTGTGTGTGGTAATAAGTGCTGGGAAATGTGCTGAGTGTGGAACAGGAATGCAGGGAAGAAAGTGACCCCTCCTGGAATGCTGATCCCTCCCTTCAGCTGCAGTGGAGACCCCTGTGTGTGCACTGTGGGAGCTGATGGCCAGGACAGGCAGTGGGCTGGGATGATTGCAGGGTGTTGTCAGCCAGGAATGCCTGGCTTGTAAAACTGCCCAGCTGAGTGTCAGAGGCTTCTTTGCCCAGCTGTTTTCAGCTGTTTTCAATGGGCCCCAGCAGGGACTCTGTGCCTGCTCTCCCGTGGTTCCCAGGGATCTCTGGGCCTTCACGCCGGCACCGAGATGTTCTCGGGAAGGCCCTCAGATCCCCGGAGCAGTGTGGGACACGGGCACGATCCCCCTGCATTTTGGGAGCAGATTGGGCCCCCTGGAGGGACAGTGCTGTTGGTGCCCCCCGGGCTGGGGCACCCCGAGGACTCCAGCGCGCACCCAAAGGCTTCTTGGGGGAGCTCCTCTGGGTGCCCCAAGCTGGGGAGCTCAAAGCAAGGTCCCTGCAATGGATTCAGGCATTGCTGAGAGTATCAGAGGTGGAGCTGTGTGTCCTGGCCATGGAGCTCTGGAATGGGCTGGAATTGGGTTCTAAGAGTGGTGCTGCAACTGCAAAAGAGGTGTGGGATTGGGATTAAGGAATGAGTGGTGATGGTACCTTGGCTGTTTTGTCTGGAGTGGAATTGTGAGAGCTGCAGGAGTGCAAGGTGTGGGTTCCAGTCCCCAGCCTTTGGTTTGCACATGTGCTGGTCAGACACAGGTCCAGCTTCCTCAATCCTTCACAGAGGCAGAATTAAGGACTGGCTTAATTAACCAATTAATGCACAAATCACTGTTATGGTGATGGGTGTGACAGGGGTTTAACTGGGAAAACTTTGGGGAATTCCTCAGTTTGTTTTTTTGCAAGCTCCCCTAAACCTTTGCTAGGAAGAGATTTGCTAGAAAACTTAAGGCAGAAATGAACTTGGAAAATAAGGAGATTGAAGGTGTAATTGCTGAAACTAAATGTGTGAGAGCAGCAGCTCTTCTCGTGCAGGAAAGAACTCCTGTCAGCAGCACCATCTCGACTGAAGTGGCAGATGGAGTTGTTCCTGTGGTGTGGGCCAGTGGAATTCCAGGAGAATGGACAAGGGCACACCCTGTAGGTATTCCCATGAAGCTGAGATGTCTCTAGGTAAGGCAACCCCAGTATCCTTTAAAATCTCAGTGCCAGAATGTATTGGTTGCAGTAACAGCTAAATTTGCTCATCTTGGTTTGCTTCCAGACTGTGACTGCAAGAACCTGCACAGAAACCCAGTGGCAAAGAGGATTGATCAGTGCAGGAGCTGAGAGAAGCACCTGAAATGACAACCTTGAGCAGCTGACAGTCTTAGATTTCAAGATGCCCTTTGCTGCATCTCCTGGAGCAAGGCAAGCCAAGAAACCTTTGCTTTTGAAGGAGAAAATCCAGAAACAGGGAAGGAAGAAAAGAAGCCCCCTGAGTCCTCCCTGAGCCACAGGCAGTCCATGAAGTGCCTTCCTGGGAATGGTAGGATGGTGAGGACTCTGCATTGCTCCCTATGGATGTGTGGTAAGGCTGATGCAAACTTTTGAAAGCACCTGTAAGAGTTTCCTGCCTTGGCTAGATGGTGCAAGGGCAGCCTTTAGGCAGCTCAGGCATTCCCTGAGGAGAGCTCTGGCTCTGTCACATCTCTCTGAACTGTTGGAAGCCCCTTTGTTTGGGAGGGAAAACAAAGGACAAGGTGTGCAGAGAACACCCCTGGTAAGGGACCTTGAGTGACTGGCATCCCTCCCAGTTAATTTTCTGGGCTGTTACCCCTGTAGAGCAGGTGATAGTCCCAGCTACCACTGTGGGGAAAAGAGGTAGAGCCCCAAAAGCTGGAAATCTTCCTGGAGGCTCCTGGCAAACAGAGTTTGCTGAGTTAGCCCTGGAAGGAGGACAGTGATAGCTTTTCAGTGCTAGTGGATGCTTTGAAGAGATGGCCATAAATCCTTGTTGCACCAGGAAGCCTTATCAAGCTCCCCACATTGCAGGAGATATTCCCATGAAAGCAAAAAGCGATCCTCATCATTCTTTGCTGGCTTTAGGATGTGCCCTGCAGGAACTCCCGGAATTGACGGGGACGCCTCGGCCGATGGATTGGACGCCCCAGCCCGTCCGTTCCTGCCCAGCCCTTGGGTCCCTGTCAGGTGGTGGGACTCCCAGCCCCTGCAGGTGAAGTGGAAAGGGCCTTTGCAGGCCTGGTTGATCCCATTTCTAGCAGTTCCAGTTGCAGAAAAGGGACCTTGGACATTTTTATCTTGGGTTCGGAAATCCCCTTTGATTGGTAAGCAGAACCAACTGGATCCTTGCAAGTTCTCATCCGTGTTTGTCCCTCAGCCTGTGTTCTGATTCAGGGCTGTAGCTGTTGTAGTCAGTCAGGAGTCCAACTGTGGTTTAAATAAGGAGACTTTGGCCTAATGGCCAAGTGTGAGGAAAAAAGGGGGGATGCTGTCTGAGTTTTGAGGTGTAACCAGAGCTGATCCTTTTTGCAGGGGCTGTGGTGTGGAAAGTGCAGAGAGCTGAGCCAGGGGATTGACAGGGACTAACCCAGGGAGGTGAAGAAACAAGGAAGAAGGGAACTGAGGCAGCAGCACCAAGTTCCTCTGTCAGCAGGTGAGTTGTCTTGAGGTTCCTAAGGCAGGCACTCAGGACTTTGGGGATGCTCCAGACAGAGAAGACCTTGGAAGGCCCTTGATGAAGCTCCTCAGAAACCTTACAGGGTAGGTGTGTATGGTAATAAGTGCTGGGAAATGTGCTGAGTGTGGAACAGGAATGCAGGGAAGAAAGTGACCCCTCCTGGAATGCTGATCCCTCCCTTCAGCTGCAGTGGAGACCCCTGTGTGTGCACTGTGGGAGCTGATGGCCAGGACAGGCAGTGGGCTGGGATGATTGCAGGCTGTTGTGAGCAAGGAATGCCTGGCTTGTAAAACTGCCCAGCTGAGTGTCAGAGGCTTCTTTGCCCAGCTGTTTTCAGCTGTTTTCAATGGGCCCCAGCAGGGACTCTGTGCCTGCTCTCCCGTGGTTCCCAGGGATCTCTGGGCCTTCACGCCGGCACCGAGATGTTCTCGGGAAGGCCCTCAGATCCCCGGAGCAGTGTGGGACACGGGCACGATCCCCCTGCATTTTGGGAGCGGATTGGGCCCCCTGGAGGGACAGTGCTGTTGGTGCCCCCCGGGCTGGGGCACCCCGAGGACTCCAGCGCGCACCCAAAGGCTTCTTGGGGGAGCTCCTCTGGGTGCCCCAAGCTGGGGAGCTCAAAGCAAGGTCCCTGCAATGGATTCAGGCATTCCTGAGAGTATCAGAGGTGGAGCTGTGTGTCCTGGCCATGGAGCTCTGGAATGGGCTGGAATTGGGTTCTAAGAGTGGTGCTCCAACTGCAAAAGAGGTGTGGGATTGGGATTAAGGAATGAGTGGTGATGGTACCTTGGCTGTTTTCCCTGGAGTGGAATTGGGAGAGCTGCAGGAGTGCAAGGTGTGGGTTCCAGTCCCCAGCCTTTGGTTTGCACATGTGCTGGTCAGACACAGGTCCAGCTTCCTCAGTCCTTAACACAGCAGAGGGAGAATTCAGGGATGGCACTGTTATGGTGATGGGTGTGACAGGGGTTTAATTAGGAAAACCTTGGGCAATTCCTCAGTTTGTCTCTTTGCCAAAATTACCCAAACCACTGCAAGGAAGAGATTGGTTGGAGAAGTTGAGGCAGAGATGTAATTGGAAAATGGGGAGATAGAAATTGTAATTCCTGAAACTAAATGTGTGAGAGCAGCAGCTCTTCTCGTGCAGGAAATAACTCCTGTCAGCAGCACCGTCCCGACTGAAGTGGCAGATGGAGTTGTTCCTGTGGTGTGGGCCAGTGGAATTCCAGGAAAATGGACCTGGGCAGAACCTGTACGTATTAGTCCTAAGCTGGGATCTGTATGGGTAAGGCAACCCCAGTATCCTTTAAAATCACAATGCCATTAGTAGATTTAAAAGATGCTTTTTGCTGCATCTCCAGGAGCAAGGCAAACCAAGAAACCTTTGCTTTGGAAGGGGAAAATGCAGAAATGGGGAAGGAAGAAAAGAAGCCCCCTGAGTCCTCCCTGAGCCACAGGCAGTCCATGAAGTGCCTTCCTGGGAATGGTAGGATGGTGAGGACTCTGCATTGCTCCCTATGGATGTGTGGTAAGGCTGATGCAAACTTTTGAAAGCACCTGTAAGAGTTTCCTGCCTTGGACAGATGGTTCAAGGGCAGCCTTTAGGCAGCTCAGGCATTCCCTGAGGAGAGCTCTGGCTCTGCCACATCTCTCTGAACTGTTGGAAGCCCCTTTGTTAGACTCTGTTAGACATGCAAGTTTACAAAACAGAGCTGCTGTTGATTTTTTGTCACTAGCCCAAGGACTCGGCTGTCAAGGTTTTGAGGGCATGTGCTGCAGGAATTTAAGTGACCATTCTGAGTCTGTTCATGCTGACCTTGAAACACAATGGTAGAGTCATGCATAGGGCTGAGGAAGGTGATGGAGAGGAAGATGATGTGGGCAGGGGTGGTTGCCCCTTGCCCTCCAGTGGGGCACGCCCAGACTGTTGCCATGAGGTGATGAACGGGCGCTGTTTGGCTGCCACTCCAGCACCACCTTATCCTCCGTGCTGGCCCTACGTAGTGTAATGTAGAGCTGATGCAATGGGGTGTCAGCACTGCTGGGGGGAGCGATGCTCATCCTTCCATCCAGACTGTGTTGCTGGCGGGGACGCCCGCTAAGCATGAGTGCCACCCAGCCCCTGCAGCCCCTGGGAGCCCTGGCCTGGCTGTGCAGGTGAGCACAGTTTATGGAGAGGAAGCAACCCACAAAGCAAACACTTCCTATCCTTTTTCTTGTATCCCTTGAATTCCCTTTTTACCAGCTGATATTGTATCCTTCTAATTCCCCTTGCACTAACTCACACTTTAAGAGAGGCTGTTTGTAGTATTTTGTATGAATGCCAATAGATCAAGTATTTTTTTTGTGTTCTTTTTAACTCTTGCTTGTCTTTGCTAATAGTTTTTGTTTCACTCTCCCTGCAATAAAAGCTATTTTGTAGTGTTTGAATGACTGTTGTGCTTGTCTTTATTCCGGGCATGTATCCTTGTGAACCTGGGACAAGCAGGGAGAACTGCAGCCCCCAGCAGCTGGGTCAGTGCTGGCTGGACTCGGGGCTGGGAAAGGTCCCTCAGTGTGAGGGCAGGGGAGAGCCCAGGGTGGCCCTGGCAGCCCTGGGGCTGGGAACAAGTCCAGTGGGCAAAGGAATGGACCCTGGAGAGCTGGGCAAACAGCTGGAGGAGTTTCAAGGAGCAGCAGCAAACTGGACAAGCTGCAGCAGCTCCTTCTGTGTGTGTGTAGAAGCAGCTCTAGTGCAGCCACGAGTGAGGTGGGAAATGAACCTCAGGAGGCTGGGAATGAGTCCCACAAACTGGTTGCAATGGGATAGACTCTTCCCAAGTGTCTGAAAAGCTTTGCTTTAGTTTGGCTTTCTAAATTGCAAACTGCAGGGATTGTTGAGGTGTTGGCCCTTGTTCTGTGTCTTTGGTGAGGTGCTGAGTCTGTACCTTTATTGGAGCTGCTGTTGGATGTCCCTGATTGACCTGTAAGGTCCTGGCTTTCTTCCCTGCTTCTCCCAGCTTGTCCAGGAGATGGAATTCCAGTGCTACAGTGTAGAAGGCTCATGGTGCTTCCAAAAGGACAAGTTGTGGTGCCACTGGAGCTGTTGGGAGAAGCGGAGGGTTGGCAGTGCCAGGCCTGGAATGCTGTTGCTGTGGCACAGACGCTGCTCCCTGGCAGGTTCTTGGGTTGGGTTCCTTGGCTGCCACTTGGCATGGCTTGGAAGGGCCTGGGTTGTGTAGGGAACAACACATGGAATGGGGAAGCAAAGCAGGGGAGGTTCTGTTTTCAGAGAGAATCATTGAATTTTCTCTTCCTCCAGGGACACTGAGCTGGTCCCACTGTGGCAAGAAGAGCAAGTGGGCTGTGAAGGTTTGGGGCAGTCTGGAAGGTTCCTCGTGCCCAAAGGATCCTGGCAAGTGCAGCCCTGGAAGAGTCAGGAATAATGAAAAGTGCTCCAGTTCTCCTGAAGCTCAGATTTGTCAAACATTCATTTAGATAAAATTCCTCAGCAAGGAGCCATTGGGTCCCAAATACTCTTGGAGGAAGAGGCAGAAATTCCCTCTGCTGCTGGGTCCTGTGTGCACCTCTTGCTCTGTCCTGCTGTGAATGTCTTTGTGTTGCAGCTCAATAAAGTCCCAATAAAGTGGTGATTGTGTGATTTTGGTGTCAGTTCCCCTTGCCCAGCAGCTGCATCCCTGACTTGTGCCCAAATGAACTCTTGCCCTGCAGCAGTTCTGTGCTGCTCTCAGAGGGTGGAGCTGAGGCCCCTGAGCAAAGGGCAAAGGGATCCATCCGAGCCAGGCCCGTGCTCCCCCCCTGCATTCCTGCAGCATCCCGTGTTTGCAGTTCCATCACTGCTGGACACACACCCTGTTCCTGAACAAACCCCCCTTGCTGTTCTCTCTCTGGGTCTCCCCTCCCACCTCCCCTCCTCTGATGCTCCAGGTGCCAAGGCCCCTGTTTTTGAGGGGCATTCCTGCTCTGCTGTCCCCCCATTCTTTCTAAATCAAGAGCCAGGAGCCCCAAGTGCAGAGAGGGCTGCAGGGAATCAGTGGCAATGCCTGCCTGTGTCTCCCTGTGTTCCCTGCAGTTCTCCTGCCTGTTGTGCCCTGGGCTGGAGAGCCCTGCCTGGCCTGTGTTTCTTGGAGGAGAGCGATGTTATTCCATTTGTCCCAAAGGTGTGTTGGTGGGCACTCGTTTTCTGACAGGCAGTGCCCTTTTCCTGTTGCCTTTCCCAAGTTTTCCCAAGTGCTGCCCAGCACGGGCCTTGGTGCGTGGCCACAGCGATTGCCAGGAGGAAGGGGAGCCTTGGCCTCAGCTGCCCAGCTCGGCTGGGTGGGACAGGATTGGGGTGGCCTGGCAAGGCAGGAACGTATTTCTGAGTTCTGGGGTGCCTTGAAACCTTTCCCTGTCAGGTTTCTCTCCCTGATTTCCTGGGGTCCAGCATCCCAGGTGTCTCTTCCTTTGTCCAAAGTCCAATGGCAGAGGACTGAATAACTCACAAAGGGGGTTTGGAATGAGAAGGGTTCTGTTCCAATTGGGCAAGGAATGCAGTAAGAGAAAGGAGCCTCCTTTTAGTGCCTGAAACAGAGAGGAATAAAAATGCTGGCAAAGCTCCCATTTCCTTTGGTGTCCCCCCTGGATTTCTCCTGGATGAAAGCCTCTAGTGAGCAATCAGAAGAGAAGGGGGAAGAACAGGAGCCTTTGAGTTGCCCAGTGCCCTTAACTGTCTTGTTCTGCTCTCTTTCAGGACAGGCCAAAGCCCTGAATTGAGCCCAGCTCTACCCAATGCCTCGGGGTGTGAGCAGCCAAAGGCAAGAGGCTCCAGCCCCGCCGGCCGTGCTGGGGGCTCCTGGTGCTGCCCGTGGGGTGGGGTAAGTCAGAGGGACACGTTTCCCTTCTCCTGCCTGTTGGCATTTGCTCCCTGGGCAAGGGCTCTTTTGGCCACTGCGGGCTGGTCCTTGCCGTGTGTGCTGGGAAGGGTGGAGAGGCAGGGGCGAAGGGCCGGGTGCCGCTGAGATGGCAGGGAGTGTTGGCATCAGCATTGCAGGGAACGGGGAGCTCAGAATGCCAGGAGCTGATGGAACCATTGCCTTGGGCGTGTTTAGTTTGTGTCTGGAGCCGGGATTCGGGCTGGAGAGCTGTTGTTGGGAACAAAGGGTGGAGCAAACGTGCTCTGTGGATGTGTAAGGAAGGACCGAGCAGCAGGGAAGGGATCTATTTCTAAATTACAGGACTACAGGACTGCTTTGGTTCTGAGTCAGAGAGAGAGGGGAAGTGGCTTTTCCTCATCTGCAAGGTTGCCAAGCAGAAGTGGGACACTGTCTCACCCCTCCCCAAAGCTCTGCAGGCACATGGGAGTAGCTCAGGGCTGGCTCAGTTCTCTGAGACAGAACCACGTGGGAGAGGTTTAAGTATGAAGAACATCTCTACTGTCACTTGATTGCAAAGATTAGGTCCTACAGTCCCAGGGGAGTGAATGAACATCCTGAGGTAACCGGAGGGAATGAGTGGTGAGAGAGACAGAAACTTGTGGGTGTTAAACTGCAGGTAATGTCCTGGGAAGAGAAGGCATCTGTTGAGGGGAAGAGGAGGCACTGGGTGGAGGACAGGGAGGGAAAGGTTTGAGAAGAGCTTGAGGTGGTCTGTGGGGTGGAGAATGACCCTCTCTAGGTACAAATGAGCTGCTTAGACATGGATAGGTGAGGAAAATGTTGGAAGTAAAATCTGGGGCAATCTGTCACAGAGAGAACGAATATTTTGGGGTAAAGTGAGGCACTCAGGAGCGGGCAGGGAGGGAGATTTTTGTTTGTCATGCCCGAGGTAATCTGCAGCAGAGAGAATGTACCTCATAGGTACACTTTTGAGGAGTTCAATAATACTTCCATGGAGTGTGTTTATCTAAATGAAAGGAAAAAAAAAAACAAAACACATACAAGTGATAAATAAACAACAAGGGCTCCAATTTGATATATTCCTGTTTAAATGTTTTTCCTCTTCTGGTGGAGACAACAATTGGTGTCTTGTGTAAAGTGGATTGTTCTGCCACTTAGTAAGGATGAAACCCCCATTCTAAGGGTTTCTTCAAAGCAGCAGTATTTGATTGTTGATTATTTTCTCTCACTCTCCATCTCCAATAGCATGCTAATACCAGATTACTTCAGGAGATGTTCAAACAGTGCAATGTTTGTGTTCAGCACTTTGAGATTGGAAATCTTTGCCATGTGCCCCTCACAGCAAGGAGTTGCACAAATGGACATCCACCCTAGGAATCCAAATGCAGTTTTATTCAGCTTTTTAGAGAAGGTGTTTGTGGGAGGGTGGAATCCATTGTAAGATAAGTTTGGGATGGGGGGAGAGGTAAAGTCCAAGTTTAGTGAAAGGATGAAACACTTTGTAGGTGACTACATGAGAAGACTTTTCTTGGTATTCTAAGAGTGTAACATGATTTGGTTCTGCTCAGAATTTGGTCCTTTTCCCTTCCAACAAACCCAATCTTGAGTGGTGGGGAGGTTGCATAAATGTTCATGTGTGCAATCTCAGTTTGAACTTCAGCTCTGTTACCACTTCAGTTTTCAGCTGAAAGGCTCCACTTTGGCAGACTGAATTTTTTTTTTTTTTTACAGCTTTGGTTTCTAGGAGTGCATTACCCTTTTATTTTCCCTCTTATCCAAAAGAAAGGAATGGGAGTCTTTACTGAAAACAAAGCCGAGTGTGCTGTTGTAACAAAGTCCGAGAAACTCCAATGTCAGGTGTTGATCCATGTGAACTGTGTGTTATGGATGGTGTGTGTGTGGACACGGGTATCATGTTTGATTTTGCTTTTAAAAGAAATTTTCCCAATATGTGACCAAAGTATTTAAAAATTGTTTGTTTCTTTGTTTGTTTGATTACAGTTTTGTCTGTTATTATGTCTGTAATATTACTATGGTGGGGTTTTTTCAGTAATTTATACAACCATGACTTTTTTTTTTCTTTTTTTTGCTCAGGATGACATTTATCTGTGGAAAAAAACTAATGCACAGCATCAACATGTTTCCTGTATTCTCATAAATCCACAAGGTTTTTGGAAGCAAGTATGGCCATAAATATTGAAGGGCTGCAAGTCTCACGTTGCTAAAATGGACAACACAGAGACCTTAGAGACAGAATTTCTGCATATTTCTGACACAGCAGTGTGGTCACATTTAGAATATATTGATAGATTGGCACTAAGTTATGAGTAGATGTGTACATATAAAGTGCTTTGGAATACTTGAGAGGCAATAAGTTGTAAATGGAGAGGTAATTCTTGCACTAATCATAATTGTCAGGGTTTGATGCTCCTTGTTGTCAAGACTATCACTTCCAAAATGTATCAGTGCATTCAGCTGAGAGTATTTGGACCTGCATCCAGGAGTGGTAAGAACACAGAAATGCACTGTAGAAGCAGAACCTTTTGCAGAACTGGCCTTGGCAGAATTGCAGCCCCAGAGAACTGGACTTTTCACACCAGTTTTGTTGTGTATCTGTTGGTACAACTCATTTATCCCAAAGCCTTTCAGGAAGTGTCCATTTCTCTGCTTTTCTCTGGTCTCCTTCCTAAACAAACTCTTCTGGAAAAGATGAAAGATCAGGAGGTTAATGGTGACAAGGAATGTTTTTTTTAGCTGTAGATGCAATAGAGCTTTCTCTCTGATGTTTCTTTGAAAGTAAAAACTCTCTTGGCTGTAAAATAATTAAGAATTGAAGCTCTCAGCCTGTGATTTGGGAAAATAGGAAAGAATAAGGTCTTAGACAAAGTGATGTGCTGACAAGTTGTGCTAACTCTGGAGTGAACTCTTACCACTGTTCCTTCCCAGCAAGGAGGGTGAGAAATCCAAATCTAAATGGATGTCTACAGTGCCTTGTGTGTGCAATTACCATCAGATGATTCCTGAGGAGTATTTGATGAGAATGTCCTTTATCAGTGATGTATTAGTGAATACATAGCAATGTAATATTTCTTTTATAAATATCTGGAACATAAAAAGTAACTGGTGCTGCTAAACTGAGCTTTGTGTGTCTTCCTGAACTTTTCTGATTGTGGCTGAAGCCAATGTGATTCCCTTCACAGAACCAGAGAGTAGTTACTTGCAGAAGGGACCTTTAAAGTCCATGATGGCATAAATTGGGAGATGAGTTGGGCCATCTAATAATTTTTTTCTGTTCCATTTATGGCTTGGCTTCTTCAGAATTCTTTGTTCATTCTCCCTCTCTTCCCTCCTCCCTCCTCAAAAATACCCAACCCCAACCAAAATCCACAAATGCCAAAACCCCTGAAACAACAACAGAAACCCACCAACAATGCCAAAGGGAAAAGGAAGAAGGAGCTGTACCTGAGGAGGAAGACCCTGAGCCTGGGAAGTACCAGAACCCCTTCCAGCCTCTGTCTGCTGTCATCTCTGAGGTAGGAGAATGTGTGGAACTCTGGATTATTTTAGAACTGCCCCTAACAAATATCTGAGAGCTCATGAGAAAAGGCTTCATTTCAAAGCATTGGTCTCAGTCTGTCTGCACAGCATTTTTTTCATCTGTATTTAATCTTGCCAGTCTTGGTTTGTGTGCATTGAATCAATGTTTTCATGATCAGAAACCCCCTGTTATTGATTTGGGGACAAAAGTGTTGCAGGCACAGTAAAATAGATCTAAAGACGTGACTGAACATATTTCCTAATTAAAGCAGTGGGGATTGAGAAGTGGAAAAGATTCCAGGTCTGTTCGTTTCTTGGAAAGTATTTTAGCCATGTAGAGAGTCATAAAATCTGAGTGACTTCTACAACTCTTTAGATTTCTGAGCATAACCTGTTTTCGGTTGAAAACTGACACTACTGACAAGTTTTTTAGTTTTGAAATATGAAAATCACATTCCTATGGTAAAGTTTCTTTAACCTGTGCTTCTGAGTTCGGGTAGTTCTCATTTCTTGTGCCATATTTTTTTGTTCAGTTGCCTGGAGATGACAGAATCTCAAGAAACATGTCAACTGTTCCAGTCAGGAACTCCAACATTTGCTTTTCTGCGGGACAAAAGCACCCCCATGCACACAGCATGGAAAGTCAGCTGCATGCACAAGAACACACTTCATAAGAGCATCCAAAGGAAGAAGATGGAGTGTGAGGATTGCAGAGATGGGGATTTGGGGATACAGAACTTGTGAAACAGCCTGGCATTGAGTCTGTAGGACACAACAGGTATTTGTCCCAATCCTGGTGGCATTTTCAGGAGACTTCAGCTCTGTGCAACTCTAGTTTGGTTTAAAGAAAACATCCAGAAAAAGTCACTGAAGAGGAAGAAATTAGAAGCTTTCTCACCTCAGGACTGCTGATGTTGTTTCTATTCCAAGTTTTGTTTATTTTTTTAGTATGACCAAAACTAAAGCAAGAGAACAGTCAACAAACAGAAAGATCATTTCATTTGTTGGTCATTCCCCCTCCCTTCCTCTGGACAGGAGATCTGAAATTTCCTTTCTTCCCCTATTTGACAAGAAACTCCAGGCTATCTGTGGGACAGAAAGATGCTTTCAGTTTTTAATAAGCCTCCTGTCTTATCAGTCAGCTTGCCAAGAATTCTTCCCCTTTTTGTTCGAATGAAAACCAAATGGAAAAGGAAAAGAAGAGGCCAAGGTTGGAGACTGAACAGGCTACAATTGTCCTGAAGCCACAAAGAGAGCAGGACCAGAGGGATGCCCAGCACTTGTCAAGCAGCAGCAGCCAAAACACAACTGAGAGCAGAGCAGAAATGTGCAATTCTGCAACTCCACAGCTTTGGCAGCACTCGCAAGAGAATGATCAGCAAGCCTGGGAATGCCTTGACTCAGGTAAAACTTCCTTGGAATGTGTCATTTCATGGGATTGTTCACATTGCTTTTCCTTATTTTTGTAATTCTTTTTAATTATATTTATTATAGAGTATGGATTATATTTATTTTTGTTTATTCTTTATTATTATTTTTCATGATGCCACACATGGATTTAATCTGTTGAAAAGATGAAAATGCAGAATTAGGTTGTGGTATTGGAAAATCTTCTTCCAAAAAGTGCATGTTTGTTGGTGGGGCTGGGACTGCAGCTGAAATGGGGTTTGTTTTTTATCCTCATCAAAGATGCAGTCCACTTTCCACCAGGACCCAGCTAAGCTGAATTTCGTTATGGAAACAGAGAGTTTGCATATATTTTATGCTTAAAGATTCTTTTCTATAGCAAAATGCCATGGAACTTTTACATTTCCCATAATTTTGTGCATAATTTTTTGGACTGAAATCCCTGATGTATCCCCTCAATAATTGTTTTAGAAGATGGTCCAAGATATTCTCTGAATAGAAGTGTCTGATATGTAATGTTTGATTTCTGTTTGCTAGAGAGAACAGTAAGAAAAAACTAAAAAACCAAAGTTCCAAAGGGGCCACAGAGTAGAACCTATGAATGCAGGGGATTCTCTTCCCAAAAATCCACCAGCACCAGCAGCACTTCCACCAGCTGAGTGTACTGACAACCAGGAACTGATGGCTCAGCCTGGGCTTGTTAATCCTTGAAAATATTCCCTTGGAATGATGAAACTGGAATGAGCTCTCTCGAGAAAATCTTTGCTGCAGTTTCCCACTTCATGATCAGAACTTCCAGCACTATTATTTGCTTAGTAGAAAGCATCTTTTTGATGTTTCAAGTCTTTTTTTTTTTATTTTAAATGGAATAGAAAGTTATCTAAAGTTTCAGATGGCTGGGGATATCAGGTGCTATTAATGATCTGAAGTTATTTGCACAGCAGCAGTACCTAAACATTCAAAAGTGCCACATTGCAAAGGGTAACAGGACCAGTTCAGGACCAGTTATTTCAAGAGTCCAAATCAAAACTGAATTATTGGTCTGGAAGGAGAGATGTCAGTGAAAAACTTGGGATCTGCTGCTTTCCCTGAAGAACCAGAGTCCCTGAAAGTTCATAACCTGCCAGCAGAAAGAAGTTTAAGAACTGGAAATAGCAAGGGGAAGGAGGCAGATTCTTGATTTCTTGCCTCAGTAATGGCTGTTTTCTCATTTTGCAAGATCCTGAAAGATTGGTTTTCATATGCTCACACTGCATTTTTTTGGTCTGAGTTTTAGGGGCAATTCCTTTGTTTTTCTTCCATTTTTATTGTTCTGATTTTGAAGAGCCCAGTGAACATGGAGACATCTGGAGTAGTGTGAGGGGAGAACAACCAAACTAAAGCAATGAGAACACTTGTTCAACTTGAAGAAAAAGAACATGAATTGAGAAACTTTCAGAGAAAGGAGCTGTGGCTGTGGTTACTCTTGAGCTTAACCCTGACTTGAATGAATTGAACTCTTATCAGGTGAAATTCTGAAACAACAGAACCTGGAGCTTTTCTGCCAAAGAATCAAAAGCTGCCTAAAGGGAAAGTAAAATTTCTAAACCCGAGATATTTATTTCTCACAGGAATAAGATTCATGTGCGTAAAATGTCATTTGTTATCTTAATCATAAAAGCATCTTGCTCTTGTTTTTCAAGGCACACAGAGAGGAGGCTGCAAAAGAGAAAAGCCAGATGGAGAGGTAGGGAGGGGAAGAAAGGGAATTGCAGTTTTTCTCTGTTGCATTTTGGTAGCAAGAGGCACGGGTGGGAACAAAGAGAAACCCCGTGACTTTGGAAGCTAACCCTAGAAAATAGAAAAGGTGTTGGTAGGGATCTCTTAACCAGAGGTGTCAGCACTGAGGTCAGAGCAGACTGGAAGTGCTCAGAACTTTGCAGCTGAATTCAAGGCTTTGCCTGCTCTTGGCTGAGATTGATTCTTTTTTTCAGCAATTTGGATTCTTTCTTTGGAATATTCCCTGAATTGCATCTTTCTGAAAATCGCCTTTTTGCCTGTCCCTTCAGCAGAGAAATAACTCAGTGTTGAAGTTTTTGCCCCCAGCTTTGCCCAAAATCCACCCCCAAGCTGGGTTTAAAGGTTTGCTCAGACGTTCAACCTTTGTGAAATAAAAAGGCATTTTTAGTTCCCTGTTGGTTTCATGATTAATTTATAGAAATAGCTTGAAGGAACAATTTGCAGTGAAAGTACAGATACTAGTAGAGGTACTTTTCAGTAAGGAGAGGATCCAGTCCTTTGTTTTTATCCTGAATAATTTTTTTTGTTGTAAGTGGCAGATATTTGGTAGTTCTTGCTGCTGAAATATGTAAAATTCAGGTAGTGTGAGGCTGGAACAACCTCCAGAGGTCTGGTTTTTAATGCTAGGCTTTCTCAGACATAAAACTCTGTCTTAATTATGCAGTCTGGAAAACTGAAGTGTTGATGAGCAGGCTATTTAATGTATAGATTGAGTCATTTTTGTGTCATTCTTAGAATGTTTTCTATTGGCTGTGAACAGGCAGTAGAGTCAATTGTATAAATCTTGAATTATACACCTTTTTCACTAAAGACTGCAATTTTTCCAGTCCTACTGATAATTCTGGCACAACATGAGGTAATGAGTGTCTGTTTATTGTCAGTGGAGGATCCATTTGCAAGAATAATTAACCTCTTCCAATCTAGGAGGTGAAATGATCTGTCAGTCCTAAAGTGGTCTGCCAGACCTCAAGACATTAATACATTGATGAATAAACCCATCCATTGTACAGGGGTTTATTTGCCTTCATTTTGCTGATCAAATGGAAGGACAACTAAAACCTTGATCCTGCAGACACCTCCACAGTCTTAGAGTAGTGCAATGCACCTGGTTTGCTTTGGTGAATTCTGGCTCAGGAGTGCAATTTTCAGTGATTGCCCACCTAGAACAAGTGGAATATATTCTCCTTGGGAAATTCTGATTTCTTACAGCTGAATTTTGTGTTGGCAGGCCATCAAGGCTTTTCTGGGGGAGAGGGGGTCTGTAGAAACCAACCTGAGATTTGAATGCTTCCAAAAGCTGCTTTTTTTAATCTTGGATCTCTACCTGTTTCCTCTTACCATCTCTCACATTCTTTTGCTTGTGAAATGCTTTGCATGTGCCCATCTGCATGGTTGTTGTTTTTCTTTCATATCAACGACAAATGTTTGAGAATCCTTGCTATTCTCTTCTGATGTACTTATTGACTTTGTCTTGAGCAGTTTTGCTACTTTAAACTCCTTTCTTGACAAAAGAAAATGTTGCAGGTTTGTGTTTTGTTTTGGTTTTTTTTAAATTCTTCATATAGTTCTTTTAAAAAGTTAGTATGGATTTCAAGATAAATGCCATGCACCAGTGGTCCCCAAATTTTGGATGCTGCATAGTGTTGCTGTCACTTCAAACTGTATTGCAATGAAAACTTGCCTCCAGCAACATTCCAATTTGGAGACGGGATCTTTTCAGTTGTTGTTTGCACACTTTGGATCCAGGAGTGGTAAGAACACAGAAATGCACTGTATAAGCAGAACATTTCGCAGAACTGGCCTTGGCAGAATTGCAGCCCCAGAGAACTGGACTTTTCACACCAGTTTTGTTGTGTATCTGTTGGTACAACTCATTTATCCCAAAGCCCTTCAGGTTTCCTGTCAGGAAGCGTCCATTCTGCCTGCAGGCCCTCTGGCACAATCCCGATTGGAACCCTGCTTCCTTTCCCAGAGAATGGCTTGTCTGCAAACACATGGAAGATGTTGGTGGGAATAATTCTCAGGTGTCCATGGAGAAGCGCAGGAGAGGGGAGCAGCGCACGGGAACAGGGGGGGCCGTGTGGGGGTGCAGGGAAGATGCAGCTCGGACTGGAGGAAGAGCTTGGAGGTTTCTTTTCTGGATCTGAACATGCAAAGGGGGGAGCAGGGTGGATTATAAGCACTCCAGGTGCTCGGGCAGGTGAGCCAGGACTTAGGGAGGGACTTCATCAGAGTTTTATTGCCGCCTGTTGTTCGGCACAGTGTTGTGAGCGGATGGTTTTGGGGAACAGATTTGGAGGAAATTCAGCGGTATTGGCCAGCGACTTTGGGACTTGCTCAGCTTGTCCTAGGTAAGAGCAGGCTTTAGGGAAGAAAGGCCTGTAGCGAGTGCTGGGAAGAGAAGGGTGAAAGCCAGGAGCCTTTGGCTTCCCCAGTGCACTTCATTGTCTCCTTCTCCTCTCTTTCAGCACAGGGCAAGCGCTGGCCCGGAGCTGCTCCATCCCTGCTGCCACGAGCTGTGCTGGCAGTCCTGCGGCTGCGGCTGGGACACATCCTCGGAAGGCTCTGGATCCCCTTCCAGCCCTTGCCAAGGTGTTGCAGGGGCCAGTTCAGAGGGCTCTTCCAGCCTGAAGAATTCCACCACTGGGACTCGTCTTACCTCAGGAGCTCTGGCTAAAACGGGATCCAACAACAAGGGCTCCAATTTGATATATTCCTGTTTAAATGTTTTTCTTCTTCTGTTGGAGACAACAATTGGTGTTTTGTGTAAAGTGGATTGTTCTGCCACTTAGTAAGGATGAAACCCCCATTCTAAGGGTTTCTTCAAAGCAGCAGTATTTGCTTATTGATTATTTTCTATCACTTGGCAGATGTTCACTCTGGAAACACCTGATGCTGCCGTTCCTCTCCCGTCTCTGCCGCTCTCTCCGCACAGCTCTCGTGGCATTGTCCCTCAGCAGGAAGTGATTTCCCTCCCTTTTTGCTACTGGAAGGGCATGTGAGCTTCCCAAGCAGCTGGGGACAGTACCAGCTCCCGTCAGCTCTTTTGGAAGGGAATTTGATCTAATCCTGCTGGCTTTTCCTGCAGCAAGGAGTGCTCCCACCAGAGGATATTTGGCAACAAACATCTCTGGATGAAGCCTGATGACACTCGAGACTGATGGGAAAGGCAGATGATGTTTGCAGCAGTCCTAGGTGTGTCTGTGCTGGCTGTATACAGAGAGTCCTTGGAATCCTGCAATTGTTCAGGTTGGAAAAGCCCTCTACGATCCAGCCACTGCCCAGCACCGCCGAGGCCACCGCTAAGCCACGTCCCAGGTGCCACATCCACAGGGCTTTAAATCCCTCCACTGCCCCAGGCAGCCTGTGCCAGGGCCGGACAGCCTTCCCGTGAAGAAATGTCCCAACAGCCACCTGAACCTCCCCTGCTATCCCTTCAAGCTGTTTCCTCTCATCCCTTTCAAATGGTTCCCATTATTCCCTTCTCTTTTCACCCCACGTGCTGCATTTTTCCCCTCTGTTTTTCTCTCTCCCGGGAAGGTGAGGTAACCCAAAGCATCCCCTGCTCAGCCTCTGAATCCGGGCTAAGGTCTGCAAGCTGCTCATTGAGGGACTAAAAAGGCATTCCAGTGGAACCAAGAGCACTAAGAAGGTGCCTGGGAATCCCAGTCTCGTTGTCCTAGAATTTTGAACAGCTTTCCAAGCTTGGGGGTTTAGTTGAATCCCTCCCAGCGGCCCTGACACTGCTCAGGAGCTGGCAGGGCAGACTCAGAGCTCCTGGCAGGTGCAGGGGCTTTCCCCCAGAGTGGCTGCGAGTGCTGCCCACCAGCCTGGACAGGTGGGATCTGCTTTGGCTGCTGTCTGAGGAGCCGCGGGCAGCCCTTTCTCCGTGCCCACCCCAGTGCCCGTGGCCGGGTTCCCAGCCCTCGGACGTGAATTTTGCAGACGAGCAAAATTTGGGAGACAAATCCATCTCGTGCCCGCTGGGAGCGCACAGGGAGCCCCGGGAACATTCCTGGCAGGAAGCAGGAGCCGCCGAGGGCTCCGTCCAGCTCCGGGCCCGAAAAGCGGCCCCGAGCCGGCATCCCCCCCGCCCCCCGGCATTTTGGGTGGCAAGCGCTCACCTGGAGGAGACGCCCCCCTGCAGGCGGGACCAGACGGCGACCCTCGGCCCAACGCCCGTGCCTCGGAGCGAGGGAACCCTCCGGACTCGTCGGGCTCCTTTGTCCCTGGCAGCGGCCGTCACACGCCAGCACCTCGACAGCCGCTGGGCAAATCCCGGGCGGGGCACGAAAACCTCCCCGAGCACGGCAATCAGGAGTTCGTGCCCGTCCCCAGCCGGGCACAGCCCAGCCGGCCGCGCTCCCTCCGGCCCGTGCCTGCCAAGGGCTCGTGCAAAGGAGGCAGAGCTGCCGAGATTATTCAATAAAGGCGGATTTCCCGACAGGATTTCCCTGCCGTCCTTACCTCCTTTCACTCGCGCCGCAGCGTCCGGTTGGAGCATTTCTCGCTTTCCTCTCCTGTAGCCCTTTCCCGCCCAGGCAGGACCTTCCCCGTCTGCAAATAAAGATGAAATGTTTCAGCGGCATTTTCCAAACCAGAGGGTTTGCCACGGGAGGGTGCGAGTTGCAGAGAAAGTGGGGGAGAGGAAGGAGAGCCTCAGGTCTCACCTGGCAGCTGTCAGATGAGCTGCAGCTCCTGGATGGCAGGCAAACGAACTGCTGCTGTTGGAAATTGCGGCCGTTCCGAAGGCAGAGGCGGGACCGGCCTGTGCCCGAGCCGCGGCACGGTCAGCGCCAGCTCCTGGGGCTGCCTGCGGACACACACAGGGACACGGGGACAGCCGGGCAGCTCCGCTCGGGGTCCCGGAGCACGGCAGGAACGAGGAAAGGAAGCGTTCTTGCCTGCCCCGGCACGGGCCCCGGCTCCCCACGGCCGGAGCGGGCCCGTGCCCGGAGCCCCGGCGGGCCCCAGATCCCCCGTTCCCGGGGCACTGCGGGCGGGAAGCCCGCGGCATTGCGGCCGCGGAGAAGGGGCGGGGCGGGCGATGTTCTCTCCGGGGGGGATGCGGTGGTCCCGGGGGTGCCCGAGCGGGGGGGGCTCTGACCCCGCGGGGTGCGCGGGCGGCGCTGGGGGCCCGGCGAGTTCGGGGGGGCTCGGGCGGGCCCGGCGCGTCCCCACGAGGACGGACGAGGGAAACGCCGCCGTTCTCCCGCACCCGGGCCCCGGCAGAGCCCCGGCCCGAGCGGCCCCGCCGGGCTCGCTCCCAGCGACCGCCCCGGCACGGCTCCTGCCGGCCACGGCGGGGCAGATGCGTCGGTCCCGGTCCCGGTCCCCGTCGTGCTCCCGAGCCCATTCCCAGCCCCAAGACAACCTTGCTCCTTCGGTGGCGGTCCTGGCACCGACCTGGTCCTGGTCCTGGTCCTGACGCCGACCCCGGTCGCCGTCCTGATGCCGAGCCCCTCCGCAGCGCCGATCGGTCCGTCCGTGCCCGGACGAGCGTCCTCCACAAGAGCGGGCCGAGCGCGGTTCTGCCCGCTTTTGAGCGGCGCGGCCGGGGCGGGGCCGGGGCGGGGCAGGGGCAGGACCCGACCATGTGAGCGGGGCGGGGCCCGCACAGGTGAGCGGGGCGGGGCCCGCACAGGTGCGCGGGGCGGGGGCGGGCGGAGGGGGCGGGTCGGGGCGGGGGTATTTAAGGGCCGGAACGGGCCGGCGGTGCCATTTGCTCGGGCAGTACGCGAGGAGAAGCCACGCCGCGGGGGCCTCTCCCTGCCGCGGCGCTTTTTCTTTATTTTGGTTCGTACCTTTTGTTTTATTTTTGTCTTTTCTTTTCCCTTTTCCCTTTTCCTTCGTCCCCTCCCTTCCTCCCCCCCCCTACCCCCCACACCCCCCCCCCCAAACCCCCCCCCCCTCTCCCCCCTAGCCCCCCCTTCCCTCCCTCCCCAACCGGGTCGGTCCCTACGGCCCCGTCCCTGCCCGCAGGGCCACCCCGACCCTCGTTCCTGCCCCATCGTCCTCCCTGGCTCCCCACCCCGCCTGGCCCTGCAGCCTCTCCGTCCCCTGCCGCACACCCCGGTGGTCCCTGCCCTGCTTCCTCCCCCTCGGCCCTGGCTGTCCCCGCACGCCGCCTCCCCCGGGCCCCGGTCGCTGCCCTCCTGCACAGCCCGGCTCCTCCGGCCTCCCCCTCGTCCCCCATCCCTGCTCCGCCGCACAGCCCGACCCCCCGTCCCCCCCTCCGTCCCCCTGTCCCCCGTGCGCGCGTCCCCGCAGCCGCGGGGTTTAATACTGGGGGCGCCGGTTTAATAAAGCCGCGATGGCCCGACCCGGCGCCCCCCCTGGATCCCTCACACGGGGCCGGGCCCGCTCGGCGGGCCCCCCCATGCAGTTCACAAGCACCGCCCGACACGGCCGGGGCTCCGGCCCGTCCCGACATCACACTTGGGGCTCCGCGGGCGGGTGGGGGTTCGGTCTCGGCAATAGACGTCGAGGTCTATTGCCGGGACCGAAGGCAGGGGCCGTTTGGGGCGGGG